>CAXITT010000087.1:1181774-1241180 GCA_964033795.1 Lymnaea stagnalis | reverse complement strand
GGGTGGTTGGGTGGTGTGGTGGGGTGGGTGGTGTGGGTGGTTAGGTGGTAAGGTGGTGTGGGTGGTAAGGTGGTGTGGGTGGTAAGGTGGTGTGGGTGGTAGGGTGGTGTGGGTAGTAAGGTGGTGGGGCTGGTAAGTTGTTGTGGGTGGTAAGGTGGTGTGGCTGGTAAGGTGGTGTGGCTGGTTAGTTGTTGTGGCTGGTAAGGTGGTGTGGCTGGTAAGGTGGTGTGGCTGGTAAGGAAGTGTGGGTGGTAAGGTGGTGTGGGTTATAGGGGAGTTAGGAAGGATGGGTTACTTCGTTCTGACAAATGACGGATTTGTAACCGGCTTTTATCAGTTTCAAGTAAACACACAACTGGTTATTGTGAAGTCTAACCGGGGAGAGACCTTGGAGTTTAAGGTGTCTGGGCCAGGTGAATGATGACTTTGACACCCCTCCCCCACCCCGCGAGCTAAAACTCACAATTTCCATTACACGTAATTCCGTATTTTCAGAAATGGAAATTCTTCGGCATTCCCGAGACGTCTGCCTTTGAAATAACGCATTCCGCTTGCCATTCCAACAATGTTTGTCTTTCGAGTAGTGTCTAGTGTTTGTGTTTGCTAGAATGGCGCTGGCTGTCCTCAGAGTCGGGGGTGGGGGGTGGAGGTTGGGGGGTAACAACCATCGGTTTCTTTTAAATTGTTACATTTAATGCATCACAGAATAAATATTTACACATAAATAGTTATTTCTAACTAGAGTTTGTTATGAACAACATTTGAATTTGGTATAGATCCTCCAGGAAATTGCCCTGACGGTGTAAGGAAATTTTATCTATTCGTGTTTGTAAGGTGTGAGGGGTTTCTGGTCGAGGGGTATGTTGTTGTTTTGTTTTTTTTTAATGTTTTTTCTGTGAGTGCACCACGTTATGATTTCATGACATGTTCGACAACAGGAAATGCACGTCACGGAGAAGAGACAAAATAGAAATCTATTTCCAGATATTTTTGGTTGGTGTCAGAAGTTACAGGAGAAGTCACCGAGAATAGCTAGAATAACGAGATACAGCCAGCTTAACAAGGCGTGTAATCAAATTATTCGGCGTAGTGGGTTTTTTGGTTTTGGTTTTGTGACGTAGGGGTGAGGGTGGGGGGTGAGGTTTGGCGTTTGTGATTAACAGATGGAACTTGCGGGGCAGGATTCGGTCTTCTTAAGAACATAATTCATTTCCGGTGCAATTTATGATCGGGCGGCTTCGTTGCGTGTGAGGAACACGAACAGAAAAAAACAAACAAAAAACAACAACCGATAATATTGATATGATATCGATCATTATTCTTTGGGCGTTCACTAGATCAACATCAGCACGGATCGTGACGTCATGAGAACCTGTCAAACTTATCTCGGGCAAGATTTATTCAAGTTATCCTTGCAACCAACAATTGTAATCAAATGAATTCTGTTATGTCCATTGGAAACAATTAGTACTGCAGTGGGGGGTGGGGGCGCACAAAGTGGTGGGGATGCCCAAAGAGGCAATTTTTTTTTCTTAAGCCGATGATGTATTATTAATACAATGTTTAGAAGTGAACATCTATTTCCCCTCCCAGGTATCGGGGTGTGCAGCCTCCTACTGACCATTGCACGCACCTCCTACTCCAGCACGCCCGCAGCATGGGCGCTGTACTACTTCTACTCGGCCATGTCCAAAACCCTGCCCTTCAAGAAAGATAACTACGGTGAGATGATGTCAACAGATAGTATCGACAATATTAAGGGTTGTTACGTTTCCTTTTTTTTTTTTGTTTTTTTTTGTGTGCGAACCAAGTTTTTTCGCCAGAGCGTTAATATTTTCATCAATTGAATTGGTGGGCTAAGAATTGATAGCAACGTGGAACTTTCAGTGGGTGGTGTATATTATACAGTGGTAGGTGTATATTATTCAGTGGTTGGTGTATATTATATAGTGATTGGTGTATATTATTCAGTGATTGGTATATATTATTCAGTGATTGGTATATATTATTCAGTGGTTGGTGTATATTAATCAGGGGTTGGTGTATATTATTCAGTGGTAGGTGTATATTATTCAGTGGTTGGTGTATATTATTCAGTGGTTGGTGTATATTATACAGTGAATGGTGTATATTATTCAGTGATTGGTATATATTATTCAGTGGTTGGTATATATTATTCAGGGGTTGACGTATATTATACAGTGGTTGGAGTTAATTTTTTTTTAAAATTCAGGTTAATTAGAGCATGGTGAATGTCGTGGTATAATATTGTGTTTTAAAAATCGGTCATTAATTTAATTAGACAGGATATTTTAAAAATAAAATTGGATTGTAAAACTTGGTATATGTTATATAAAAGCACCAATACCCCTTCAAATAACAGCACCAATACCTTTTCTTAAATCATTACCAATACCTTTCATTAATCAGAAACTATACCCCCTTCATATAACAGCACCAATACCTTTTCACAAATCATTACCAATACCTTTTCATAAATCAGCACCAATGCCGCTTTCATATAGCAGCACCAATACCTTACGTCATATAACAGCATCAATACCCCTTGTGTTAATAGAACCGTTGAAGTCGTCTTATAGTACGACACTTGCCTTACTCAACCAATGATAACACGCCGATTACTTGTTCATCTCAGTTCCTGCCCAGAATGACGTAGGAGGGTCCAACAACACGGTCAACTTGACCAGCAACTACACAGCCACGTTACACAAAGCATCTTACGGTCGCTTCAACAAATCCTTTTTGTAAGTAAACTGTTAAAATATACATTATAGGACAACGTTAAAATATACATTATAGGACAACGTTAAAATATACATCATAATACAACGTTAACATATACATCATAGGACAACGTTAAAATATACATTATAGGACAACGTTAAAATATACATTATAGAACAACGTTAAAATATACATCATATGACAACGTTAAAGTATACATTACAGGACAACGTTAAAATATATAATATAGGACAACATTAAAATATACATTATAGGACAACGTGAAAATATACAATTGTAGGACAGCGTTAAATGTGCATTTTTGAACATTGCTAAAGGCGGTCATAAGAGGGATACTAGGGCCCGCAGTATAGTGAGAACAAACGAGGGTATTGGAAAGATGAGAAATAACAATGAAAGACTGCAAATGGTTCTGTTAAGTCTACACCATGAAACGCCAAGGTCAGGCACAAGTCAGCAAATGTCGATAATGCTCAAGATGTGTCCGGAACGTCACGACTCAAGTCTAGCTTAAAACGGTCAGCTATAGAGAGGCGTCTACGACACGCCAACCGTATTTTATAACATTTATACTAGCACATATTAATCCCTCTTTGATGGTAAAAGTACCCTTAAACTCTTATGTGTTTTGGGGTTTTGAGTGTATAGGGACAAACCCAACAACGGCTCGTTGAGCATGGGTCATTCCCTGCGTTAGACGCGTCAGGTCGAAGGCGACAGTGAACCAGAAGGTCGCCCGGAGATTTGTTTTATCACGACTTCAAGAACTTTATTGATAACACGATGTTCGTTACTTCCCAGCCAACTGTTCATCAGCTCCGATCCAATTGTTCAATGCCTCTGAGGCCAAATGTTCATCAACTCCGATCCAATTGTTCAATGCCTCTGTGGCCAAATGTTCATCAACTCCGTTCCAATTGTTCAATGCCTCTGAGGCCAAATGTTCATCAACTCCGATCCAATTGTTCAATGCCTCTGAGGCCAAATGTTCATCAACTCCGATCCAATTGTTCAGTGCCTCTGAGGCCAAATGTTCATCAACTCCGATCCAATTGTTTAATGCCTCTGAGGCCAAATGTTCATCAACTCCGATCCAATTGTTCAATGCTCTGAGGCCATGAGGTTGTAATCCAACGTTGGGGACAAAGAAGAGCCGCAACATTACTTCAAGTATTTGAACATATTTTGGAACATTCGGTTTTGATTGCAAAGACGGGTTGTGTGTTCTTCGAGGCTGGCTCGAATTTTTTTTTACGACAATACCATTCATAAACAAACCACCCCACCCCCCACAACCCACTTTTTTGTGTTAAAGTCAAAAGACGAAACGAATTGTTCATAATATTTACATTGCTGACTTTAGCGATAATCTGGACACCAGCCATGTTAAAGCAACGAAGTCCAGCAACCGATTCACACACGAACGCCCCGGCGACAGACGCCTGACACAAGGGAACCCATACGAGTGTCCCAGATTTTTAGCTGCGACCTGAGGAAAGTGACCGCTATGACCTACGAAGGTCACTTCAGCAGATTTAGACAATGTTTACCATTGAATGGTTCACTTACTGCGATGGGGGAGTTAATGGGGGAGACCTTTCTCTTGAGCTCAATATTGGGTGGTATAGGGTGCGGGGGTGGGTTGGGGGGGTTGGTGGAAAGTTGGTGGTGGTGATTATGGTGTAAGGCTGGTGGTGGTGAGGTGGTGTAAAGGTTGGTGGTGGTGATTATGGTGTAAGGCTGGTGGTGGTAGAGGTGGTGTAAAGGTTGGTGGTGGTGATTATGGTGTAAGGCTGGTGGTGGTAGAGGTGGTGTAAAGGTTGGTGGTGGTGATTATGGTGTAAGGCTGGTGGTGGTGGAGGTGGTGTGAAGGTTGGTGGTGGTGATTATGGTGTAGGGGTGGTGGTGGTGGAGGTGGTGTAAAGGTTGGTGGTGGTGATTATGGTGTAGGGCTGGTGGTGGTGAGGTGGTGTAAAGGTTGGTGGTGGTGAATATGGTGTAAGGCTGGTGGTGGTAGAGGTGATGTAAAGGTTGTTGGTGGTGATATGGTGTAAGGCTGGTGGTGGTGAGGTGGTGTATAGGTTGGTGGTGGGGGTGATATGGTGTAAGGCTATTGGTGGTGAGGTGGTGTAAAGGTTGGTGGTGGTATGGTGTAAGGTAGGTTATGGTGATATGGTGTAAGGCTGGTGATGGTGAGGTGGTGTATAGGTTGGTGGTGGTGATATGGTGTAAGGCTGGTGGTGGTGAGGTGGTGTAAAGGTTGGTGGTGGGGGTAGGGTGTAAGGTAGGTTATGGTGATATGGTGTAAGGCTGGTGGTGGTGAGGTGGTGGAAAGGGTGGTGGTGGTGGTATGGTGTAAGGTAGGTGATAGTGATAGGGTGTAAGGCTGGTGTGTAAGGTAGGTTATGGTGATATGGTGTAAGGCTGGTGATGGTGAGGTGGTGTATAGGTTGGTGGTGGTGATATGGTGTAAGGCTGGTGGTGGTGAGGTGGTGTAAAGGTTGGTGGTGGTGGTATGGTGTAAGGTAGGTTATGGTGATATGGTGTAAGGCTGGTGGTGGTGAGGTGGTGTAAAGGTTGGTGGTGGTGGTATGGTGTAAGGTAGGTTATAGTGATATGGTGTAAGGCTGGTGGTGGTGAGATGGTGTAAAGGTTGATGGTGGTGGTATGGTGTAAGGTAGGTTATGGTGATATGGTGTAAGGCTGGTGGTGGTGAGGTGATCTAAAGGTTGGTGGTGGTGATATGGTGTAAGGTTGGTTATGGTGATATGGTGTAAGGCTGGTGGTGGTGCAAAGGTTGGTGATGGTGATATGGTGTAAGGTTGGTTATGGTGATATGGTGTAAGGCTGGTGGTCATGAGGTGGTGGAAAGGTTGGTGGTGGTGATATGGTGTAAGGCTGGTGGTGGTAGAGGTGATGTAAAGGTTGTTGGTGGTGATTTGGTGTAAGGCTGGTGGTCGTGAGGTGGTGTAAAGGCTGTTGGTGGTGATATGTGTAATGCTGATGGTGGTGGTAGAGGTGATGTAAAGGTTGTTGGTGGTGATATGTGTAATGCTGGTGGTGGTGGTAGAGGTGATGTAAAGGTTCTTGGTGGTGATATGGTGTAAGGCTGGTGGTCGTGAGGTGGTGTAAAGGTTGTTGGTGGTGATATGTGTAATGATGGTGGTGGTGGTGGTAGAGGTGATGTAAACGTTGTTGGTGGTGATATGGTGTAATGCTGGTGGTGGTGAGGTGGTGTAAAGGTTGCTGGTGGTGATATGGTGTAATGCTGGTGGTGGTGGCGTGATGTAAAGGTTGGTGGTGGTGATATGGTGTAAGGTTGGTGGTGGTGATATGGTGTAAGGCTGGTGGTGGTAATGGTGGTGCAAGTTTGATGGTAGTGAGGTGCTATAGGGTTGTTAGTGAGTGTGACATAAACTCAATATATATGGCATAACCCGTAGCTATTGTGACTTTTACATTTAAATATCAGGTTCATGATTACAGGGCTGGTTAAGTGTTCAATACACGAGCTGTCTTATTGTTAAATCTTCTCACATAGAACCTCTGAGTTTACAATATGGCACGGACAGTTTTAGAATCATTGTATCAATCACATTGTATCAAACACGCTGGCGACTGTGGATGAGACTAACCTCGCAGCTGTGCACATGGCTCGTACCGTTTGAGAAACACTGTGTCATTACACAATGGCAACTATGGATGAGACTAGTAAAGAGAAATGAGAAGAAATTCGGTTAACAAAAGAAAATACATGACGTCATTGGGTGACGTCACAATCCGTGGCTCCAGGTCGATAAAACGTGGGCGCCCTTTGAATGGAGAAGATTGAGGTAGATCTAAAGGGTGGGGAGGTTGAGTGGGGTGTGTGATGGACGCCTCATAACAACTGAGACAGCATTGAATTTGTGTTTTATACTTTCAAATGAGGTGGTAGCCCGACGTCATATGCATAGGGTTTGTTTGGGGCAGTAAGATTTATGAACAAAATATGATAAACCACATATGAATTGTTGCAGTGTTACCGACAGCCATTGCACACAGGACTAAAAGAAGAATGAGTTTGGGTTTGTGGGGGTGAGAGGGAGGGTGTATTTCTATGTCTTTTTGTTTGGCAAGGTTTGTTTGTGTTGAGAAGGTGGGGGGTCGGTGGACTTAAGGATTATTCAATTCATTTTGAAGAGGTTTAAGTTTATGACACTTGGACTTGGCTCAGAGTCGACACACAAATTTGGATCGGAGTTGATGAACATTTGGCTGAGTGGCAGTGAAGATTGTTTTATGAACGAAGTTCGTGAAGCCGTGACGAACAAATATCTAGGTGACCTTCTGGTAATTGCTCTAGAAGCCGTCGTATAGAACACTATACACTAAATACAAAAATATAAAAAAATTAAAAAAAAAATAGCCCCACTGAGGGTAACTTCATCCAATCGAGATGAAACCTGGCACACAGACTCGTTGGCGATGACAGTGAATGCCTTGAAATTTTTATCCACACCCCCGTAACCCCAGCCTCTAAAAAATCAGTTGTTCCTGATTTTTCAAGGGTTGTGGGTGAAGGAAATATCATAACTACGATTTCACGAAATAAAATTCCCCCCCCCCCAAAAAAAAAAAAACGGAGGGAAAATAGGGTGGGTAAAAAAAAAAAAAAAAAGAATTCGTTGGCGATGACAGTGAATGCCTTGAAATTTTTATCCACACCCCCGTAACCCCAGCCTCTAAAAAATCAGTTGTTCCTGATTTTTCAAGGGTTGTGGGTGAAGGAAAAATCATAACCACGATTTCACGAAATAAAATTCCCCCCCCCCCAAAAAAAAAAAAACTGCGCTAAATTAGATTCTGTACAAAAAAAAATATATCGCAAGTGCGTTTGGTACGTAATATTTTCTTTTGATTTTCAGAAATAGTTTGTGAAATAAATCTGGTTTTAAAAGCGCATTGGAGAGGGGTAGGGTGGGGGGGACACATTAAAATAGGAATATAAAATAATTTATTAAAAAAATGCATCTAAATGATTTAAGGGAAAGATTTTCTTTTTAGGAATTGATTTACAGGATTTTTTTTATTTGAGACATAACGTCTTTACTTCCTGTAATCCTGGCTGAGACATAACGTCTTTACTTCCTGTAATCCTGGCTGAGACATAACGTCTTTACTTCCTGTAATCTTGGCTTAGGAAAACCCACCATCCGACAATAACATGTATATGGCGAAGACAGTTAACGTTTTTTTTCAACAAATACATTCGATTCCTTGTTATTTCTTGATTTGTCCAGTCTGCTGAGGAAGGCTGTTAGCCGAAACGTTGTTCTTATATCGTCCTGTCTTTCCGTTCCACGCTTCCACCGACCTTGTTCTTCTATTTTTATTCATCTTACAATGATTTGATCTTTTTATAAAATGGAAATTAGTTTATCTATAGTTAATTTTACATACGAGACTAGTCTATCTATAGTTAATTTTACATACTAGATGACGTATCCGGTGACATATCAGATGGCATCAGATGACATATCAGATGACATATCAGATGACATATTCGGTGACATATCAGATCACATATCAGACGACATACCAGATGACGTATCCGCTGACATATCAGATGGCATATCAGATGACATATCAGATGACGTATCCGGAGACATATCAGATGGCATATCAGATGACATATCAGATGACGTATCCGGTGACATATCAGATGACATATCGGATGACATATTCGGAGACATATCAGATGGCATATCAGATGACATATCAGATGACTTATCCGGTGACATATCAGATGGCATATCAGTACTCTAAGACAGAGTTCCGCAACCGTTGAGCCGTGACAGTACGCCCCCCCCCCTCTTTGGGTGATGATCGCACGTTTTTCACGCCTGTACTGCGTAGTACTTCACAGCTGTACAGAGTAGTACTTCACGACTGGGCAGCTTAGTACTTCACGGCTGTAGATCTTGAATGCTGGCTGTTTTAAAATTTTTATACCACCACTGTAACATGTCATCGCTGGCACTCAGCATGAAATAATTCACGTCCCAGAAGTAAGGTTACTGTTATTACCATGCGCCCGGGTTTCCCCCGACATGTCCCTTGTTTAGGTCCATTACCCGGTTTGCTTTCCAGAAACAATGCTTTCCCCCCCCCCCCCCCCCCGTGTTTTCCCCGTCTGTCATTCTTGACACCTTCTTACCTACTTTTCAGTTTTAGACACTTTTCAGTTCAGTAAACAAAACAAACGCGGCAGCAATACTTAGTTTAAAAGTAAGGGTTACTATGGTAACCAACGAAACTTTGGTTTCCGGTAGCCATTGTTGTAAACATAACACATTACGGTGACGCGAGTTCATGATACCGGTAATTGGTTAATAATTAATATTTCAAGTATAATTTTTAAAAAAACACAGCAGAAATGTGTTTATATATACACTCTGAGAACCAAACCCCCAGGTTTTTGTGCAGGTCGATATGACTGGAGCGTTGAACGTTTGCCCGGGGGGGGGGTTTGAAAGAGGGGGGGGTAACTTATATCTTTGTTGCCACTAAGGGTGCAATGGATTTAAAGGCGCTCGTCCAAACGCTGACGAATGTAAAGAGTGTTCTCGGGAAAACTTCATCTCCTAAACTTAATTCATCTCCCAAACTTAATTCATCTCCCAAACTTAATTCCTCTCCTAAACTTAATTCATCTCCGTAAGTTAATTCATCTCCCAAACTTAATTCCTCTCCTAAACTTAATTCATCTCCCAAACTTAATTCATCTCCCAAACTTAATTCCTCTCCTAAACTTAATTGATCTCCCAAACTTAATTCATCTCCTAAACTTAATTGATCCCCTAAACTTAATTCATCTACTAAAGCAGCATCTCAGCTATTGATCAATGGAAAAAAAAAACAATTTGATCTGATTCTGAAACTGTACGCAAAAATCGGTCACTGTAATGTAATGTGTTCTAAACAATTGTTTTCAATAATAACAGTATTTTATGTAATTTTTCTGTGTTTTGATTAAATGTACGTTTATACCGTGTAAAACGCCTAACATTGGCGTAAGCCATGGGCTGGCTACAGTTTGGTAACCCGATTTGGTGACAGTTTTTAAGAGTTCCCTTTCTCCATCTTATGGTAACCCTAGTCAGAAGCATTGGCGTGGGAGTGGGGGTAGGGGCATTTGAAAGCGGAATTTTTGTCCAGCCAACTACAGGTTTTCTTTCCATGTAAGGGGGCGGCAAAAAAAAATCTTGACCCATCTGGGGCGGCAGTAACATTCTCTACGCCACTGCACCGAAGCTCTTTCATTTCGTTTGTTCACAAAGTCAAATCACGTCTTTAAAGTATGACATGCATAAACAAATTCAAATATTCAAATAGGGCTCTTATTGTAGTTTGATTTGTTTGATTTTAGGCCTTGAAATAAACGGGGTAAATTTTTCTCATGAATGTCATCTAAGTAGGTCAGTGGTTGGGGCTTTTTCTTTCGTCTCAATGAATCCAAAGAATTATTCAATGTTGCGTTAGAATGGGAAATGTTTGTCTGAGTCAAATCAGTCAGTTCACATGAAGCACTTTTATAAATTTGTCTCTTTAAATTTTTAAAAAAAAAAAAAAAAAAAAAAAAAAAGAAAAAATAAAAAAAAAAGTAACAAGCAAGTTTAAAAAAAAAATGTTTTCTTAAATTTATGCTTTATTGATATATACTTTTTTTATATTGAAAATGACGCATTTTATGGTGTAGTACTTGGTCTAAAGATCGACCGATTCACGTTAGTTTCATGATGCTAAGGCATTTTTCAAACATTAAAAACAATGATTAAAATGTTGGTACCTGTAAACCACCGAATTTTTTTTTTTTTAATTTTCCTTTCGTCTCACAAGTGTGGTGTGCCGCTGAAATCTGGGAAGGGTCTTGGTGTGCCGTGAGTGGGAAAAGGTTGCTCTAAGCGGAGTAATGCTCTTAAAATTAAGAGATATCATGAGCTAATTCAGTTATCTTTCTGGCAATCTGCACTCTCTTATTAACCAACAACAAACGGAGAGCCCAGCAAACAGCAGACTACCACATGCATACTCCCATGCACTCTGTCCCCTCCCCCATGTTGCCTGACACACCAAACCCCACACACCACGACCCACACACCAAACCCCACACACCACGACCCAAAGAATTCAACATCAAACAGCACTACCGCACACACTAACGCCCCGATTACCGTACATCACCTCACACGACAACCCACACACACCACTACTCCCACAACACACACCGCTACCCACACACCACAACCCACACACCCCAACCCACATACCACAACTGACCCCACCGCTACTCACACACCACAACCCACAAAAACCTCCTAACCCCCACCCCAACCCACCCATCACCCCCCCCCCCCCCCACCCCCCCCCCCCCCCCAACCCCCCCCCCCCCCCCACATCATCCCCATCACAAAGAACCCACACTACGACCCACAAAGTCGTACTCATCTCCGACAGCAATCTAAACTATAAAGGAACTTCATGTTCCACGGCCCAGATGTCAAGCCACAGTATTACTCTGAACGTGCCGTTCGGACGCCGGCAGGCAGGAAATTGTTGTCCCCATAGGATAGACGCCAACGTAGCCGGCAATAGCCACCAATAGCCGGCATGCACAAGATGCAATATTCTAATCACTAAAAGTGCAATGCCCATGTCCTAGACGTCCTCTTGGGCCCCGCCAGAAGAGGGGGGGGGAAGGTATTCTGACATGGGACATTGGCACATTTCAGAGGCGGAAAGAGAATTAGTAAATGGGATATGAAGTAATTTCCAACGTGCACCGTGATTTAGTAGGGCGCTGCAGGCAAACATTGTATTAAAATACGCTCATGTCCTATCAACAATATCATCATGTCCTATCAACAATATCATCATGTCCTATCAACAATATCATCATGTCCTATCAACAATATCATCATGTCCTATCAACAATATCATCATGTCCTATCAACAATACATTTATAGTGAAAATAATCTGCGTTTAAATTCCGATATATGTCAAAAATTCACAAGCATCCAGTTGATGAGCACCTCGTATCTTATGAACATTACATACTATTTATACGTATTTTATGAACATTACATACTATTTATACGTATTTTATGAACATTACATACTATTTATACGTATTTTATGAACGTTACCTACTATTGTTGCGTATTTTTTTAGCATGACATAATATTGCTACGAGAACACACTTTATGCCTAACATCGTCGGGTTTATTCGGAAGCTACGATCTTACGCATCTCAATAATAATGACCTGTAAGCCCCTGACGTCATTTTGGGTAAGGTGGTTAGGGCATTTGACCCCCCCCACCCCGGGCCGAAATTTGATCATTTCATTTCAATTAGTATGTACTGTGGCGCCTCTGGTAATAATAAACTCAACAAACCGGCNCGCGCCACACACACTGAGATGTTATTTTAAAAATATCTGTCATTTTTCTACTGATCATGACAATGATTATTTCTTCACCAGTGTTCTTCCATTGTTTTTGTGATGTTAAGGATTAGTTCACTCCAGTGGAGAGATAATCGAATCCCGATATTAACTCTTAACTCGATTACAGCAGATGACAGCGCGATAAAAACGAATTGGAGAATTAGAATATTAAAAACAAATTACAATATTTTTTTATTATTACGATACACATTTTGGTTACGATTATGGCTCAAACTGATACTCTGTCATTTTTGTCTACCTATAATGCACGAAACAGACTTTTTCTTTTTTTTAAGCGTCAGGCAGAAATTATTTCTCTCTTTTTTTTTTTTTTTTTTTTTTTTTTTTTTTTTTTTATTTTTGTTTTTTTTTTGTTTTTTTTTTTTTTTTTTTTTAAATTATATGTTTAATACCAACGAAACAATCTTTTGGAAGTTGGGTAACAAAAATGTATGTATATTTTAAATACAACAGCATGAAAAGGAAATATTACGTTATGAACTTTAAATGGGCACAACATAGATACCATGGGCCGTACCAACGAAACAATCTTTTGGAAGTGGGGTAACAAAAATATATGTATATTTTAAATACAACAGCATGCAAAGGAAATATTACGTTATGAACTTTAAATGGGCACAACATAGATACCATGGGCCGTAACTTGCAGTCAACCCAACCTCCTCCTCTTGTCTGCACTTTTTAAATCTATTCTTTTGTTTTGTAGGGCAAAGTTTTCAGCCGTCCCAGATTTAAAATTGCTTCCCTTGACTGTCTTCATATTAGCATCCCGTGCAATATATATATATATATATATATATATATATATATATATATATATATATATATGTCCGACAAACAGTGTATCATGAAAAAATATTTTTATATTTTCGTTAACTTTTTTTGTATGTTTTAAAATGTTAGAAATATATTTTTAACCCTGTGCCGTAAAAAGTATTGTTTCGTTTTCATTATATTAAGCTAAGATCACTACACCAAGTGATCGTTAGGTCAAGATGTGCTCACCGCGCCAAGATGAGGTCAGTGCACCGAAATGACGTCACTGCACCAAAAAGACATCGCTGCACCAAGACGAGGTCACTGCACCAAGACGAGGTCACTGCACCAAGACGAGATCACTACGCTAAGACGAGATCACTGCGCAAAGACGAGGTCACTGCACCAAGACGAGTTCACTGCACCATGACGAAGTCACTGCACCAAGTCGAGGTCACTGCACCAAGACGAGGCCACTGCATCAAAACGAGGTCACTGCACCAAGACGAGGTCCCTGCACCAAAATGACGTCACTGCCCCAAGACGAGGTCATTGCACCAAAACGAGGTCACTGCACCAAGACGAGTTCACTGCACCAAGACGAAGTCACTGCACCAAGACGAGATCACTGCGCCAAGACGAGATCACTGCGCCAAGACGAGGTCCTTGCACCAAGACGAGTTCACTGCACCAAGACGAAGTCACTGCACCAAGACGAGGTCCCTGCACCAAGGCGAGGTCCCTGCACCAAGACGAGGTCACTGCACCAAGACGAGGTCACTGCACCAAGACGAGGTCACTGCACCAAGACGAGGTCCCTGCACCAAGACGAGATCACTGCACCAAGACGAGGTCACTGCACCAAAATGACGTCATTGCGCCAAGGCGAGATCACTGCACCAAGACGAGGTCACTGCACCAAAATGACGTCATTGCGCCAAGGCGAGATCACTGCACCAAGACGAGGTCACTGCACCAAGACGAGGTCACTTCACCAAGATGAGGTCACTTCGCCAATTTGTTGTGCTTTGTAGGTGCTATGCAATAAATATTTAATTTGTTAACTCTTTAAATCATTCTGGGGACAGAGTATTAATCGATTTGCTTCCGAGTAACAGAGTGGTGGCAACACAATGTAACAAATCTTTGTTGTTAGACACCTAGTAATAACTTGTCTGTGTAACTGAACACGTCTGTCCATTAAATGTCAAATTACGAGTGAAAACTGGGTTTTACATTCCTGTGATGTCTTTTTTTTTCTCCTGGAATTCTCTGTCTGTAAATATACACAACCGGGTTCATGGGACGGGGTCATTAAAATCAAGTGTGTTTAATCAATCTAATGGTGGAGTGACCTAAATTTTTTCAAAAATTTCTAAGATCTCATGTTCGATAGGGGGCACGCTAGTCTTAATGACACACGCTAGTCTTAATGACACACGCTAGTCTTAATGACACACTCTAGTCTTAATGACACACGCTAGTCTTAATGACACACGCTAGTCTTAATGACACACGCTAGTCTTAATGACACACGCTAGTCTTAATGACACACGCTAGTCTTAATGACACACGCTAGTCTTAATGACACACGCTAGTATTAATGACACACGCTAGTCTTAATGACACACGCTAGTCTTAATGACACACGCTAGTCTTAATGACACACAATAAGAGAACCGCCTGGCATGCTCGTTAGTGTTGTGTGCGTGCAAAATTATGTAAACATGTGTCGTGTCTATCTCTCACGGGGTCTCGTGACGGGTCGAGGTTGTGATGTCACGCTGCCCTTTTCCCATGCCTGGCACAGCCCCAACCCTCAGATCGATGGCCTGGTCTAGACAAATAAGATTGTTTTGACATGATTTCGCTTAGATCACACACCCGAGGGCCACAACATGGTATCTGCGTTAAATAAGATGGAGGAGGGATTAGCCACGGCGTCGGTATCTGGCCAATCTTTCTTGTTGCTAATTTTATGCATTTTGGGGCCTTACATATACATCATAGAGCCTTATATATATACATCAAAGGGCGTCACATATACATCATAGGATGTCAAATATGCCTCATATGTTCTGACATGTACACCATAGGGCGCCACAGATACATCATAGGACATCACATGCACATCATATGGCGCCACATACACGTTATAGGGCGTCAAATAAACATCATCCGGCAACGCATTTACATCATATGGCAACACATACACATCATAGGGCCACACGCATGCATCACAGGGGTGACACATATACATCATTGGGCAACACATTTTACATCAGATGGCCTCGCGTATACATCATAGGGGCATCACATATACATCATCGGGCGTCACATATACATCATCGGGCGTCACATATACATCCTATAGCCATAAGGTGTGAAATAGACACCACGCTCTGATTTCCCTTACACTGCACTTTCACCACATCAGCAAAACTTTCACATCTCATACAAACGACAGGCGTGCTTTGAGATATACAATTATAGGTTTTAATCGTGTCAAATAAAAATGAAAATGAGTTAAAGGGTTTTATATATATATATATATATATCATTTTAAAACGAACATACATCACTGGTTTCAAAGTAGTCATGCCCAGTGTTGTTAGAAAGCTGAGGAGATGTATTTTGGGGTGCTGGTATTATCTTTAGTTCTCAATGTCTGAAACTTGTAGTCAAACGTTCAATGGGTTTTTGTTGGTTTGTAAATACCACTAAAATATATGTTTTATTGAAATGTCTGTGAGTGGATTGGATGATCCTCGCATCGGACCAATCACCTAAAAGACCTTAATTTTTAAAACCTCTAATTCGGTCTATCCCAGCGGTTCTCAACCTGTGGGTCCCAACCGCTATGAGGGTCGAAAACCCTTACGCATGGGTGGCCTGAGACCATCGGAAAAAAAATATTTATGATGTATAAACGAAAATAATCTGATGTTGTTGTTTTTTTTTTGGGGGGGGGGAGGGGGGGGTAAACCCTTACGCATGGGTGGCCTGAGACCATCGGAAAAAAAATATTTATGATGTATAAACGAAAATAATCTGATGTTGTTGTTTTTTTTTTGGGGGGGGGGGAGAGGGGGGCACCACAGCATGAGGAACTGTATTGAAGGTTCGTGGTATTAGGATGGTTGAGAACCACTGGTCTGTCCTATACATTTAACACTGCATATTTTTAAAGGCTGAATTCCCCCCCCCCACCCCACCCCCTTTCTTCTCCGGATTCTTCTCTTAGCTTCTTTAAAAACTCCTTCGACTTAGTTTGCTTCTATTTCTCCTCACCTGTTCGCCTCTGCCTACCTCAACCACAAGCCCTCATCCAGCCAAACCAGCACCTCTGCCCCCTCCCCCACCCCCACCACCCTTTATTCGCAACTTAAAGAAACAAAAAAAGGTGGCCATCTCCATACAATCACTCCAGACTTTGAACAGAATCGCCCAAATGGTTGATGGAATTGGGTTTGGAGCTCCCCCCTCCCCCCTTGTGATGCCACACCCACTTCAATCCTGTTGTTTTCCTATTCGTACTTCTGACCTGTTGTTTTTTTTTCAGCGGTTCTCGTTACTTTTTAATTTTTTTTTTTATTTCAGGGCTGCCTTTGTTTGTTTGTTTGTTTGTTTGTTTGTTTCCGATTACCGGCACTTTATGATATTGGTTTGGAATTGTTTTAATTTGACAACGCCACAGCTCGATGTTAGGAAATTTCAAGAGCTTTCAATGTGGCTTAACGTGAAGAACTCATTCATCACTAACGGTGAGGAAAATACTGAACATTGTCTGGTGATTGATTACAGATCTCAGGTTATCGAACGTATCTCATTGGGAGAGCATACATTAAAAGAATCTGTATGTGTCAAGCCATTACTAGTGTTGTCTTGTAGAGATTTTATAGGGGTTTGTTGTGTAGAGATGTTATAAGGGTTTGTTATGTAGAGATTTTATAGGTGTTTGTTATGTACAGATTTAATAGGTGTTTGTTATGTAGAGATATTATAGGTGTTTGGTATGTACAGATTTAATAGGTGTTTGTTATGTAGAGATATTATAGGGGTTTGTTGTGTACAGATTTAATAGGTGTTGGTTGTGTAGAGATATTATAGGGGTTTGTTGTGTAGAGATTTTATAGGTGTTTGTTATGTACAGATTTAATAGGTGTTGGTTGTCAAGATATATTATAGGGGTTTGTTGTGTAGAGATTTTATAGGTGTTTGTTATGTACAGATTTAATAGGTGTTTGTTGTGTAGAGATATTATAGGGGTTTGTTGTGTAGAGATTTTATAGGTGTTTGTTATGTACAGATTTAATAGGTGTTGGTTGTCAAGATATATTATAGGAGTTTGTTGTGTAGAGATTTTATAGGTGTTTGTTATGTACAGATTTAATAGGTGTTTGTTGTGTAGAGATATTATAGGGGTTTGTTGTGTAGAGATTTTATAGGTGTTTGTTATGTACAGATTTAATAGGTGTTGGTTGTGTAGAGATATTATAGGTGTTTGTTATGTAGAGATTTAATAGGTGTTGGTTGTGTAGAGATTTTATAGGGGTTTGTTGTGTAGAGATTTTATAGGGGTTTGTTGTGTAGAGATATTATAGGGGTTTGTTGTGTAGAGATATTATAGGGGTTTGTTGTGTAGAGATTTTATAGGTGTTGGTTGTGTAGAGATATTATAGGGGTTTGTTGTGTAGAGATATTATAGGGGTTTGTTGTGTAGAGATTTTATAGGTGTTGGTTGTCAAGATATATTATAGGGGTTTGTTGTGTAGAGATTTTATAGGGGTTTGTTGTGTAGAGATTTTATAGGTGTTTGTTATGTAGAGATTTTATAGGTGTTGGTTGTGTAGAGATATTATAGGGGTTTGTTGTGTAGAGATTTTATAGGTTTTTGTTGTGTAGAGATATTATAGGGGTTTGTTGTGTAGAGATATTATAGGTGTTTGTTCTCTAGAGATATTATAGGGGTTTGTTGTGTAGAGATTTTATAGGTGTTTGTTATGTGGAGATTTTATAGGGGGTTGTTATGCAGAGATTTTATAGGTGTTTGTTATGTAGAGATATTATAGGTGTTGGTTGTGTAGAGATATTATAGGTGTTTGTTATGTAGAGATTTTATAGGTGTTTGTTATGTAGAGATTTTATAGGTGTTTGTTATGTAGAGATTTTATAGGTATTTGTTATGTGGAGATTTTATAGGGGGTTGTTATGCAGAGATTTACAAGGGGGTCATGTTATTGATAGAGTTTGGGGGGTGGGGGTGGTGTTATGTACTGATTTATAGGGAGTTATGTAGCGATTTTACAGTGTTTGGGGGGGTGGGTATGGTGGTTTAGAGATTTTACAGGAAGGGGTTTGATATTGTGGAGATTGTAGATTAGCGTTGCTTTTTATAGAACCAATATTTTGCTGATATCAATATAATTTTTGTTTAGTGCATAGTTTTGTTCTTAATCTATAATTTAACCCGATCTGATGAATAAGTTGGAAGAATTTTACTTCTGCTCTTTCCACTCATCCATTGGTCAAACCGTTATTTTGGCCTGATGATCAGATGATTCAATGTTTTTTTTCCTCAATTTACCGCCTTTCGCTTTTTTGAATAAATTGTGGGGGCGGAAAGGGGGGTGGGGGGCTACGGTGGAAAATCCCCCTCCCCACGTCCTAATGATGCACACTTGTCCTCTTCTCTCGCGTAATTTATTTGTGCCTAAAAAAAAAATCTTTAGATTATTCATGTATTTGTGCGTGGCCATAGTATCATCCTGCCTCGTAGACAATGATTTGGGAGAACACGCTTCTATCAAAACGAAATACAAATAAAACCTTACAATATATTTCAATATTTTTTTTTTAACGGCCAAGTGCATTGGGCATTAAGGTTTTGGCCTTCAAACAAAATTTGCTTCTTTTAAGTTATTAAATAAATTTCGAGTGTTATGGTGTTTTTTTTTTTCTGATGATAAATCTCTCTACATATTTTGCTGCGATGGTTCACTTTGAGTTCGACCATTGTCATCAATAATTTGATAAGTTTATCCAATTAAGATATATGAAGATGTAATCATATTCGATTATGGCAGCATTCCAGGTCAAATTACGATCGATATCTCTGTCTGGTTGATTTTTTTCCCCCTCCTTAATTTTCTTCACCTCAAAGCATCGAGGAAGGGTCTAATTTATAATGTATTCGATTTTTGGAGCTGGAAAAATTTATCGATACCTTCATTTCCTTTAATCCGTGAGGAAAGTAAAATATTTGACGACTCAAGTCAACACTTCCTCTTGTCTCCTGGGAAATTATGCTTTTATGTCTTCTCTGGTCCATTTGTAATGGCCTGCCGTGATCGGCCCCGCCCTGAGCCTCCAATGAGATGACTCGACCGACGGCTCGGTCAGTGATGGTTGTCAGCACACCATTTACATCGTCTGCCCCCTGCCCCGGGGCAGGGAGGCAAATTCACCCCCATCTGAACAGTGGTAGATCAGAAGTATAACACCGATAACAGAATGCAAGTCTTGTCAAATCTCAGAGGCCCTGGTTCGTGTGTCTCATTATGCAACACAGTGCAAGTCTTACGAAATCTCAGAGGCCCTGTTCCTATGTTTCATCGGTGAAACGACTACCTTGCTTTATTTTATAGCTCCGGGCGCTCTCTTTGGGGGAGTTTCTTCTTGAATAAAAAGACAACGCCACTTTTAGGATTAAGAATCACTTCGAGGCCCTATGACCCTGTGACCCTGTGCTCCTTAGACCCTATGACCCTGTGACCCTAAGACCCTGTGACCCTGTAACCCTATGACCCTATGACCCTATGACCCTATGACCCTATGATCCTATGACTCTGTGACCCTATGACCTTATGACCATGTGACCCTATGACCCTATGACCCTATGACCCTATGACCCCATGACCCTATGACCCTATGACCAGGTGACCCTATGACCTTATGACCCTATGACCATATGACCCTGTGACCCCGTGACCCTGTGACCCTATGACCTTGTGCTCTGTATGCCAGGACATGTAATGTATTGTCCTGAACTAACCGTGACCAAGAGCTTTGTATGCCATGACATTCAAGTGGACTGTTATGTAGGACACTTTTCCCCGTGCGTGAACTTTGCTTGACCCCAAATTAGATTATTAGCAGATGCTACGTTCATAGATGGCCGGGGCTAGTTCTTTTGATCTGTCGTGTTACTCCCGACTACCAATTAAACATGGTTATTTTTTCTCCAATTATCTTGTTGAACGTTCTCGATTTGACGAGAAACGTAAACAATGTCAAAGGCGTTTCTGGACGCGTCAGTAGACCCACTATATAAATAAGGGGTTTCAGAGATTCACGGAGATTTAGATTCAGATAGATATTTTTTAACTTCAGGAGACGTGTACTTCTTTGTGCACTCATATGTGTTTATTCGCATTCATCATTGTACTTTATTTTTGTGGCACATTGTACTAACTGTGTACCGGTACAAGACATTCTCATACTCTGTAAGTTGATGATTTGTAACTATATTTCTTTTATTTGTAATTATATTAATACTTAAATAAATCTTATGAATTGTAATTAGCAACTGTTTTGGGTGTCGTATCTTTACTATTGTATTTATCTATGGTATCGTCCCTTGTTAGGCACTGTGTGAACGAGCCATAACTTAAAACAGGAGATTAATTTCTCACAATAGAAGGCAGTGCGTAACATGGACATACAACTTATTTTACTTAGCTAACCAATGACCCTCTGCTCTCTATGCCAAGACATTTAAGTGGCCATGTAATGTATTGTCCTGACCTAACCATGACCAAGTGCTCTGTATGCCAATCATTTTTTTCCCAGTCGAGAGTATTGGAATTAATATAGAAATAAAGACTAACACACACACACATATATATATATACATTTTAATATATTGCGTACAAAAGTTAAGCTAAAAGTTTGAGCCGAAAAATGAAGTATGCACATCTGTTGGCGTGTTCCAATGAGACTGCTCCCCGTGATTTTTAGCCTGACTCTAACCTTCTTCTTGTTTCAGCACCTCCTCTCTGGAGATTACTGACAGCATTTCTAATATGGGTCACGTGGTACCTCACGTCATTACGTCCCTACTTGTCATTTGGATTATTGTATTTTTGTTATCTGCCATCGGGCCCCGCCTCTTGGGGAAGGTAGGAGTGCATTTAAGGCATTTGCTAAACTATGTTTGATTTGTTCTAGACGTTTCTACCTCAGGGCTGTCAGTTTGTCAGTCAGCGTGAAATTTTCAAAGTAATCTACAAAGATAATAGTTTCACAATTCAAAAATCGCCTTCTAGCACAGGGAAAAGAAATGAACTGCTGTCTAATTTTATGACATGTCGTCTTAGCTTATACATTTAAAACGGCATTTGACATATGATTTACCTTAATGTGTTCTAAGGTTTGGACGAAACGAAAATGCATCATACATCTGTATATGTCAACAGTGAGATTCTTTATGACACAAATGACACAAGAAGATCCTTTATAACACACGTGGATCAATTATTACTCAACTTTATAACAAAAGTAGATTCTTTATAACACAAGTAGATACCTCTATAGTTCAAGTAGATTCCTTATAACACAAGTAGATCCCTCTATAGTACAAGCAGATTCTTTGTAACACAAGCAGATCCCTTTATAACGCAAGTCGATCCTTTATAACACAATCAGATCCCCTTATACCAAAAGCAGATCTTCTTTTGTAACACAAGTAGATCCTTTATAACTCAAGCAGATCCTTTATAACTCTAGCAGATCCTTTATAACTCAAGCAGATCCTTTATAACTCAAGCTGATCCTTTATAACTCAAGCAGATCCTTTATAACTCAAGCAGATCCTTTATAACTCAAGCAGATCCTTTATAACTCAAGCTGATCCTTTATAACTCAAGCATATCCTTTATAACTCAAGCAGATCCTTTATAACTCAAGCAGATCCTTTATAACTCAAGCAGATCCCCTTGTGTTACAAAAGCAGATCCCTAACAGACACCCTAGGCTATAGAAGGAAAAAAACCGCCCCTCCCTAAGCTAAGTTAAACATTTTGTTCTTTTTCTCTCAGATTGCAATGTTTTTTACTGCTGTTCCGTCCGTCCTTCTAGTCATCTTGTTGATAGCTGCGTGCACAATGTCCGGCTCTGTGCTCGGCATCCAGACATTTCTCAGCCCTAAATGGCACAGTTTGTCATCATTCAAGGTAAGAGATTCAAATACATCTTGTGCATTATCAGGCTCTTGAGATTTGTGTTGTGTGATACTTTATTTTTGAGCTGAAACTGGGTAAATAACCATAAAAAAATCGTTCGGTCGCTATCTCAAGTTTAGTCACAAAATAATAGACCACATACCTTGACTATACACTGAGGTTTATCCAACCCACCTCTGAGAGCGTCATCTGCCTGGGAAATCTGTCGTAGGGCCACCTACATGGACACACACCTCTGTTAGGGTAATCTACTTATGAACGTCTGTCATAAGGCCATCTTTATGGAAATACTTTTCTTTAGGGTAACCTACATCGACACAGCTCTATGCGGGTCATCTGCCTGGCCACATCTCTTTTAGGGTAATCTACCTGGGCTCACTTCTATTAGAGTCATCCACCTGAGCTCATCTACCTGGGCTCATCTGTACTAGCACCATCCACATGGACACATATCTATTAAGGTCATATATCTGGACACAACTCCATTATGGTCATATACCTTGGAACGGAACATCTCTATTAGGATCATCTACCTGGGCATTCCTCTATTAACGTTACCAACCTTGGCACACCTCATCCACCTGTGTACAACCTCCATTATGGCCTGAGCTAATCTACCTGAGCTCATCTCTACTATCGTGCATGCCTCTTACAAGGTGCACCCACCTCGGCTCACCTCGGTTAAGGTAGCCTACCTGGGCAAACCTCCCATAATTCAAATTCATTACCCCCACCCCCATATGCCCTCGTCTGCAGAAATTCCCTACAGGTCATCGGTTGGAGCACCTAGGCTGTCACGCCCCGCAAAGCTAGTTTGCGGGAAGGACTCGGGACCGGGACTCATGCTAACGGCCACGAAACTGGGGCGCTGGCCCGGAGACGGGTTTCTTCGTGAGTCGTGGTTCAAGAGCTGAGCTCGGCCAACGTTTCATGCAGTTCTAAAACTCTATCAGCATCTGGTTATGGCCCAGTAATGTGACAGTAGCACGCACATAGTCTGTTTTTTTTTTTGTTTTTTGTTTTTTTACAAACGATTCGTTCTCCTCACTTTCAACAAATGGAGACGATAAGCACCACGCTGAAACACAGGTCGACATCGCTTGCATCCAGAGTTATCGCAAATATCTCAGCCCCCCACGGCCATTAAGATAATGAGGCGTGCACCGCGTTCCAGCACCCTCCACCCTAGCACCCCGTCCCCCCTGGCACCCTCCACCTTAGCACCCCCCCCCCAGTCTCCAGCGGGGGCCTACGGCCGGGCACAATAAAATTCTAAGCAGCACATATTTATGTGAGTTTGTCACGTATGACTCCTGTCATGAACATAAGAACGCTATTATGGACTGGACGTTGCCAATCAATTGCTTCGGGAATGATCATTGAGCTTTTTTTAAAATATTTAAATCTCGCAATGGAGGCAAGCGGCTCACGTGGTGGGGGATTTTAAGGGAACACCAACAAAAAAGTGTGTGTGGGTGGGGGGTGTGGGGGGGACACTTTCTTATAAAGGAGGGGAGTGGATGGGGTTTGTCCGTCCCTGGCCACACTTGTGGGGAGAGTGGGGGGGGGGTCAGCAAATTTGGTCCACAGAGTCATTTAGATTTCCCACTAGAACGGTCTTATGTCTGATGGGGTTATCAAACGTGAGGGGGTGGCAAAATAAAGGATTGTCCGTGGCGTCACAAACTTGAGGGATAAGGGGGGGGGGGGGGGGATTGGGGGGGATTCACACGTATATACAAAAGCGTGTTCACATTAAATGTGATCTAAGGAATGAATTGATGTGTCTGGTTGTGTCTAGATGTGTCTGCTGTTGTCTGGATGTGTCTGGTTGTATCTAGATGTGTCTGGTGTTGTCTGGATGTGTCTTTTTCTGTCTAGATGTGTCTGGTGTTGTCTGGATGTGGCTGGTTGTGTCTAGATGTGTCTTGTGTTGTCCGGGTGTGTTTGGTTGTCTCTAGATGTGTTTTGTGTTGTCTGGATGTGTCTGGTTGTGTCTAGATGTGTCTGGGTGTGTCTGCTTGTGCTGGATGTGTCTTGATGTGTCTGGTTGTGTCTGGATGTGTCTGGTTGTGTTTGGTTGTGTCTGGTTGTGTTTGATTGTGTCTGGTTGTGTTTGGTTGTGTTTGGATGTGTCTGGTTGTGTCTGGTTGTGTTTGGTTGTGTCTGGTTGTGTC
Organism: Lymnaea stagnalis; assembly: GCA_964033795.1. Classification (NCBI taxonomy): domain Eukaryota; kingdom Metazoa; phylum Mollusca; class Gastropoda; family Lymnaeidae; genus Lymnaea; species Lymnaea stagnalis. The sequence continues at coordinate 1,216,728 of CAXITT010000087.1, read as the reverse complement.
TGGTTGTGTTGAATGTGTTTGGTTGCAACTGGTGTGTGTGGTGTGTCTGGTTTCAAAATGAGTTTTGTATTTTTTAAATATAAATAACCCACCACTTTGTTGTACTATATAGTGTAGTGTATTGTAGTGTAATGCGTTCAAAAAGAAATTTGACGTAATTTTAAACGTGTGAACTGAAAAATAGATTCGACTAAATTTCCGTTCGATGAGATTTCTGTCGATGAATTTTCCGTCGACGAAATTTATTTCACACAAATTTCCGATAACCGATGGAAACACGTTCTTTGAACCGTTGCGGAACAAATCAACAGAAGACTACAGTTAAGTATTACTTGCTTCATTTAGAATTCAATGCCAATATGAAATAACGTGAGGTTGCTGTCTTATTATTTTTTTTAATTTAAATTGTGTGGTTGCTAGGGTTGCCATGGTGACCGTAGAGACATGTTGACCTCAGAGTCGGCATTCCAAATTATGAAGCCGAGATTTTTACCTTGAATAAAACCAAACTCTAATATTCTCAATGTTGAATATTTCAACTCATCCAAAAACCTGTAATATCCTTAATGTTGAATATTTCAAACTCATCCTAACCCTCAAATATCCTTATTGTTGAATGTTTCAGCTTGTCCAAAAAACAACAACAGCAAAGCGTGTGATGTGCTGCACGAGAGCGCATATCTGGAACGCGCTCATCTGTAATAAAAGCCGATACTTTTTTTTTCTGTTGCAATTGTTTCTTGTCCCTAGAGCCTAATCTCTTTATCCCGCATTAAATGAGGCAATTGATCATCCAAATCTCTCATTTCTCTCACGATGTCCTTCTTTCCGAATCTCTCCATTATTCAAATTCCTCTTTGCCATCTTCCAATTTTTTTTTTAACAAACTAATTTGTCTTCTCATAATGTAATTATTCTTTATTATAATTTGCATGCAATTAATGCATAAGATTGCATATTCACCTTTGTGTGTATTTCTGAAAATGATGCTAAGTGTATCAACGGTTGGGAGTAGCGTTGCATTTTCAGAATAATCAAAATTCTATTCTTCACACGTCTGTCTTTACGGGTAAGAATCTTGTAGATGAGAAAAAAGCTGGACCAAAGAAGCGGGAAGGTAGAGCTTAGCTTGAAGTTCGTCTTTTATATATGTGGCAGTGTATGCCCCAACCCACTATTTGACCCGTTACGTAAACCATGTCTGGCGCCCAACTCAGGGCCGCGCGGTGTGTAACAGGTATCCCTTTTCACCTTCCCCCCCCCCTCCCCCTGGACGGTCACTATACGACCGGCGCATAGGGAGGAAATAATAAAATACCACGATGTGCGCATTGGTTAGAAATTCAATAATTTATTTATCAGGAACCCTAGCGTATTAAGTTATACATTACATCTTGTTAAGACGGGGATTTTATTCACTATACCTTAGCATATTTACAAGTTTCCATCGTTGGAGGATATTTTAATATTTAGTCATTAAAGGAGTTTTCGCCTTCATTTATAGTGGTCCCCACCCCCTTCTAGTTAAAATATCTTAAAAACTATTTAAGTCATAAAAATATAAAATAGCATCTTAGATAGCTAAGACAAAACTGCACAGATTACATATAAGTCGTTAGGGATGTGGATAAAGATTTTAATTATTACTCTGGATTAGTCCCCAGAGTTAGGCATTTTATCCCAGGAAACTGGCCAGAAGGCAAAACTTAGACCGACTCGGTTTAGGTGTGACGTAGGGGCTCTCTGATATGTCCGCGCACGGTTTTAAAAAGGGGAGCACACGAGGTAGGGGTCATTTCGAGCTTTGGTCAGCATACCTGCAGTGTGCCTTTGTTCAGTGCGGCCCATTGGAACGCTCTGTAAGTAGAGGCAATTACGCCATTTTTATTTCTTTGTGGTTAGTAGGAACTTGTTGAGTGTTAGCATTGGAAGATTTCTGTTCAGACTTATAACCAGGATAGAGTGTAGGATAACCTACAGCGTGTAGACTTATGCTCATGCTATTTTAAAGGTTAACATACAACCGTTAAATAAATTATTTAATAGGATTAATAAATAGATACCAGTGACCAGGGTTTGTGCGTAACAAACAACTGCATATCGTTCTGGGTACACATACTGCAATGCGCTTATAAAATAAGCTATTGATACAACAGTATACAACCAGCGAGTGTCCGTCAAATATGTGTAATAGGCTAACTTTCCTGCCGTGTGCTAAATTCTCACATAGGAAATAGTGCATGTGTGAGGATCACATCCCATATAATTTAATTATGATTCATTCTGCAATCTGCTGTTGTCTTAACAAGACACAGCGATGGACAGATACAAGTATCAAGCCAACGGTAGTCATACTTAATACCGTTGTATTTACTGCCCCGCTATGTGTGCCTCTTACATAGACACCATACCTGGATGGCATACTATTATAACTTCAAGATCTTTAGAGTTTATGTTAGCCCTCACATCGCACTCTGGTTCTGTGTGTAGCATTAACACTGTGCACGTGTTTCAAATTAAACACTGCACGTGGTTTCTTTTATAGTTAAAACATTCGTAGTACAAGATAATTATCTTTGCCATGTGTATGAACCAATACTACTTACGTATCATTTATCATGCTTTCTAGTTAAGTATATGTTGTCGCCACGTGTAATTACGTGGTTATGTAATATGTTTATTATTAGCTTTGTTAGTCAGGACATTGTTAACCTGTACTATTTGTTTATTTTCAGATATTGTCCTTTTTCTTTCCCGTTTTTCTTTCCCTTTTTCTTCATAGTCTTCTTCTCCATAGTTCATAGTGTCCTCTTTCTTGTTTTCATCATAGTAGGGAATTAATTAAAAAGCTATAGTCCTCAAGACCTGATTGTTTCATTTTGATTTTATTTAAAAACTGTAAGCTAAACGTCATCCACTCGGCTACAGTTTTTGGCGCTGCGAGCAGGGTCAATTTACACTACTAGTGTTTTGGCGTTGTCACCTAAGTCAACCCTAAACCACCACACTACTACAGTTTTTGGCGCTGCGAGCAGGGTCAATTTACACTACTACAGTGTTTTGGCGTTGTCACCTAAGTCAACCCTAAACCACCACTCTACTACATATAGATGCCTTAGAATCGAAAGACATATCAAAGTCCTATTTAAAGTGTCGAAAAGAAGGACACAGAGTATTTGTGCATATTCTATTTCTGATAAATTCTAGAATGTTGATTGGCTAACTAAAGTACCTATATGATCGATTAACACGAGAGAAATTGTATTGCAATGATCGTTGGTGGTTAATGATATGGTGATGACTGGTGCATAATGTTATGGTGATCATTGGTGGCTAATGATATGGTGATGATTGGTGGCTAATGATATGGTGATCATTGGTGGCTAATGATATGGTGATCATTGGTGGCTAATGATATGGTGATCATTGGTGGCTAATGATATGGTGATCATTGGTGGCTAATGATATGGTGATCATTGGTGGCTAATGATATGGTGATCATTGGTGGCTAATGATATGGTGATCATTGGTGGCTAATGATATGGTGATCATTGGTGGCTAATGATATGGTGATCATTGGTGGCTAATGATATGGTGATCATTGGTGGCTAATGATATGGTGATCATTGGTGGCTAATGATATGGTGATCATTGGTGGCTAATGATATGGTGATCATTGGTGGCTAATGATATGGTGATCATTGGTGGCTAATGATATGGTGATCATTGGTGGCTAATGATATGGTGATCATTGGTGGCTAATGATATGGTGATCATTGGTGGCTAATGATATGGTGATCATTGGTGGCTAATGATATGGTGATCATTGGTGGCTAATGATATGGTGATCANTTTTTTTTTTTTTTTTGAGGGAGGCAGAGTTTGTCAGTTAATAATACGTTTCCACCCTTGGGGAAATAATCACTATACCCCATTTAAAACTATCGATTTCTTGTTCTAGTCTCTGCTGTCAGATTAGTGCTTAAGGCGAAACGGTAGTTAAATACTATCAATAAATTGGTGTCAACCAGATGGTTAGTAAATAGACTCTATCTCCTGACATAAACCAGCTGACCTGGACCGTTCAGAACTCGGAATTCCTCTAATGTCATATCCCATCAACCAACTCAAGAATGAAATCAAACTTCGCCCACTATTTTCATGCAGCACCCAAAGCACCTCCATTGACCCAGCATCCTACGCCACTTCTAAGGGAACACACACCTGCCACCTCTCACATAACACCCCAAATGCCACCTCTCACACAACACCCAAAATGCCACCTCTCACATAACAACCAAATGCCACCTCTCACATAACACCCCCGTGCCACCTCTCACATAACACCCCCATGCCACCTCTCACATAACACCCCAAATACCACCTCTCACACAACACCCCAAATACCACCTCTCACACAACACCCAAAATGCCACCTCTCGCATAACACCCCCATGCCACCTCTCACATAACACCCCAAATGCCACCTCTCACATAACACCCCAAATGACGCCTCTCACATAACACCCCCATGCCACCTCTCACATATCACCCCCATGCCACCTCTCACATAATACCCCAAATGCCACATCTCACTGAACCATCACAAATATTCTTTTCCTTTAACACCACAGCCACACACTCACGTACCATTTCAACCTCCACCACCCCACCCCCCCATCATCCTCACCCCCTCCCAACATCATCTGCTGACACCCCAAGCACACTTTGAAACCCCCAGACCCACTAAGCAGAGGCAAAGCAGATCTAATGTGGGTCAGGATGATCAGGTCTGAGACGACATCGGCCAACAGCTTACGGTCAATGTACTCCGGGTATTAAATCCTAGGTCCCCGGTGGCAAGCCTACGGGTGACACACCAAAAGTCTCTGGTGGCACGTGGCGGTCTCCCATTGGATGGGATGTAGTATTGGTTTCCGATGGTCATTTTTTTAAAATTTATAACTTATCCTTGTCTTTCTTCTTCTCTGTAGTTTGTATTCTTCTCTGTATGTTATCTTCTTCTCTGTATGTTGTCTTTTTCTCTGTTTGTTTTCTTTTTCTCTGTATATTGTCTTCTTCTCTGTATGTTATCTTCCTCTCCATATGTTGATCAAAATATACCTGTTTGTTTTACTCTTTGAAGACCTTTCCCATGACCCCACAAATTTAAAATTTAAAAAGCAACTTGATCTAGCGAAGAATGTTTAATTAACGTTCAAATTCTGAAAAGCATTACTCACTTGATATCGCTTGCATACAAGTCAAGAAAGCCTCTGTTGGTGGCAGAGGACAGACAGGCGTGGCCATCAACGGCAACTATGATCATACAAGTCAACAAAGCCTCTGTTAGTGGCAGAGGACAGATAAGCGTGACCATCAATGGCAACTATGATCATACAAGTCAACAAAGCCTCTGTTGGTGGCAGAGGATATATAAGCGTGGCCATCAATGGCAACTATGATAATACAAGTCAACAAAGCCTCTGTTGGTGGCAGAGGACAGATAAGCGTGGCCATCAATGGCAACTATGATAATACAAGTCAACAAAGCCTCTGTTGGTGGCAGAGGACAGACAGGCGTGGCCATCAACGGCAACTATGATAATACAAATCAACAAAGCCTCTGTTGCTGGCAGAGGACAGATAAGCGTGGCCATCAATGGCAACTATGATAATACAAGTCAACAAAGCCTCTGTTGGTGGCAGAGGACAGATAAGCGTGGCCATCAATGGCAACTATGATCATACAAGTCAACAAAGCCTCTGCTGGTGGCAGAGGACAGATAAGCGTGGCCATCAATGGCAACTATGATCATACAAGTCAACAAAGCCTCGGCTGGTGGCAGAGGACAGATAAGCGTGGCCATCAACGGCAACTATGATCATACAAGTCAACAAAGCCTCTGTTGGTGGCAGAGGACAGATAAGCGTGGCCATCAATGGCAACTATGATCATACAAGTCAACAAAGCCTCTGCTGGTGGCAGAGGACAGATAAGCGTGGCCAACAACGGCAACTATGATCCGATCCCTTCCGATTTAAAACATCAATAACAAATGTGGATAGATCAGAATCTCTACTATGACCCACTGAGCGATTTAGAAAAAAAAAAAATAATATCTGTTTAAAAAAATAGTCCATACATTTTGAAGGTTATCAAGAGTTAGGTAACAAGTCAATATTATTGTTATTATCTTTCTCTCTCGCTCTCTCTCTCTCTCTATTTGTCTCTCTCTTTATCTCTCTCTTTCTCTCTCTCTCTCTCTTTCTCTCTCTATGCGTCTCTCCATCTCGTTATATCTCTCTATATCTCTCTATCTCTATCTCTCTCGATCTGTCTCTCTCTTTATCTTTCTCTATCTCTCTCTATCACTCTCTCTCTGTCTCTCTCTCTATCTCTATCTCTCTCTCTGTCTCTCTCTCTATCCCTCTCTCTCTGTCTCTCTCTCTATCTCTCGCTCTATGTACAACTCAAAGTAAACATAACGTGTTTCTCACAACTCAACTTGTTTATAATTCTGTTTCACGTGTTAGCCCTGGTTGGATGCCTTTGATCTTGTCCTGTCCAGCCTGGCATGTGGCACAGGTGTTCTCGTTACACTGTCTGGACACTGCACGTTCCATGGCAACACATTCAGGTAATTCAAGGCTTCATTTATACTCTGAGAGATACAATATATCAATGATAGCCTAGGCCTGTTTCCAAATTTTTTTTTTTTTTTTCGGTACATTTTTCATTTGCTGAAATTGAAGACCATCACTTAGATGTGAGTTAATTTAAATTTTTTTTTTTTTTATTTCAATTTCGCTTACGGTTTGTTTTTGTTTTTTTTATTTTCAAATTATTATTATAATTTTGTAATTTTTTTTTTTTTTACATTCAGGTAATTCAAGGCTTCATTTATACTCTGAGAGATACAATATATCAATGATAGCCTAGGCCTGTTTCCAAATTTTTTTTTTTTTTTTTCGGTACATTTTTCATTTGCTGAAATTGAAGACCATCACTTAGATGTGAGTTAATTTAAATTTTTTTTTTTTTAATTTCAATGTCGCCTACGGTTAGATCTAGTTTTTTTCAGATTCAAAATATTATACTAATTTGGTAATTTTTTCTTTTTTGTTTAAATATGTTTTTTGAAGAGACAAAAAATATTCGAATATCATGAAAACTTTGAATTTAACCTTTGAACTTCCATTGAGTTCAACCTTTGAACTGCCACTGAGTTTAACATTTGAACTGCCACTGAGTTTAACATTTGAACTGCCACTGAGTTTAACCTTTGAACTGCCAACTGTACGTAAGCCTGAGACAAGTTCATCTTGTGTCACCAGAAATGCCATGTCCATGACTGTCCTGTCCTTGCTGATGACCATCGTGTCCGGGTGTCTGCTGCTGTCCCTCCTGGGGGTGGAGTCCAAGCTACTGGGCGTGAGAATGGACACCCTGCCCAGACTCAGTGAGTTCAGAACGTGTAGGATTAAATGTTCATGTGGCGCGAACAGGTCATAACAAGGGTGGTCACGTGACATCCCTCCCTCCCCCACTCCCCACACACACATACACGATCCATACCCAACACTATCACAAGTTCAGACTGAGAAATTTTTTATTTTTTTTTTACTAAATTAACAAATAAAAATTAATTCGATAATTATTTTTTCGTCACACCATTGAGCAATGACGAAATCTCTCACATCATTGAGCAATGACGAAATCTCTCACATCATTCTGTTTTGTTTCTTTTTTTTTTTTCTTTTTTTTCCAGCCGATGTAGATTTGGGGTTTGTCATGTTTCCAGCCGTGACCTCTAACCTCCCAGCCCCGGCCATATGGAGCTGTATATTTTTCCTGGCCATCGTGCTGTTCAGCCTGGTGCAGGCGGCCGTCATGGTCCACCATATACAGCAGGGCCTGGTGGACATCGTTTACCTGCAGGAGGTCAAACTACGGTGGAGGGTGGCCATCCTGGGCACCATAACTGTTATCATGATGTCTTTCAATGTGCTCACGACAACGGAGGTGAGGGGGGGGGGGGGGGGGGGTAGACGAAACGGGATGGCTGTAATTAATTGAAAACTTCTTATGTGCATTCTCTTTTGTCCGGAATTTTTTTTTGTTTTTTCAATGTGCTCACGACAACGGAGGTGAGGGGGGGGGGGGGCGTGGATAGACGAAACGGAATGTCTGTAATTAATTGAAAACTTCTTAGTTGCATTCTCTTTTGTCCGGAATTTTTTGTTGTTGCATATTGGACTTAAGTTTCTGTAATATTTAAATAACTCCTACTTTATTATCTCACGCCATTACAAATTATCCCATTAAAATCCAGTAGTGGAGTAAATGAAGGATAAGGTTAGAGCGAATCATGAATCTCTCTAAATCATTCTAAAAGAGAATAAAAATGTTTATTGAATAATAAAAAAAACATTAATTATGCAATTCTTGTAACTGAACCAGACTTCATTTTTAAACCTTTAATTTGTAACTCTTTTTTTTCTTCTTATTGGCAAGCGAAACAAATATTGGACACTTATATTTTTAAAAAATTTTACCACAAAATTATGATGTCTGAAGTTACTTGGGCTGTGCGCTTAAAAATAAATAGATCTGATTAGACACACAATGTGAGAGGTGATGCTGAATTGTGCATAATTTTCAATGAATAGATTCGATTTTGTTATGTCAAAATTTTTAAAATGTTCATTTGCCGTTCTTCTTTTAATTTAATTTTCTTTTTTAAAACGTGTATTTTAAAAATATTTCACATTCACAGAATGGCTTGTACGTGCTGAGACTGCTACAGTTCTCTGTCCCTCGCCTCTCTGCCCCGCTGCTGGGCGTAGCTGAGTGCCTGACGGTGGGCTGGGGCTACGGGGCCCGTAGGTTTGCCGGCCGAATCACGGAGATGACCGGCAGAAATAAAAGTTTTGTCTGGAAGTGGCTGTGGAGGTGGGGTTGTCCGGTTGTTCTCTCGGTAAGACAACCCTCTTGTTTTGGGTTGTGGTAAAATATCAGGATCAAATTGTGTCAACACCCCAAACTCCAGACTTCTCACATCAAAAGAAACTCAAAAGAATAAATCTAACTATACAACTAAATTGAATTAGTGATGTAGTTAAAGGACCACGAAGAAACATTATGGGAAAATGCTGAACTCTATTGTTTGTTCCCTTGAATCCGATAGCACGTATGAGCCCCTAATTTTTTTATCTTTTACTTTAAATTGTAGTTATTCTCAAAATGACCCTATTTAAAATGGCATTGGATCATATATTCCTTGGGAATGCATGTGGATCGGTCGTGAGAAGATTTTGTTGGAGTCTTCTCTCTGGTCTCTAGGGACTGGTTACCATTTTAAAATCCTTTATATTAACTTCGCTTTTGTTCGTGGGTGGTTGGCGGGGTGGTAAAATCTTCTGATTGATCATTAATCCACTTCACGTCATCCTATTGAGCTGAAACCTGGCACACAGATTCGTTGTCAATGACAACACATTATATTAGAGCAAATTTTCAGCCCCAGTTTATCCTGTTGCAAGATTAAGGAAATTTACGGACATTAATTTCATGAAATAAAATTCCCGATGACTGTGCAAAACGAAATTCTTTTTTAACAAAAATATCGCAAGTGCGTTTGGTGCGTAATAATTTCTTTGTTGTTTTTTTTTCTGAAATAGTTGGTGAAATATAAATATATGCCTTTAACAGCAGGTGGGACAAGTGAAGATTAATATAACATGAAAATAAACAAATAGAAAACGCATGCAAAGCATTTATACGAAACACTTTGTTATAATGGGTTGTTTAATATCTTCAACAAGCTCGTGTCGTTTTGTCCCCGACAGATTGTTTCTATAGCATCTATTCTTACAACGAACTTGCTTCAAGATTTGCCTCCAGTTGATATGGACCAGAAGTGGATTCACGCCGTCGGTTGGTCTCTCAGCCCCATTATCTTGTTTCCTGGCCTGGTCATGGCCACAGTTTCATTCTGCGGTGTGCACGGGACATTCAAACAGGTGAGCGGGTAGGCTACACATAATTTCAAACTTCAGCGTGCGTTGAACACGCCAACAGGTGAGTAGGCTACACACAAACAGTCGCAGATTCTCATTCTTAAACGTTTCTGGAACATTACAGACTCGTCAAGGGAGGCCAACGGTCTTGAATATATACTCAATTGTATTCTAGGATTACTCCTCTTGGCTCATTTTAATATTTTCCAATATGTTTGGTAATTGTATGGATATTTCAAAGCGAATAGAATTTGGACAAATAGTTTTGTTATGATGCATAGAACTTAATTGTTTCATGAAGATTCACCTAATAATATTTAAATTGTAGTGTAAAATATTGGTAAATAGTTCAAGCTATATTGACATGTGATTAAATAAAGCCATTCAGTTGATTTTCACATATATATTAAAATTCATCTATACATATTTTGAGAAAACCTCATGTTATTCCCATAGATATAGTTAAACAGCATGCTATATATTTTTAAAACTTTATGTTAATTTTAACAAATACTTTAAACATATTTACTGAAATAAGCTTTCACAAGTTAAAAAAAACAACAACCTAACAACCATTTAACGTTCGACTAATCTCATCCCAGAGACTGAAGCAGCTGCGGTCCACACCTTCATCATGGGGCCCTGGTCACCCAGAGCACGAGCCCCAAGCCGACCTTCCAGATTATGTCATATGTCATCCTGACCCTTTCAGACCTGCGAATGCCCTGGCGATGCTAACAGCAAATCTGTACCTGCCAAATATTGTAAATTTTGTAAATATGCAGGTAAGCCTGTCTGCTGGTGCTTTACTTGGTACTTTTTTCAGATGTGTCTCTTCTGTTGTTGTTGTTTTTTAAAAATTAAACAAATGAATTTCAATTTGAAAAAAAATTAAAAACAGGATTATCAGGCTTGCTGTCCAATCCAAATACTTTAGTCTAATCAACAGCCTATATACTCTAGTCCAAACCACAATCAACATACTCTAGTCCACATCACATCCTATATACTCTAGTCCAAACCACAATCAACATACTCTAGTCCACATCACATCCTATATACTCTAGTCCAAACCACAATCAACATACTCTAGTCCACATCCCATCCTATATACTCTAGTCTAAAACACAATCAATATACTCTAGTCCACATCACATCCTATATACTCTAGTCTAAACCACAATCAACATACTCTAATCCACATCACATCTTCTTCTTCTTTATTTTAAGGGCCCACGATCAATGAATTGATCATTCTGGCTCCTATGTTTCAGAGAGGTTTGCGATGTTACTGTCCATGGGTTTCAATGGGATACTTCACTGGTTGCAAGGGCGACTCAGCAGTGGTGTTATGAACTGGGGGTTGGAATACAGGAGGCAATAGACACAAATGTATCGAGTGTAGCCGCCTCAACTGTTGCTTTTGGAAGCTTGTTCCAGTCCCCTATTGTCTTCGGCAGGAATGAGGAGCTTCTGTACTTCGTTCTTGTTTTTACCAGCCGGAACTGTTTGTCGTGACTTCGTCGCAGTCTGGGGGGAAGATTAACGAGTTTCTGTTTGATTCCGGAGCAGTGCACCAGTCCATTTGTTATCTTGTACAACATGGTGAGCCTGGATAGTCGTCGTCGTTCTTCCAATGTCGACCAGCCCAGTGTTTCCAGCATGCTGCCAACACTCGAGGTGCTTCTGTAGCGGTTCATGACAAAGCGTGCTGCCCGTCGCTGGACCGCCTCCAACCTGTCTATGCTTTTCTGGGTAAATGGGTCCCAGACTGTAGAAGCGTACTCTAAAATAGGTCGGACAAAGGCTTTATAGGCTTTTTCTTTCACGCTTGAGTTGCCGATCTTCAGATTGCGCCTTAGGAACCCCAGGGTCTTGTTTGCCCGGTTGCACACACTGTTAATGTGCTCGTCCCAGCGGACCTCTCTTTGGATGGTAACACCCAAGTACTTAACGGAGGAAACTGGCTCAAGAATATGGCCATGCAGTTCGTAAGAGTGGTTTAGAGGGAACCTGCTTCTGGAGACTGACAGGGTTTGGCACTTGACGGGATGAAATTCCATGTCCCAGCTTATCTCCCACTCAGCTAACCGATTGAGGTCTTGTTGAAGCTGGCTCTGGTCAGAGCTGTTGACCATTGTCCTATATACCGCCGTGTCGTCTGCGAACAGTCTTGCTTGAGAGGTCAGCTTCTCGGGCAGATCGTTGATATATGCTAGGAACAAACAAGGGCCTAGCACTGAGCCCTGGGGGACCCCTGACTTAACACTGACAAAGGAGGAGGTTTTGCCATCTACCACTACTGCCTGACATCCTATAAACTCTAGTCCAAACCACATCCTATATACTGTAGTCCCAATCGCATCTTATATACTGTAGTCCAAACCACATCATCTATACTGTAGTCCAAACCACATCCTACATACTGTAGTCCAAATCACATCTTATATACTGTAGTCCAAACGACGTCCTATGTACTCTAGTCCAAACCACATCCTATTTACTGTAATCCAAACGACATCCTATATACTATATTCTAAACCACATCCTATATACTCTAGTCCAAAACAACAAATCCTATATACTGTAGTCTAGTCCAAATCACAACCTACATACTGTAGTCCAAACCACATCCTATATACTGTAGTCCAAATTTCATCCTATATACTATAGTCCAAACCACATCCTATATACTGTAGTCCAAACCACATCCTATATACTCTAGTCCAAACCACATCGTATATATTGTAGTCCAAACCACATGCTATATACTGTAGTCCAAACCACATGCTATATGCTGTAGTCCAAACCACAGCCTATATTTTATACTATAGTCCAAACCACATCCTATATACTCTAGTCCGAACCACATGCTATATACTCTAGTCCAAATCACATGCTATATACTGTAGTCCAAACCACATGCTATATAATCCTATATAATTCAGTCCAAGAGAGATTAGGATGTCTTTAATGATGAAGTTTTTGAAGTAACATAAATCTCTGGGGAAAATAATCTGGAAGTCACTCGGTGTTATTGCTTTTCACATAATTTATGTATCATTGGCATTGGCTTATCATTGTTTTGTTGAAATAGGGTCAATATAAAATGGTGTAAATGGAGATTTGTTTTAAAAAATTGCATTGTTAAAAGGGTTAGATTTTTTTTACTCATTTACTTTAGTGGGATTTGGGACAGAAGGGGCTTGTAAGGAAATATCATATTCAGTTTTAAGACTATTTTTGTATATATATATATATGACCTAACTATCTTATTGATTTAGCTAGACATTGTTCAATCTTTCATTATATTGTTGCACCAATCTCTGTATAGATTTTGATATTGTCTTGTAATTGTTTCCCAATGTAGGGCGGAAGATTCAAAGTAAAAATTTGTGTTCTTTTCTTATTCTTCTTATTTTTTTTTTTTCGTTTGAGCTGATGTGAAATTAGTAGCATTGTTATAGTGCATTATGGGGGCTGTGCTAAAACACCAGATGGCATGCTATCCAATAATTTATTATGTAACAGAAGGCGTAATAGTATTTAGCAGTGTGCTGCTAACATTAAAATGTGGGGCGAGTAACCTTCTATAGAATAGTCCACATTAGGAATCGATAATAATTCAACAATTTAATGAATTTAATGTTAAATAGGCTAAGAATATTTTTTCACATTATATATTGACACTTTCATGTCTGTGTGCTTTTGTGCACGTGAATTGTCTGTATGCGCATCCTTTATTTGAAATCACATATGTGCTTTTTATGTGATACTCTGGCATTGTTCCACAACTGCAAATGGCATGCAATTCTGTGATTTTCACGCATATACTTATAAATACATTCTGTGGTATGTGTGTGCAAATCTTGCTTTATGTTGTATAGAATCGTGTTCTCATGCCATCAACAGACGATATTAAGTTTTAAAACAAGTAACTTTTACATTGAAGTCTTTCATTGTTACATTTGTTCACCACACTGTGAGCAAGAAGTCAATGTAACCCACAGCTGGTGTCAGTACAGTCAACACCACAAAACATCACATTTGTGTGTTAGATTCCTGAACGGGGTATCTTTGTGTGTTGTGTGCTCTTTGTGTTGTTTTAAGCAAGTGTACTTCATGTCATGCGTGCTGGTTAGGAGAATGAAGAAGGCAGAAATCATTTTCCCCCCTTAATATGCTTTTATTTTTTATGTATATAAGTGGGGATTTTTTATTTGGAGAAGAAATTATATGTTAGAAAAGTTGCAAAGTTTTTCGCAGTGTCATAATTCTAAGCACAGATGGATACCTCACTTATTATTACTCCACTAAAGGTCTGTGCCCCATGTGTTAAACTGAGAGCATTGTAATTGTGTTCTTAGTAATTTCATGATTTTTAATATAACTATCACATTTTTTAATTAATCATAATCATTTAGCCTGTAGAAAGTATTTTAACTGTAGTGTTATGTTTTATACGGCAGCCAGCAGCAGGGGACGCTGACATGGGACCCGACTACCTCTCTGATATGGCCACGCTGACAAGTTCTGATGACGATGACTCGTTGGACAGCCCCATCTCCAAGGATAGCTGTTTGGGTCGTTGCCACGCAACGGTGCCTTGCTTGAGTCACGTGATTGGTCTCGGCAATGTTGTCCGGTTCCCCTATTTGGCCTACAGACACGGTGGGGGTAAGTTTGAAGTTGAGAGTAAAGTAATTGGTGGGGGTAAGTTTGAAGTTGAGAGTAAAGTAAATGGTGGGGGTAAATCTGAAGTTAAATGTAAAGTTAGTGGTAGGGGTAAGCTTGAAGTTGAGAGTAAAGTCAATGGTAGAGGTAAGTTGAAATTGAGTGTAAAGTCAATGCTAGAGTTAGAGGTAAGTTGGAAGTTGAGCGAAAAGTGAATGGTGGGGGTACGTTTGAAGTTGAGTGTAAAGTCAATGCTAGGGGCACTAGGGGTAAGTTGAGAGTAAACTCAATAGTCAATGCCAGGGTTAGGTTTATGAATAGGTTGGGTGGAGGGGGGGGGAGAAGGGTGTAATGCATTTTGTTATGTATATGTTGGAGAGGAATTTATTTTTTATTGTTATGTCAATAATAATTAAGATCTTTGTACTATTATAAAAATACAAATGTCTTTTGGCCTAGGAGATATCGTTATTAATAGCAATATGTGCAGCAAATAATGAATTATACATTAATTTGACCAATACTGAATTATACATTCATTTGGCAAATGATGACTTATACCTTGATATGGCTTGAAGAAATAAATAATAAATAATTTTCTGATTTAAAATTTAACAAAGAACAAAATATTATTTCAACTCATATATTAAAATGCCACTCTTTTCTTTAAATTGTAGTTTTGCATATTTTATCTGATGAAATGCAACTTATTTTATGTTTGCAACTTTTAATTTTTTAATAAAAAAGTGGATTCTCAACCCTTTCTACCAGGTGCCTTCATTATAGCCTATGTCATAGTTTTAATTACTGTCGGCATCCCCTTGATCATTATTGAAACAGCCGTTGGTCAGTTCTCCAGCCTGGGACCAATAAGTGTGTGGCGAGCTGTGCCAATAGGCAAAGGTATCAGGCGTCTTCTCTTTATTCTCATTGAGCTGGAAACACCCTAATGGTTGTAATATAAGTTAGCCGACACATCATCCCATTTAGGTGAAATTGTTACGGAGTTTTTAGGTGTAAACTGTCTTAAGCTAGAGATAAATAATCATATCTATGCTCAAGTGTAAATAAGTCAATTTAGAATTAGGGTTGAAAATATAGAGATAAATTATGCTAGTATGAAAATTTATTTTATTTGGTTTTAAAAATTTGGATCTCTCCCCTTAATAATGAAGGCAAAACTCCTCCACAGGTATTGGTTTCTCCATGGTGTTGATCTCCCTTCTGACAACAATCTACTACAGTGCTGTCACGTCCTGGTCCATGTTTTACCTGGCCACGTCACTGACATCAGTGATGCCATGGAAAGGATGTGAAAATTCCTGGAATACAAAATGTGAGTGCTTGTCAGCTTTATCATATAGCCACTAGATTAGGGTTGTACCTTCAACAAATAACATTCACTATCATATAACAGCCACTAGATTAGGTTTATGCCAACTTCAACAAATAACATTCACTATCATATTGCAACCACTAGATTAGAGTTATGCCTTCTTCAAAAATTAGCATTCAAGGCTTTCGATAACCTGGATGGATTTTAAAACTTATCTCATTAAAGAATGGTCATCAACAAAATTACAAAAACATGAATAAACTTCATCGCTAACCAGAAAATTGATTGAAAGAAAATTGGTAGATTGAAAATTGATAGACGGAAGTTTGGTCGAATGGAAATTTGGTTGAACTTCTGTTTGACCAAACTTCCATTGGACCAATATTCCATTCAACAAAAATGCCTTTCAACCGAAATTTCCATTTGACCAAACTTCCATCCACCAAATTTATTTCAAACAAATTTCTGGGTACAAACTTTAACAAGACATAAATGCTGTCATAAATGCAGTTAAAATTTGCAATATTTTATTTCTTTTAAAACATTTGATCAAATCAATGAAATAATTTCTTTTACAAAGGTTCACTTAAATAATGAATATTCTTAAGATATTTCATTAACTCACTAATAACAATAATGCAGCTCCTAAAACATTTAAATATGAGGGATGAAATTTTATAAAATCTCGATGATTCCTTACAGCTTGTGCACCAGTGCTAGGGAACTTTACCAGCTGCCACAACCTGACCGCAACAAACCCCGGCGTCTACAGAGTTTGTGAAGATGAACAGGATGCAGTCTCCGGGGGATGCGTCAAGGACAATACTTCCGTGACATCACTGTGTCAAGTCAACACCACAGATGTCAGCACAAGTCTGGAGAACAGCTCAATGCGCTCAGCAGAGGAATACTTTTAGTGAGACTACATTAAGATTTAGATCACTTTACTAATGCATGACCCTATCTGGATCACAAACCATGCAAACAATTCCCCATTAAATTACTAAACACACAGGCTGGTAAATTTCTTGAGCAAACAAATTTACAAAGTTTATTTATTTTTTTTTTTTAATTCTTACAAATTTCATTTCCCTGAAACAACATTTCTTATTTCTTCAGCTTGACACAAATTTCAAACTCTATCTGCAGTTATTGAAATATGTTCTATCATATAATTAAAAAAAAATCACATTTTTTTTTTTTTAATTGATTGATTTATGTCCATATAAAAACATTTAAAAATTGTTGTCTGTTATCTATTTACAGCCTGTCTGTAGTGAAGCAGTCTGAAGGATTGCATCAAGTTGGAGAACTTAGATGGCAGATTTGTCTTTGTCTGCTGACCACCTGGGCAGTTGTCATTGTATTTTTGGTCAAGGGATTTAAGCCAGGTGGCAAGGTGAGGGTATAGAATGGTATTGAGCAAGTAACGGAACGAGGGGGGGGGGGGTTAACGGGGAAGGGGGTGGGGGTGTCAATATTAAGGTTCCTCTGAAATTTATTCCAAAATCTGGCTGTTAAAAAATCATTCAAGTTACTTTGTCATTGTATTTTTGGTCAAGGGATTTAAGCCAGGTGGCAAGGTGAGGGTATAGAATGGTATTGAGCAAGTAACGGAACGAGGGGGGGGGGGGTTAACGGGGAAGGGGGGGGGGGTGTCATTATTAAGGTTCCTCTGAAATTTATTCCAAAATCTGGCTGTTAAAAAATCATTCATGTTACTCTTGAAGTCAGTATTGGCAACATGGAATTTAGGTGTAATGATGCAGGATGTCTGTGTTTTGTGTATAAAATTTATTTTTTAAATGTCTTGCGTTAAAATGTCTTATGTTAAAATGTCTTACATTAAAATGTTTTATGTTAAAATGTTTTATTTTAAAATGTCTTGTGTTAAAATTTCTAATGTTAAGTAGATCTTACAATAATGTGTTTTGTTCAAGAAAATGCTTTACTGCCTGACTATCAAATGACACAAACAAATTTCTGAAATAAATTTCCTTCACTTATGTTAAAGGAGCGATAAATTTAATATTAAAAATCACTTTAATTACGCTATAATTATGAAGTTTAACTTTGAAAGTTAACTATCCACAGACCACATATTTATTTTTGACTTTGACATTCATCACCTTGGTTATCTTACTGGTGAGGTCAAGCTCCCTGATTGGTGGTCATGATGGACTGAGGTCAGAACAACTTTTTTTTTTTTTTTTTTAAATTATTTTGCTTTCCACTTACAAAAGCCAGCAACTTATAGGACCAGCCAATTATTTAAAAATTCATGTTGCTTTTCATGACTGTATTGTTAAAATAACATTTGCTTGTACATTAAATCAAAATGATTATTGCAATTTAAAATTAAAAAAAAAAAATATAACTTTTTTTTTTTTTTTTTTAAATTTTTTTGCTTTCCACTTACAAAAGCCAGCAACTTATAGGACCAGCCAATTATTTAAAAATTCATGTTGCTTTTCATGACTGTATTGTTAAAATAACAGTTGCTTGTACATTAAATCAAAATGATTATTGCAATTTAAAATTAAACAAAAAAAATAATTATTTTAAAACTAGAAATTCCAAAATAATTTTATTTGCCCATTATATTATAATTAACTTTAGTAACTGTTGATCCTTTAAATTATTTTAAAACTAAAAATTCCAAGATAATTTTATTTGCCAATTAAATTATAATTAACAACTATTATTATTAAAAACAACTGAAAGGATTTGTCCTGTAGATTATCATAACTGTGACTTTACTTAGTTAGTAATATATCATAACTGTGACTTTACGACTTGGTTAGTAATATATCATAACTGTGACTTTACTTAGTAATATATCATAACTGTGACTTTACTTAGTTAGTAATATATCATAACTGTGACTTTACGACTTGGTTAGTAATATATCATAACTGTGACTTTACTTAGTAATATATCATAACTGTGATTTTACTTAGTTAGTAAATATATTATCATAACTGTGACTTTACGACTTGGTTAGTAATATATCATAACTGTGACTTTACTTAGTTAGTAATATATCACAACCGTGACTTTACTTAGTAATATAATCATAACTGTGATTTTACTTAGTTAGTAATATATGATAACTGTGACTTTACGACTTGGTTAGTAATATATCATAACCGTGACTTTACTTAGTTAGTAATATATCATAACTGTGACTTTACTTAGTAATATATCATAACTGTGATGTTACTAAGTTAGTAATATATCATAACTGTGACTTTACTTAGTTAGTAATATATCATAACTGTCAATTTACTTAGTGATATAAAATAACTGAAGACAACCATTCAAACCATGAACCTTTTCCCAAGTTATAATTAATTATTTTGTTTATTTCTTTGCTGAAACAAAACATTATTTCTCTAAAAATAATCTATCTTTTATCGTTTATATTCTGGTATTTGAATTATATGATATGTTAACAGACATACTGAAATAAGAAATGCAAAAGATTTGTCCTATTCATATGTACAAGCTTTTAGGTCTAAGCAGTCTCTGCACATTTATGATTTGCCCACAGTTTTCTCTTCACACTTCAATGGTCCAAATTAATGGAGGGACAAGTTTGGAGGGATGCTACATCACAAGTGTTCTTCTCAATGTCACTTGGATGTGGCAGTCTGGTTGCCATGGGCACATACAACAAATTCAGTAACAATGTTATCAGGTACAGTGCAATTCACACTGAATAAAACAACATTCAATTTCTTTAGGATTTTCATTGTTTCATCATAATAATAAATTCATAAGACAAACAACATCCTCAAAACAAAAAATTACTCATAATTTAACTGTGAGACTATTACAATGTTACTATTTATAAACCAAATCATATCTAAGGAAAATGTATTAATTTAAAAGAATGCTCACTTTTAGTTTATGCTGTCTGTTTATTTACTTTGATACCCTAATTTACCCTGCCAATGGTATCTCCCAAACTCAATTTAACCTAACAATGCTATCTCCCAAACTCAATTTAACCTGACAATGGTATCTTCAAAACTCAATTTAACCTGACAATGGTATCTCCCAAACTCAATTTAACCTAACAATGCTATCTCCCAAACTCAATTTAACCTGACAATGGTATCTTCAAAACTCAATTTAACCTGACAATGGTATCCCAAACTCAATTTAACCTGACAATGGTATCTTCCAAACAGAGAAGCAGCCTTGCTTTGTATTATCGACACCGGAATGAGCCTACTGTGTAGTCTCGTAGTCTTTGCTGTCATAGGCACAATAGCACACACCACTGGTACAGATATTCAACAAGCCGCCAGGGCAGGTAAGAGAAAAACTTTGGTAGATATAATATCATCTGACCTCATTTATTCAGTTTTTATTCACAGCTGCAGTAGCCATTTCCTCCATAAGTCCAACAGCCCTGACCCACTTGGGTTGTTTTTTTTGTCCAATGTTTTTGTTTTTGTAGCAGGTAAATTTTTACTAATCCAATTTTAAAACCACCTTCTTAACTTCGTATGGATGGTTTGGATAGCGAGGGTGCACCAGAAGGATATCACCACTGAAAGGCCTGGTTTACTTGAATGGATGGTTTTGGTACCAAGGCCCAACAGAAGGATATCAACCTAGAAAGGCCTGATTTATTTTGAAAAATCACATTTTTTGTCTTGAATTTTCTTAATTGAAAAGTTTTTAACCATTTATGAACAAAATTTCAATTTCATAAAAATCAGTCCTTTCCAAATACATTATGAGACACTTCTTTATCATTTCTGTCTTTGGAAAGGAACTGGCTCTGACTTTGGCAATCAACATATTTTATATTCAATGGCTTACATCCTCCAAAAGCATAGCTGACTTACTTGACAGATGATATCATTCCACCCAGCATAATGACTGATTGCTGATTCTGTTGCAGACATTGGCCTTTCATTTGTCACCTTGTCCAAGGCCACACTGATGCTGCCCTGGCCACTGTTCTGGGCCATCCTGACGTTCATTGTCATGGTACTGTCAGGCATACTCACGTGTGTGGCCACAATGACCACAGCAGTGACCTCACTCATGGATTTCTACAGCAGCTCCTTCAAGAAGCACAAAACATGGCTGGTGCTGGGTGTGTGTGGAGCTGAAGCTGTCCTGGGACTTCCTATGATGTTTCAGGTAAACTGTGCCAAGCACTGCAATGTAAAATTAAATGTTTTAAAATTGTGAGTTCTCTGTTCCTTGTTTACCTTTTTAACTTACAGGTATGTGGCACACACACAAAAACCTCTCGAAAATGTTCTGTAACCCAACTTGTATTATTTCATTGATGCTTTTTGACATCTAGCTACAACTTTGAAGTTGTGTATCTTGTTTTTTTCAACTACCTTAGATACCGGAATTCAAATTGAGGCTTGTTTTTATTTTTCATCTTTAGCACATAAATTTGTTTAATTGAAAAGTTCTAAGAAATATAAAATAAAAGTTTTTTTTCTTCTAGGTTGGTTTCCACATTGTCTCCATCATGGACACATATCTGTCCGGCCTCCCTCAGTTGTTTATTGGTGGAGCTACAGTTGTGGCCTTCGCATGGATATACGGAATAGGGCGGCTGTGTACTGACATCAGCAGGATGTTGAATGCCCCCATAGGCTGGTGGTGGAGACTCATCTGGGCCGTGGTGTGTCCAAGTTTGATTGCTGTGAGTTACAGAATTAAAACATTTTTAAACAGTTTTAGTCTTAGAAATTTTGTTCTCATAATTGCACCCCCAACAATGACTAAAAGATTGTTGGTTATGGTAATTTCCTCAGCCTGTTCCCTCACACAAATTGATCACAAAAGCTATTCTCAAATCGGTGTCAGTTAAACCCATGAAAATTAAAATTATTTACATTGTTTTAAAAAAAATCTTAATATTAGGGAGTTTATTGGTTTTCCTTAGATGAGAAATGAAGTCTTTGGTACAAAAAAAAAGCAAGTTATTGATGAAGTCTTTGGTACAAAAAAAAAGCAAGTTATTGATGAAGTCTTTGGTACAAAAAAAAAGCAAGTTATTGATGAAGTCTTTGGTACAAAAAAAAAGCAAGTTATTGATGAAGTCTTTGGTACAAAAAAAAAGCAAGTTATTGATGAAGTCTTTGGTACAAAAATAAAGCAAGTTATTGATGAAGTCTTTGGTACAAAAAAAAAGCAAGTTATTGATGAAGTCTTTGGTACAAAAAAAAAGCAAGTTATTGATGAAGTCTTTGGTACAAAAAAAAGCAAGTTATTGATGAAGTCTTTTGCTTCTATGGCGCCACCTCTAAAATGGATTTGTTGTTTAAATCAGTTGTTGTAATTTATAACAAACCATTTAATAAAGTGCATTATAATTTTTTTAAATGACACAATTTTGGATGGAGATTTTTTTTTTTTTGTAGAGAAATCTATTAAATGGTTTAGCCATATTAAACAGCAGCCTTCAATTTCTACTGTCGCAGATGTTAGTGGTCAGCACTGTGGTGTCAGTTCTCAGCAAAGATGAACAGTTGAAGCATCCGTGGTGGGTCAAGGTCATAGGTCTAATCTTCTGGCTTCTGCTGCTGGTCCCTGTAATATTAGGAGGTTTTCATGAAGTTTCTCAAACAAAAAGTGGAGGGTTTGTAGAGGTGAGGAGAAATGGAATAAACTACAGGTTTATATAAGTGGTAAAATATTTCATAACAATGTCATTTATCTTTTCCATGATAATAATTATTTATTTATTTTAAATAAATAAATAGAGCATTGCTCAATTCAACTCTAAGGTGAATTTAGTGAAGAATTCTTAAACTAAATTATCTGTTTGTAAAAGATTTTAGTAAATAATTGTGTAAAAATTACGTTATTTTTAGAGACTTCGCAAATCTTGCCAGCCACGTAAAGAATGGGGGGCCACGTTACATCGGTGTAACAGCAATGTAGAATACTACCCCACAGTACACACTCACCTTGGCATTGATATCAGCAGAGAGGGGCTCAACACAGTGGCTGGTTGGTTTGACCTTCTTTAATGCTGATGTTGTCATTTGATTAATTAAAAATTTTAAAAAATTTTTTACTACTTTTTTCCCTGTAACTTATTGAATATGTACACACAACCACCAAATAATTACACAAAATATTTTCAGATGTTCTATTATAGCTTTCCAAATTATGTCCATGGTATTGGAATAATGTTAAGCTAATAAGTTTAGTTTAATTATATTTTTTTTTAAAATTCCCTAACTCTCATCTATATCAGAGCACAGTAACTCAACTAAGGCTAGGACTAGTAGTACTTGTTTCAAGAAATTATATCTAAAAGATTTTTTAAGCAGTATATAAAAACATGTTCATATCCTAGACCATGTGGAGTTTACAACAGTTGGTGTTCGTGTGCCAAGCTTGTCCCAGACAACTTTACTTCCCGTGTCCCCTGGCACACCGAGGGGTAAGAGGCCAATGGACATGCGTCACAAGGCCATACTCAACCATGCCTACAGCAACCCACAATGCCACCTTTCCTCAGGTATGCACTTGGTCATGTCACGGACACAAATTAAATTCTTGAGTTTTTCTTCTTTAGCATAGTGTTCAAAGCATGTCTATTTGGTTAAACTATTTTCGTATTTTAGAATGTGAATCTTCTGTGTGACGGACCATTTGTTTAATAGAAAAATTCAATGAGATATTTTCCTTACAATATGTCTAAGCATCAAGAGATTTATTTAGGCATGCTTATTTTACATGTTAAGTTCCATTAAATAATCATAGAGACTGTAATTCTAAAGATAATTATTGATTTTAAAAAATAACAAAATTAACTTCAACACTGAAAGAGTTTTCATCTTAAAATAATTTTTTATTGTTTCGTTGCATTCCCTTTTAGGATCCCTTGAAAAACTTGGTAAGAAATCTCGTGTCCCCATGTCGCTGCCCAGTGAAGAGTTGCAGGACGTCATCGTCATCAGGAGGCCCAAACACAAAGTAAGCACGCGCGACGTGTCCACCCAAACAGATCACAGCTGGGCTGAGAGTAAGCTTTGCAGACAGAGATCTGTAAGTCTCCATGTCACCCACAGCCCAAGCTTGATGTATCTTCGGTTGCTTTTTTGCCTGCCTTTACATTAGCAAAAGACTTAGTGTTTATTTTTTTACCACATATATAATAATAGATTTGATTACATATTTGGACTCCCAAGGTCGATTTTTAAAAACAACTTATTTAATTTTATTAGCAAATTTTGCTTTTTGTCATTAACTCAGAGAAACAGTGTACATTATTAAAAGTTAATTTAATTTAGCCTAACTAAGCATGACATTTTTGGACATCTGCTTCATTATGAGTACTTTATCAAAACCTCTGATTCAATGGGTTAGATTTAAAGCTTACAAGACTTTTCCTTGTCACTCTGACTTTTCTTGATTCGAGAGTAATTTAACTGCAGCACTCGAAAAGCTTTTCTAGGTTTAAAATTTCCTGGCTCTTCAAAAGAAAAGGTTTAATACACCTACAAGGGTAAGAATTGTTTCAATTATGATTTGACTGTATGGGATATTTATTTTCGTGCAATTTATGAGCAGTTCAAATTGTTGGCTTCATTTAAATCCCAGAAATGGCTAACTTTGCACATAAAATTTGTTTTACGCTTGCATTGTAAATTACTTCATGAAAAGAACACACACACCACTTCCAGAACCAAGTCAGATTTTTAAAAAAATAGCCTTTTTGTTTTGTTATGTTCCCCATGTATAACCACGTTCACTATTTTTAATGTCCAGCCAAAAAAATACATAAATGTCATAGTTTTTGTTGTAGTAGATAAATAGATGTTAGTGCAGTAGGAATAATAATAAATTTTAGTGATACTGTCAATTAAGTTGATCATGATCAGTTGATATCAAAATTAATTTTGGCTCTTATGGGGCTCAGTCAACATTGCCTTTTGCAGATCCTAGTCCTACTTCCTAGTTTTGACATTACCTTTATGGCCTCTCAAATAGAATTCTTGTTGAATGTCTCCTTAGGGCACTTTGCCATTTCACTCGTTGAATTTATTTACCTAGTCCTGGTACGAATTATATTATGGGCTGTTTAAAGTACACTGGTTCTAGGGATACTTTAGGATATGGTCTAGAAACACGATGACCTTGGCTTAAAATAAGACAGTTGGTGAGTTTTATACAAGATATGACAAACTTGTTGTAGGCCTATTAGATGCAGTAATGAATAGGCCTAATTATTTTTCCTGGCATTACTTTATAAACCAACTTTACCCAGCAACATGTCGGGCATCAATGAGATACAATTCTATTGTAAGGAAAATGTTGTTTTGTATGGAGGAAAATATATCTCAACAAATATATCTAAAAATTCTCTCCGCTCTCTCCCATAGACAATCACATTTATTTTAATGATTCATTAACCGGCATGTACCATTACATGTTTTTTAAAATTTAATATAATTTAAGGTTATAAGGAACAATAAAAAACAAAGGACAAGCGATATTAACAATAGTCAATTTAATTATACCATTAAATTTAAATACAGAGTGCAAAATAAAATAGACAGAAATATAAAAAAACTAGATCAACTTACAGCACGGGAATTGAAAAAGTACAATCCTCAAAAGATGCAAATATTATGTATACACACATACATAAAGAGTGAATTTTGTAAATAAATTAAGTATTGTCAATTTCTAGTAAAAAGTGAAAATCTCTCTTGTTATGAAAACTCCTGATTTATAGACCCATATTTATATATATAAATATATTGGGGGAAAATTAGAACCCTCTAGAAATGAAATTATAGAAATTACATCAGCTGATAGCATTCTTTAGAACAAATAGAGCATATTCAAACATAAACAATCTTTTCCTAATCAAAGGAGGGGTGGGTGAAGAGGATTGGAACTACACGTTTAATCGGTGACATCAACATCAAAATGAAAAAGGTGGGAGGGGAGTGGTGGAAACTTTAGCTCGACGTTGAAGTGAAATTAGTTCAATACACAGGCTTTTCTCTAAGATTGACCAATGACCATTCTATTGTTCCAGCAACCTATTGTTAATGTGACCAAAAGAACGCCTGCCCTGATGCGGTCATCGTCTTGGCATCAGCTGGGAGGTCAGCCGGCCATTTTAAAAGTCAACACCCAACAGCTGAACAACACCAAGACAAAAGTAACAACACCGGTGAGAAGTTCAAAACATACACATTTTTAATCACTTTTATTCAACTTGACATGAGTGATGCCTGTCAGTCAGTTTGGTTGATTCACCTTCTTTGGCATTACTTTTTAGCAATCTTTGCACAGATCAGAGAAAGTTATACATTGGCAGATATAGTTTTCCCTTAAACTATTTTTAAATATAAAATTTTTGATATACTGGTGTCCCAATTTCATTTAGTAAAAATTTAAAAGCAAATCGCCCATGAACATTGTCACTAGTCAGATCCACAACTGTAGCAATTACTTAAGTAATGACTGGGCAATTAAGAGAGAATTTTGCACTCATAATCTGTACGTCTTGGGTTTCTTTTCCAATTCAACAAATATTTGTGTGTGCAAATTTGCTGTAAACTAATTGATAGAAGATTCCATAACATAAACATAATTCATTTATCAATTTCAGTATAGGAAAAGAAAAAACTTTCTGATTTGAGAGCACACAAAAGTATGTCACTAAGACATTATGTATATATTTTTATTTCAAGTCTACATGATCTGTTGCATAAATCAATAGCTTTTTAAAAATTTTATTCATACACAAAGTTTGTTTAAACTTTCGGATCTTTTCCTACATTCTCTTCTTCTTTTCTGTCCTCAGCCCAAACACAAAGAAACGATTGCTCAGAGACGACGCAGGTATGGACAAAGCAAAGCACCAAATCTGAGGCTTTTGATTGGTCGGGATGAGGGCCAGCTTGCGCCTAGAACTACAAACTATGAACTACCTTGTGCCATTACATTAACCAACGAAGCTCTACAGGCGCCTGTCCGTGCTTGCGGGGTCCTCATCGATTCATCTGAATATTCAACATTACCCAGAAGCCCTCGCGTTAAAACACTTGCGACCTCCGTGGGCCCTCCTGTAACCCCACCCCCGATCAATCCTCAGGGTGGGAGTTCTGCTACTGCTACCACTGCTGCCACTGCCAAAACTAAAATATTGGTGAGTAGCCACAGCCAGAGTGACATGTACAGACCCAAGCGGCCTGGCCTGGAGAATTATGGTAGCACCCGGGATGGAAGATCCAAGTCTGTTGAGGAGACACCGGTCTGTATCCAAAACATGATTCCCAAAACACTCACCTTAAACATTACCACTGACGGTGCCTCTCGTAACAGTCTAAACAGGGCAGACAACGTCAGTGCTAAAAGGCGTCGGCAGAAAATAGCCGCCACTCGGACTAAATCAGAATCTGAAAAATTCGCTCTAATGAGGTCGACTCGCAAAAACAGTCTTTCTTCTAGGCCGTTGAAAATGCTTTCCAACAATGTGCATTGCAGGAGTAAATCCTTTTCAAGCAAAGGTGGGAATGTCATCATGGAGGAAGAACTGGATCCTGAAATGGATGAAATTCGAGATGACTTCCGGGCGTGTCTTCAGATGATTCATGCCGAAAATGAGATGAGCAAACTCTAAGGCACCGGGTTGTTACCGCTTTTGTTTTATTTATAACTTCTGATTTGTTGACCATCAAAATTATTCGAATGATTTTAACTAAGAGGAGAAGCTGAAATATTGTTAATGTACACAATGATAAAAGTTAAATATTCATGTTGATAAAAATATTCTTAAAATTGAATGCTTAAAAACTGTGAAAATGGAGAAGTTATGGGGATATTTACAGATACCAATATTATTCTAATCAAAGTGTAGCTTTACAGACAGAAATAACATGGGGAAACGGCCATCGCTGATAGAATTTTGCTACCCGTGCATCAGTTCTCTCTGTAGCAGTCTCTCATAGGACCTACAGACCATCATCTGTAGCACTATGCCAGAGGGCCTAAGACCATGACCTTCACTAACCTGCAAGAGAGAGCTAAGTATATCACCTACAGCACCAAAAGTACATGAGGGGTAAATGCTTCCCTTGACATTCTATTAGGAGGCGACTTGACCTGCCCTCCTGGTAACCAGGTGAACACCTTATGGAAACACCTTGTCAGACCAACAAGTTTCTCCAGTACACATAATTATATTTAATACAACTAAGGGGTTGTTCATAATCGGCGTCTGCATTTTCTGGCTTTTTAATCCACATATCCGTATTCCCATATGGCTTATCCTAGTCTCTGGCTTGCTGACATTCGCCTAAGTATTTATACAGTGCGGAATGTCAGAGTATAAAAAACGATTACAAGAGCAAAGAGTCAGTAGATTTAAACTTCTAACTAAATCATTAAATTAAGTCATCAAGACATGGAAATAAGACCAAATATTGTGAAGCCCTAGCTCCCGGTTGTCCACTTTTGAACAAACCCCTAGTTCTTTATTCACAATGATAAAATATTGAGCAATAGCTGCTTGCTATTGAATTAGTGCTGTATGTTACATTAGCTTACACATGAAGAACTTGCTTTAAAACACTGCAGTTGTAGCAGGCACCGGTCTTTGCAAAACCAGTTAGCAATATTTCTTGTTGAACTATGTTGTTTGAATACTGGACTTTGATGTTTGTACCTGTGTTTGATATGCTGGTTGAAAATGTGTCATTAAATGAAGGTAGTGTATGTGTGACATGAAGGTAGTGAATGTGTGATTTGAAGATGGTGTGCATGTGACATGAAGGTGGTGTATGTGTGACATGAAGGTGGTGTATGTGTGACATGAAGGTAGTGTTTGTGTGACATGAAGGTAGTGTTTGTGTGACATGAAGGTGGTGTATGTGTGACATTAAGGCAGTATGTGTGTGTGTGATATTAAGGTAGTGTATGAGCATAATTAACCGAAGCTAATCATGAACACTCTACTCAGATCATTCCATTAAGTAGAAAATTGTCTAGGACCTTTGTAATGCTTCTATCATTGGTTTCACAAATAATGTTGTTTTTTTAAGACCACCTCTGTACATATTGTGTAGGATTGTTTGTTGCTGTGATTACGTGGTAAAGTTGTGATATCATATAGAACTGATCCAACGTAAATATCAGTGGGTGATACGACACGACGACGTTATGGACGGTTCATGCTGATGACGTGTCACATTGTAATATGGTATGTTGAGTTCACCAACTGCTTGAAAAAAAATCCCTTTGGCCTGAAGTTAAGTCTAGCATTGCAATGTTTTATTAAATTGGCTTGACTGGAATGCACATGTTATTTTTTTAAAAATATAATATATGATCAGTATATAACGCTGGTCAATTATTTAACCGGTGGTTGTTGCATTGTAAATGTTGTACATATGAAGTATTGTATATATGAAGTGTTGCTTACGATATTCAAATATATGCCTAGGGGAAGTAATTTATTAGTCTAGGGGAGGGAACTATTTGACGATTGGTTGCAGGAAGAAAAAAAAAGCAAGAGAGCTGCTTTCTCTGGTGCGTGTTTTCTCTGACACGTGCTTTCGCGGCCATTTGCTTTGACTGACACGTGCTTTCGCGGCCATTTGCTTTGACTGACACGTGCTTCCCCAGCATGCATCGTACAACGTTAAACTTCGTTTCTGCAAAGGAAATATAGGAACACAATCGTGATATTATTTATTCCTACGGTACGTAACTTGTTTATTTATTGTAGAATTCCTTACATTTAACTGAAAGTCCATAATATCTCATGGGATCGCATCAGAGAGGCTGTGTTCTCATAGACTTCAGATGTCAATATTTTGGACCAACAGATTCGATCTCACAGACTAAAGATGTCAATTGATTGGACCATCAGAGATTACGTCTCACAGTCTAAAGATGTCAATTTATTGGACCAAATGAACTTCGATTCATAGACTTAAGATAATATGTACTTGACCAATAGAGTTCATTCTCACAGACGAAAGATGACAATATATTGGACCAATAGATTTTGGATCTCACAGACTAAAGATGATAATATATTGGAACAATAGAGCTTAGATCTCACAGACGAAAGATTTCAATATATTGGACTAACAGAGCTTCTATCCCTTGGACTAATTGTATCAGCGGTATAGATGTGAAGATGATTTTCATCATAAACAATTAATTTAACAAATTTAACACAGCTTCTTTGCGATGATTCGAATGCTTTAGCACACACAGACACATATTGATTAAGGCTGAAACACAATAAGACACACACCGACAAGTAAAGACACACGACATGTAGACATAGATTCACTTTCGGACACACTGACACACGGTGGCACCTACACTAAAACAAAGGAACCGTTGCGGCTCAAAGATTAAATTACGCATCAAATGCTTTAATCGCATTTCGTGAGATGACGAGCAGAAATGGAAGAAGCCATGAAGCTGTATTTGCAGCCACTCACATGAAATATTAAGCAATCATAATTTTTTTCTCCTCGTTTCTTTCTTCGAAGTTTCATGTTTAAATTTTGAGACTAGTATTTACATTTACAACTTATATTGGTAGGAATTTTGATACTTTATTGTAAAATTCTTCACGTGATGAAATCTTATAATTGTTGAATTATTATCTTCTGATGTAAATTAAATATGGTATGTTTTGGGTTTGTTTTTTTCAACAGAAGTGAGGGCGTGTTTGTGTTTCAGTATTTATTGGTACACATTTTGTGAAGAGTGGAATGGATTGTCTGGCTGAATATTATGTGATGTGGGAGATAGAGAAGGGAAGAGAAGGGAGAAAATGAAGAGAGAGAGCAGAAACAGGGGGAGGAGAGACTAAGAGAAAGGTGCAAAGTATTAAAAGTGAGCGAAACAGGCAGAACCGCCAAGAATCTATCGGTGTGGTATCAGATCCCAAGAATCTATCGGTGTGATATCAGTGCCCAAGAATCTATCGGTGTGATATCAGTGCCCAAGAATCTATCGGTGTGATATCAGCGCCCAAGAATCTATCGGTGTGATATCAGCGCCCAAGAATCTATCGGTGTGATATCAGCGCCCAAGAATCTATCGGTGTGATATCAGCGCCCAAGAATCTATCGGTGTGATATCAGCGCCCCAGAATCTATCGGTGTGATATCAGAGAGTATAAGGGACAAGGGACAGAAAAATGCACAAGAGAGGCCGACCTCAGAGTGAGCAATGATCACCAGTTATTTGTTACATTCGTTCTTACGATACAAGAGTATGTCTTACTTGACATTGCCTATGATTCATTTGGTCATACGTTTCTCATTACGATGCTTATCACTAGAAATATGTTCATTCTCATTGCAAATTATTTATTGAATTTTTTTTTAATTATTTGTTTTTTTATTTTTTTAGCAAGCAGAAATAAAGCAATAAAACAAAATGGCTTTTAAAAGAATGGCGTTTCCCATTGGAGTGTTTTCATTATCAAATGTTATTTAAATATATTATTTTTTTAAAAATTATTATTATTACTTTTCAAATTTGTTGCTTACACTGACATGAGCTTTCTACAAACAGATTGAGTTGAAAAAAAAATATTTTTTTTCAAAATTTGAATAAACTTTCACGTCAGGCTTCGATGGTCGCGGGCAGACGGTCACGGGCAGACGGTCGCGGACCACGAAGAACGTCCTCCCTCAAGGAGCAGTCTCTCGGAAAAAAAGACAAACTAATACACGCCTCTGTGAAGGCCTCTACACTCGTACACTCTAGTCTCAGGGAATCGTCATTCATCGCCTGCCCGCTCTCCTACGATCTGTGGATCTGATGAGTAAGGCGACCATAGCGATGCCGGGCATCCTGTGACATGCTGTGACACATGACCTCACTCAGGGTAATATTCCTACAAATTAGCAACTGTTTCCGGCAATATAGATAATGGTTCTGCCCAGGTTGCATCTTTATATTTTATGTTTTCGACACGGAAGTCATATGGTTGAATTGCTAGAGCCCATCGTGTTACCCCTAGCGTTGTTTTGGTCTATGCACCTGAACCATGTCAGCGGTGTACGGCCTGTCTCTGTGACCCATTTTCTCACATACAAATCCCACCCTTTAGGGTGACTTTGTGCCACCGGCTTCAACGTGGTCCTTGAGCGTTCGATTAAAGCGCCCACATCGTTGGCATGACTATAGGAAGAACAATAATCAACAAGAGCGAGATTAAGGGTCTATTGCACACTTTTACAGAACCACTTAAACTTAACGTAACTTAAAGAGACATGATTGACTTTCTACCGTAAAACGGCTAACGAAAACGCTGAGTGAATATGTTGCCTTTTTAAAAAAAAAAAAAATAATAATAATTGTTCAAACACGTTGTTCCTGGCGACGCCCCCGACCCCAACCCCCTACGTCACGCCGATCTTTGATATTTAAAAACAAAATAAAACCGTAGGTGTGATGACCAGTTTATCACCCCCCCCCCCTTTTTTTCACGTTGGTTTGAAAGACGTGCCCAATCTGGATCAGAAAGTGCAGTCAGGGCCAGAACTCCACTCGTGGCAATCACCTGTGACGACGGCATTCATTATGCAACGACACGCACCGTTGACGTTTCACACTCGCAGGTCTTCAGCACTTTGTGGTGTTAGAGTGTAGATGTGCCAGTGGCGAAGAGTAAAAATCCCCCACACCTTCCCCCTATACTGTCGTTGCCGTTTATCAGTATAGTATATATACAAAATATGTGATCTGATATACATGGCCGTTTATCAATATAGTCTATATACAAAATATGTGATCTGATATACATGGCCGTTTATCAATATAGTCTATATACAAAATATGTGATCTGATATAAATGGCCGTTTATCAATATAGTATATATACAAAATATGTGATCTGATATACATGGCCGTTTATCAATATAGTATGTATACAAAATATGTGATCTGATATACATGGCCGTGCGAAAAAAAATCGGGTCGAAGCTGATGGCCGCCAGCATCAGCGAGACACCATAATCGTAAGTTATCCTTCTAGCTCAGCGGTTCTCAGCCCGTGGGTCGCCACCCCCTTATAGGGCGAACAACCCCTTCCCAGGGGGTCGCCTACTACAATCGGAAAATTCATATGCTCTACAGTTATGAAGTAGCATCTAAAATAATTTTGTGTTTTGAGGTCGCCATAACATGAGGAACTGTAAGTAAGGGTCGCGGCACTAGGAAGGTTGAGAACCACTGTTAGAGCCATACAGGGAAGAAAAAAAAAGGAGGGTGGGTGGGAACTGTCGTGGCCGACCGGTAGGTCGGACTGGTTAGAAGTAGTTCAGTTGAACAAAGACCGACGGGTCAGTGTTTTCTCTGTGGTTTTGAAGGTCAAGGAAGGGGGCAGACGGTAGATAAGAAGCAAGGTTTCAGCGTAGGGCCATCAGTCACAATCAGGACCAAGCGGAATTAGGGCTGAGGCCGGTCTGTCCAATACTGCAATCTCAACTGGTCTGTCCACTACTGCCATCTAAACTGGTCTGTCCACTACTGCCATCTCAACTGGTCTGTCCACTACTGCCATCTCAACTGGTCTGTCCACTACTGCCATCTCAACTTGTCTTCTGTACTCTACCACCTTCTCAAGTGACTATTATTCTTCTACCTAGGGCTGAGGCCGGTCGGTCCAATACTGCAATCTCAACTGGTCTGTCCACTACTGCCATCTAAGCTGGTCTGTCCACTACTGCCATCTCAACTGGTCTGTCCACTACTGCCATCTCAACTGGTCTGTCCACTACTGCCATCTCAACTGGTCTTCTGTCCACTACTGCCATCTCAACTGGTCTGTCCACTACTGCCATCTCAACTGGTCTGTCCACTACTGCCATCTCAACTGGTCTGTCCACTACTGCCCTCTCAACTTGTCTGTAAAACACTGCGGGCTCCATTTGAAAATTTCATTAAAAACTAAATTTTAAAAAAAATAAATAATACACATTTCAATAGGCCACGGTGGTGTTCAACTAATACAGTGACTAATATTTATGTATCAATAAAATCAACTTTTACAATAGTTATATGTTAAAAGTTCACTAGAGCAAGGGATCTCAACAACCATATGAAGCATCCACTAGGCTAAAAAGGCTACACCCTAAAAGTGATTAGGCCTATATAAAGGCCTGTGGGACTCAAAATGGTTGGGAACCACTGCACTAGAGCATTAGCCAATAATATATTTCACACTGAAAGCATTAATTTGCTATGTACTATGATCAGTGAATATTCAATGGTGACAGGTGGATAAGACAAATGTTGTGAACTAGTTTGTTGTAAATGTTGGGTAAGGAGAGTCGTGAGAGTGTTTTGTGAGTTGTTGATCGTGAGGTCAGAGCGTAAAGTTAGTCCGTGGTGTGGAACGTTAGTGTAGGCTGAGTTGTTGTGTGGTATTATAACAGGGATGTGTGTTAGCTAGAGGTCAGAGAGAGAGAAGGAAGGTAGAAGAGCAAGAGAATTGTAAGTCGTCGAAAGTTGTCAGTTAAGAATTAGTCAGTAGCGACAGGAGCGAGTGGATAATTGGTAGTTTGGACTGATGAGTATCCTGTTTTGTAAAGAATCTAATAAATAGTATATATTGTTACACTTTACCTTTGTGTTGTATTTGAGATTCATACACCCTAGACAACGCAAGAGGGCCGTAACACTTCAAGGATAACAAAGGTCGTAACAACAAATCACGGTGAAATAAGCTTCGAGGTAAGGGAGAAAATTTTATATATGCTCTTCAAATATAATGTCGGAGATAAAGTGAATAGGAGACAAGTACAGCCCCGAAACTGGTCGTAGGATAGGTTTAGAAACTGCTCATGAATCAGCATTAGCAGGCCATGTCAGTCAGCAGGCCATTATATATTTATATATTTATATATATATTTATATATATAT
>CAXITT010000087.1:1155313-1181733 GCA_964033795.1 Lymnaea stagnalis | reverse complement strand
ATATATATATATATATATATCCTTACTCTACTGAATGTAGCCACTGGATGGCCAGAAGCTATCCAATCAAAAACAGTAACTTCTAAAGTAAACACAAAAATAGATATATCCTTACTAACTGAATCCAGCCACTGGATGGCTAGAAGCTATCCAATCAAAAACAGTAACTTCTAAAGTAAACACAAAAATAGATATATCCTTACTAACTGAATCCAGCCACTGGATGGCCAGAAGCTATCCAATCAAAAACATTCACTAATAAAGATATTCATGAGGCACTCACTGTTAGCCATATTTGCTAGGATGGGATTTCCAGAATATTTTTTTTTATCTGATAATGGTCCACAAATTAAATATCATCAGAATTGTACCAACAGGTGTGTGAACGTCAATATTAGGATCAATAAGTCATCAACTTATTATCAGCAGCTCAACGAAATGGTGAAGATTTCATGGTAGATTGAAGCAGATTGTAATGAAAGTATCAAATAATGAACCAGAAAAGTAGGGAAGATTTGAACGGCTATTTGCATATAGAGAGGTCCCTAACGAGGCTACGTCATTCTCACCTGATGAGTGAATGTTCAGTGGGAAAGTTAGAGTCCCGAAGACGGTTCTGGAAAAAAAAATACTTTCAAAAGAAGGCATTACAGATGAAAATAAAACTATCTATGAGTACATAATAAACAAACTAAGAAAAATGAGTACAAACAGGAATAGGAATAGCATAAACTCCGACCAACACGAGGTACGATGACCAGGCGTCGCGGTTCACCCGGGACAGTCCCTATTTTCGCATCACCCGTCCCGGCGCCCCCCGAAAGGTCAGGAAATGTTCCGCCCGGTGGCGTTTTCCGACGCATTGCGCACTTTTCCCTAGACAAGGAGGGACAAATACTCACACCGTAAAAGTCTTTTCAAAAAGTGTTTGCAACCGCGTCAGCTACGTTCACAACATTGTCAGGAAGTTATTTACAGGTTAAAAAAAAAAAGTCATGACGTACTTTGGCGATACGTGTATTTCTTCAGAAGGACCGTGAAACACACTTGCAAATGCTCCAAGTCTTTACCATTCTGAACGAAGCTGGACTTATTATCAAACCCTCAAAATTAGAGCTAACAAAAAAAAATATCTAGTGTTTCTAGGACACGCAGAAGGATCCGGATTTCTTGAACCAGACAGAAGCAATCTAGATAAAATAGTGAAAATAAGACCCATCCTTTTAAAACAAAGGAAAAGGTCTGAGGACCATTGGGGGCTTACATTAAATTATAATTAGTTTAAGCCTCAGTCTTTAACACTGACAGCACTATTAACTGACCTGACCTGTCTGCAAATTGTGTGACATATCAGTTGACTTAAGAGTACGGTCAACTTATGACATGACAGTTGACATGAGAGTTGACATGAGAGTATGCAAATATATGACATGGCAGTTGACATCAGAGTACGGCCAATTTATGACATGACAGTTGACACGAGAGTACGGTCAATTTATGACATGAGTTAACACTAGACTACGGTCAACTTATGACATGACAGTTGACACTAGACTACGGTCAACTTATGACATGACAGTGGACACTAGACTACGGTCAACTTATGACATGACAGTTGACACTAGAGTACGGTCAACTTATGACTTGACAGTTGATCTGACAGTACAGTTAACTTATGAAATGAGAGTTGACATGAGAGTACGACGAATATGTGACAGTTGACACGTAAGTAGGGTGAACTTATGACATGACAGTTGACACGAGAGTATGGTCAACTTATGACATGACAATCGATACGAGAGTACGGTCAACGTATTATGTGACAGTAGATACGAGAGTACGGTCAACGTAGGACGTGACTGTAGATACGAGAGTACGGTCAACATACGACGTGACAGCAGTTACGAGAGTACGGTCAACTTATGACGTGACAGTAGTTACGAGAGTACGGTCAACTTATGACGTGACAGTAGTTACGAGAGTACGGTCAACTTATGACGTGACAGTAGTTACGAGAGTACGGTCCACTTATGACGTGACAGTAGATTCGAGAGTACGGTCAACTTATGACGTGACAGTAGATTCGAGAGTACGGTCAACTTACGACGTGACAGTGGATACGAGAGTACGGTCAACTTACGACGTGACAGTAGATACGAGAGTACGGTCAACGTATGACGTGACAGTAGATAAGAGAGTACGGTCAACGTATGACGTGACAGTAGATACGAGAGTGCCGTCAACTTTCGACATGAAATTTCACACAACTTTCACTACATATAAATTCGCTTCACACTCGCTTGTTTACGGATCCAGTACTTGGCAGGTTCGGTCATTATCAGCTTTGTCTCACATAATTATGTTTATGACACCTGCTATACATAGAGTACAAACAGATGTTAAAATTGTGTCTGCTTTGTAATTGAATCTTATAATGATATTGTATCGTGAATCTACTTGTAGTGCGTTATGTGTCTTAATACATTAACTTAATTGATGTTAAAGAAGGCATAGTTATGATGTGTAACTATAGCAGAGTGATGCATTACTATGTCAGGGTGATTTTGTAACTATAACAGACTGATGTATAACTATAGCATGGTGATGTGTAACTATAGCATAATTATGTGTAGCTATGGCACGTTGATGTGTAACTATAAAATGGGGATGTGTAACTATAGCATGGTGATGTGTAGCTGTAGCATGGTTATGTGTAACTATAGCATGGTGATGTGTAGCTATAACAGGGGTATATGTAACTTTAACATGGTTAAGTGCAACTGTAGCATGGTGATATGTAACTATAACATGTTGATGTGTACGTATAACATGGTAATGTGTAACTATAACATTGCGATGAGTAACTATGACATTTTGATGTGTAACTATAACATGGTAGTGTGTAACTATAACATAATGGGAAGGTAAACTTTTAATCCGACTCTGAGAGCTGTCAGCGTACTGTAAACATTTAAGACAACTGCTAGTGAATTGTGAGATGGACCAGAACATTTTTCAGTTATACTTTATCAAGTATAATAGCCATACTACCACAAACTTACTCATGGACATTTTCTTAGATATTTGTCATTCCTTTTTTTTTGTTTTCCTCCCTCTGTCCATCGGGATTCACCACTTCAACACCATTTTGTTTCTATAACGGTTTCATTCCCTGAATAAAACCCTAAACGAAAAGGAAAGACGGTACGACGAGGGGAGAATCCCTGATCCCAGATTTTTTTTTTATGAAAGTAGTCCACCTGTGAGGGAAAGAGTTCCTGGCGTAGGAGCTTGTGTCAACAAAGGAAACCCACGTCAGGTAGTTGGGGAATGGTAGGGTGGTGAGAGTCAAAACCTTTAGTGTGTAGTTGTTTGTTGTTTTTTATTCCTGAAGTGTTTTAGGGAAGCTTAATGTACTCATTGGATTATTTGAATTCGTGATTATACTGAAATCAGCGTTGATTAACTGTGCTGGTGTAATACACGTTTATTTATTAATTAATACAACATGTGAATGTTGGAGGATAATGACGGCACACACATTCTATTCATACTGCTGTATGTCATGAAACATGTTGCGTGATCCTAAAACATTGCTGGTTATGTTGCTCCTCCCAATTAGGGGGAGCTGCTGAGTTTCTTCTTTGAAACATAATACATAACTTACGAGATAATATTTTCAATCTGGTCATATGCTCCTCATCTCTCCTACCATTGGATAGCATTCCCCTGTATATTTAACGTGTTGATTTAAGTTGTCACAAAAGATTGTGTCACAAAAGATTTGTGTCACAAAAGATTGTGTCACAAAAGATTGTGTCACAAAAGATTGTGTCACAAAAGATTGTGACCTTCTGTTCACTCTTGGCGTATGCTTTCTTTCTAAATCAGTACCAAGTACCGAGTGCACATGCCTCATTACAAAGGCTTCTTCTACTGTGTACACATCTAACACAGAACAGATGTACTAAGTCCAGTTTCTTGGGTAAAAAGTTATCTCTCATTTCATTCTTGCGAGACTGTCTGGAAGGTAACTGCTGCCACTTGTGTCCGTCTCCTCGGGTCACTGTGTTATGGCCTAAGGATAAACTTTCTGAGTCTCACTCTTGTGCGCATGAAGTAATATTTGACGTCTATTCAATTCATAGAATTCTGCACCGGACGAAGCGAGGATCCACTCCAACATGCAGTCCAAGTTATACCACTAGAAACACATTGGGACTGAAAATCATTACCTACTGACCACCATCATCAGCTGATTACTAGCACAAACTGATCATCATCACCAACTGACAACTACAGTATCACCAACTGACCACAATTACCTACTGGCCACTATTCCCAACTGATCATTATCACAATAGACATTCATCACCAACTGACAATTAACCCTAACTAACCACTATCAACTGACCACTATCAACCACTGACCACTATCATCAACTGACCATTATCACAATAGACCACTATCAGCCACTGACCACTATCGCCCACTGACCACTATCATCAACTGACCATTATCACAATAGACCACTATCAGCCACTGACTACTATCATCAACTGACCATTATCACAATAGACCACTATCAGCCACTGACCACTATCAACCACTGACCACTATCATCAACTGACCATTATCACAATAGACCACTATCAGCCACTGACCACTATCAGCCACTGACCACTATCGCCCACTGACCACTATCATCAACTGACCATTATCACAATAGACCACTATCAGCCACTGACCACTATCGCCCACTGACCATTATGAGTCATAAGGAGACACCGGACACCATGGAGTGGTGGAAGAAAACGATTGTTTACCAGATCTACCCGAGATCTTTCCAGGACTCAAATGGTGACGGCATCGGCGACATTCCAGGTAGGACACCCACATCTACCCCACACACACGTACCCCACACACACGTACCCCACACACACGTACCCCACACACACGTACCCCACACACACGTACCCCACACACACACGCACCCCACACACACACGAACCCCACACACACACACACCCCACACACACACATACCCCACACACACGTACCCCACACACACGTACCCCACACACACGTACCACACACACACGTACCGCAAGTTCATGTTTTAGAGCCATAAAGCCAGCGGAGCAATGTCATGTTTTATAGCCATAAAGCCAGCGGCGCAAGTTCATGTTTTATAGCCATACAAACATTGGCCGAGCTTACTATAAGCAAGTACATAAAGTTAATTTTAGCATCATTATTTATAAATAAAACCGCTGTCAAACATAGATGAACTGGTCGAAATATAAATACTTGAGGTTGAATTGACTTTAAAATTGTTGAAAACTATGTGCCACCAGCTACTGTTAAAACTGCCATTTTCTTTTAACCCCATGCAGGAATAATTTCACGTTTGGATCACTTCACCGCATGTGGCATAGGGGCCATTTGGCTGAGCCCATTTTACAAATCTCCGATGTTGGATTTTGGCTACGACATTGAGGATTTCCGTGATGTGGACCCAATGTTTGGTACCCTGAGAGACTTTGACCAGCTCGTGTCGGAGGCTCATAGGAGAGGTCAGTGGTTCTCAAACATAGGCATCTCCTTTCCTACATCCCATAAGAAGCGTAGTTCTATGGTCGTTAATTCGTCCTTATGTTAGGTAGTCTGCCCACTACATGAGTCGAAACGTCTACTAATGACGGTAATGGCAGGCAAGTATTCATATATATAGCACCGAGAATCGACATAGAACTCTCTAAAATACTTTACGCTTCATTATCATATTCTAGATTTAATCCCCCCCCCCCCACGTACAATGTATTGACAGCAATATGTAATTGCTCTACCCAAAAGATATCTTTTTATGAATGCTCATCAATCACATATGACGGTAATGGCAGGCAAGTATTCATTTATATAGCCCCGAGAATCGACATAGAACTCTCTAAAATACTTTACGCTTCATTATCATATTCTAGATTTAATCCCCCCCCCCCCCACGTACAATGTATTGACAGCAATATGTAATTGCTCTACCCAAAAGATATCTTTTTATGAATGCTCATCAATCACAAATGCCTAAACAGCTTACATACAAAGTATGTATTTATATTGAGTCATACTAATATATGAATTGTGACTGTCATAGAAAGAAACCCATTCCAAACGAAAGTCGTATAAGGGAGTTTAACATGATTTTATTGTGCTCAGCCTTCCTAATGCCTTGACCTTTTAGTACAGGTCCTCATGTTATGGTGACCCCCCCCCCCAGGCATAAGATAATTTTGTTGTTACTACATAAATATGTCATGCGTTTTCCGGTGGTTTTAGGCGACCCACGTGTAAGGGTCGTTCGACACGTCAAAGGGGTCTCGACCCACAGGTCGGGGACAGCTTTTGTATATGATTCTGATGACATTTTTGCTTCAAATGGTGATGAGCCTTCGCTTTATCCTAATTTCGATTAGCAAATGAATTTATACTTGATGAACACTAACAGGTGGATCCAGAGGCGTAGCGAGGGTGTTTGGCGCCCGGGGACAAGATTCGCGCCCGGGGACAAGATCCATTTTAAAGCGCCCCCTTTTCTTTTTTTCAACTCTCAAACCCATTGTTTTTACCAATAATATATCAAAGCACATTTTGGCTCCCCTAACTAGCTCTATCCCCCTGCCCCCTGCCCCACCCCCCAAATCGCTACGCCTCTGGGTGGATCAGCTACATTTGACAAACACAAACGTATTTTTTTCAATGCCAACTTTAAAAAACTGGATGAAACAGTTTTTAATTTAACTTATCCAACAACAACAAAACACAAAAATGAATAGTTCCTGGTTGATTTATCCAGATATCAAAATCATTGTGGACTTTGTACCCGGCCACACAAGCGACCGCCATCTTTGGTTCCAGAAGAGCGTCAGACGCGAAGA
This sequence comes from Lymnaea stagnalis, assembly GCA_964033795.1. NCBI lineage: Eukaryota > Metazoa > Mollusca > Gastropoda > Lymnaeidae > Lymnaea > Lymnaea stagnalis. The sequence continues at coordinate 1,174,799 of CAXITT010000087.1, read as the reverse complement.
TCCTTACACAGACTTCTACGTGTGGCATGACGGGAAGGTTGATGACACGGGCAAGCGAGTCCCACCCAACAACTGGGTACACTACTTTACTTTGGCTTACTTTTAATTACTTCACTTTGAATTACTATAATTGGCCCACGTTGCTTTAGCCTTTGGGTAAAACACCAAGTCTAGCAAAGACTTGTGTCTTGTACCAGGCCGGGTGGGGGGGGGGGGGGGGGGGGGGGGGGGGGGGAAGTAGGATGTATGATCACTTGGGGAGGATACCGAATATACTACTTGGGAATGGCACTGAATATTCTACTTTGGGAGGGCACTGAATATACTACTTGGGGAAGTCACTGATTATACTAGTTGGGGAGGTCACTGAATATACTAGTTGGGGAGGTCACTGAATATACTAGTTGGGGAGGTCACTGAATATTCTATTAGGGGAGGGCCCTGAATATACAGTATATACAAATTGGCCAATCTTCATCAATAAACATTACTACAAATGACATATCTAGAGTCTGGTGTACTACAGATGAAATATCAAGGGTCATGTGTACTACAGGTGACACCGTGTCAAGGGTCTTGTGTACTACAGATGACATACCAAAGGCCTCGTGTGCTACAGATGACATACCAAAGGCCTCGTGTGCTACAGATGACATACCAAAGGCCTCGTGTGTTACAGATGACATATCAAGTTTCTGGTGCCGAAGACATCACAAGGAAAAGATGGTCGTGGAAAGGGCACACTCTTCATAAACCCATAGAAATAACCTCACAAGACAATCCTTAACATGGAATCAACGGGGACAACAGAAGAGAGAAAAGACATGGAGACGCGTTCTAGAGCGAGAGGCAGATACGCAACGTATGGGCTATACTTGGAATCAACTGAAAAGGAAATTACAGGACAAGAGATGAATGCAAATTTCGTGTAGTCGGCCCAGGTCAAAGGCGTACTGATTTGATATAACTACAATCAGTATACTATAATCAATATACTACAATATGGCTTACGTTTGATGTGTATGCTTAAAGTTTTTGTGGTTCTCGTAAGTAAGTTGCGGCGACCCGTGAATAAGTCGCGGCACCCGGTGAGTAAGTGGCGGCACCCGGTAAGTGGCGGCACCCCGGAGTCACTAACTATAACTATCCTTTCCCCCAAGAACGTCAGCTGACAATGACTACTGAATCCATCCCCAAAGCTGTTTATCCACCCGTGGCAGCTACAGTGGTCAGTTTACCATCTCCTTGGTTGAGAGGCAGACAACTAGACTCAAGTGCTACCGTGGTCAGTTTACCATCTCCTTGGTAGAGAGGCAGACAACTATACTAAAGTGCCACCGTGGTCAGTTGACCATCTCCTTGGTTGAGAGGCAGACAACTATACTAAAGTGCTACCGTGGTCAGTTTACCATCTCCTTGGTTGAGAGAGACAACTATACTAAAGTGCTACCGTGGTCGGTTTACCATCTCCTTGGTTGAAATGCAGATAACTATACTAAAGTGCTACCGTGGTCAGTTTACCATCTCCTTGGTTGAGAGGCAGACAACTGTAGTAAAGTGCTACCGTGGTCAGTTTACCATCTCCTTGGTTGAGAGGCAGACAACTATACTAAAGTTCTACCGTGGTCGGTTTACCATCTCCTTGGTTGAGAGGCAGACAACTATACTAAAGTGCTATCATGGTCGGTTTACCATCTCCTTGGTTGAGAGGCAGACAACTATACTAAAGTGCTACCGCGGTCAGTTTACCATCTCCTTGGTTGAGAGGCAGACAACTATACTAAAGTGCTACCGTGGTCAGTTTACCATCTCCTTGGTTGAGAGGCAGACAACTATACTAAAGTGCTACAGTGGTCAGTTCACCATCTCCTTGGTTGAGAGGCAGACAACTATACTAAAGTGCTACAGTGGTCAGTTCACCATCTCCTTGGTTGAGAGGCAGACAACTATACTAAAGTGCTACAGTGGTCAGTTCACCATCTCCTTGGTTGAGAGGCAGACAACTATACTAAAGTGCTACCGTGGTCAGTTGACCATCTCCTTGGTTGAGAGGCAGACAACTATACTAAAGTGCTACCGTGGTAGGTTTACCATCTCCTTGGTTGAGAGGCAGACAACTATACTAAAGTACTACCGTGGTCGGTTTACCGTCTCCTTTGTTGAGAGGCAGACAACTATACTAAAGTGTTACCGTGGTCAGTTTACCATCTCCTTGATTGAGAGGCAGACAACTATACTTAAGTGCTGCCGTGGTCAGTTTACCATCGCCTTGGTTGAGAGGCAGACAACTATAGTACAGTGCATATTTTTTAAATAATTAACACATTGCAGGGAGTGCAGGGAGGGTAAGGAGGCTAGTGAGGTTAGGGAGGATTGGGAGGGTAGGGAGGGTAGGGAGGGTAGGGAGGGTAGGGAGGGTAGGGAGGGTTGGGAGGGTAGGGAGGGGTGGGAGGGTAGGGAGGGTTGGGAGGGTTGGGAGATGCGTAGGGAGGATTGGGAGGGTAGGGAGGGTAGGGAGGGTAGGGAGGGTAGGGAGGGTAGGGAGGGTTGGGAGGGTAGGGAGGGTTGGGAGGGTTGGGAGGGTTGGGAGGGTTGGGAGATGCGACACCAAACAAAACAATGGACGTCTCGGCTGAAGACCTTCAACAACCAAAAGACAGCAGATGATTAAACCACACATTAGCTTTGTGGAAGACAGAATTGTTTCGATTCTCCAATCTAACAAATTCCAATCAAGACAGAAATTGTTCCAATCTCCAATCTAATACATTTCTATCCAATTTAGTCAAGTCGTCTTTTTTTTGATGAAGATAATTTAACAACTTTGCAACACACGTGCTTATTCCTTAATACCAATTCTATCTGAGAGAAGATATCAGTGTGTTGGGTCTCTCTGTCAGCCAACCTAACTTGTCAACTGTCTCTCTGTCAGCCAACCTAACTTGTCAACTGTCTCTCTGTCAGCCAACCTAACTTGTCAACTGACTGTCATTTTAATTTGATACCTAAAATTTATATACATTTTTTTTTTATTTCCGACCAGATCAGTGTCTTTGGAGGTCCAGCATGGGCATGGAATGAAGAGAGGGGGCAGTTCTACTACCGGCCATTTATGGCAGAGCAACCCAAACTGAATTACCGATGTCCCTTGGTGGTCAAGGAAATGAAGGTAACGTTGTTTTTTTTTTTAACTTGTCAAAAGACCTGCACTTCTTGCCTCTGTATTTTAAAAAAAAAACAATGTTCCATTTCCGGCTATCCTTCTTGCAGGTTATAACTTCATACACATATCTAGAAGAATCTCTATATAGCTATTCATATATTTTTCTAGAATACTCGAAGTATAACTGTTCATACATATTTCTAGAAGAATTTCATTATAACTTTTCATACATATTTCTAAAAGAATCTCAATATAATTGTTCATACATATTTCTAGAAGTGTTCATACATATTTCTAGAAGAATCTCAACAAAACTGCTAAAAATAATCTCCCGTGGGTTCTGACATATGAAAAGGGAAATATGATATTATGGTATTGACTTTAGGAAAGTGCACTGTGCACTCACTATCATCTATGCAGATGTGTGAGGACCTCACGATGTTGTTTGTAGGATGTTGTCAGGTTCTGGATGGAGCACGGCGCCGACGGACTCAGGGTGGACGCCATCTCTCAGATCATGGAGGCAGCAGACAAAACGTTGGACGAGCCAAGAAACCTGGAAGTCGACTGTCCACCGGTAAGTGGCCATCTTGCGTTTAGATTACAGGGCTTTTACATTTAATGTCGTCACTTTAAGTCATCGTAGAATCAAAAGATGGCCTAGGCGTATTGAATATACTTAAAGCGCGCATGTGGACTTGAGATCATCCATATCTCATATTGAGAAAACGAACTCTCAAAACAAAAATGATGTGAATTTTAACCAGCTGTTGAAAGATCTGAAAAAAAAAGCAAATGGTTATAGTGTTATTTTACTGATTTTAACTAAATGTAGTATTTGTATATTTATTTCAGTTTAGAATATATAGAGTCTTTGACAACAAATATTTTTCCTTAATAATTGCATATCCGCTTAACATTAAATGAATTTAGCTTCAGTGTAATCATTGGCGTCACTAGTGGGGTGCGCGGGAGCAGAACGCACTAGGTGACACAATTATAGTGAATCCTCCTACTTTAATTATTGTAATGTCATCACTGACTCAAGAAAGCCTGATTATATGTTTAGGTCTGTTTTGTTTGGCGTCAAAATATAAATTCCTTTTATTCGGGGCAGATTGTTTCCTTTATAGTTTGATGTCTTGCCACAACATATTTAATTGAAAACAAAATATCACATATTTTGATGTCTTGTCACAACATATTTAATTGAAAACAAAACATCACATATTTTGATGCCTTGTCACAACATTCAATTGAAAACAAAACGTCACATATTTTGATGTCTTGTCACAACATATTTAATTGAAAACAAAACATCACATATTTTGATGCCTTGCCACAACATATTTAATTGAAAACAAAACATCACATATTTTGATGCCTTGTCACAACATTCAATTGAAAACAAAACGTCACATACTTTGATGCCTTGTCACAACATATTTAATTGAAAACAAAACATCACATATTTTGATGTCTTGTCACAACATATTTAATTGAAAACAAAACATCACATATTTTGATGCCTTGCCACAACATTCAATTGAAAACAAAACGTCACATATTTTGATGTCTTGTCACAACATATTTAATTGAAAACAAAACATCACATATTTTGATGCCTTGCCACAACATATTTAATTGAAAACAAAACATCACATATTTTGATGCCTTGCCACAACATATTTAATTGAAAACAAAACATCACATATTTTGATGCCTTGCCACAACATATTTAATTGAAAACAAAACATCACATATTTTGATGCCTTGCCACAACATATTTAATTGAAAACAAAACATCACATATTTTGATGCCTTGCCACAACATATTTAATTGAAAACAAAACATCACATATTTTGATGCCTTGCCACAACATATTTAATTGAAAACAAAACATCACATATTTTGATGCCTTGCCACAACATATTTAATTGAAAACAAAACATCACATATTTTGATGCCTTGCCACAACATATTTAATTGAAAACAAAACATCACATATTTTGATGCCTTGCCACAACATATTTAATTGAAAACAAAACATCACATATTTTGATGCCTTGCCACAACATATTTAATTGAAAACAAAACATCACATATTTTGATGCCTTGCCACAACATATTTAATTGAAAACAAAACATCACATATTTTGATGCCTTGCCACAACATATTTAATTGAAAACAAAACATCACATATTTTGATGCCTTGCCACAACATATTTAATTGAAAACAAAACATCACATATTTTGATGCCTTGCCACAACATATTTAATTGAAAACAAAACATCACATATTTTGATGCCTTGCCACAACATATTTAATTGAAAAAAAAACGTCACATATTTTGATGTCTTGCCACAACATATTTAATTGAAAACAAAACATCACATATTTTGATGTCTTGCCACAACATATTTAATTGAAAACAAAAAAATCACATATTTTGATGCCTTGCCACAACATATTTAATTGAAAACAAAACATCACATATTTTGATGTCTTGCCACAACATATTTAATTGAAAACAAAACATCACATATTTTGATTGATGGAACATTTTGACTATAAATGGAAAAATGCTTTGCTGATTAAAAAAACAACAAAAGAAAACAACAGAAGGGTGTGCGGAGCAACTTTCTGGGGTTCTAGGAACAGACCTGGGATGCAATTTCCAGGAATATCATGACCGAGCTCTTTGATTAAGTCAAAGACATAGTAATATTGTTTATGGGTAGGGGATGAGTGGGTGTTGTCCGTTTAGACGTGGCGTTCGATCAAAAGTAATTATTTCATCGTTCATAAATATTGCTAAAATATCAGAGTGACGCTCTGACATTTGTAAAAAAATTATGAAAGTAAACAATTTGTTCATTTGCCATATAAATGTTTTTTTTTTTTTATTTTAACTTTTTCAAGGGAGGCTACTACCAAAATTGCAGGTATTAAAGCATTAAATTAAGTTGTTTCCCTTGTATCTCTAATCTTTAAAAGTAAAGGGGGCGGGACCAAAAAATCATGTCACAAAATAAAATAAATTACAATCAAGATTCTTGCTTCGTTTCATATTTGCGTTGATTTGTTTTTTCAATATATCAAAATTCATTAGTTATATTTGCATTGTAAGCTTAAATCTCTCCATTTCTTGATTTCCTACTATATTGGTGATATATATATATATATATATATATGATGTGGTTTCTGCTTACTTAAAGGATCAGTATGAGTATCTGAACCATATCTACACTGCAATGCACCCTGACGGCTTCCCTCTTGTACAAGACTGGAGAGATGTGCTGGATGAATTTCAACAAAAGGATGGTGTTATTAGGTTAGTGCGGTGGCGTTAGTAGGTCAGTGCGGTGGCGTTAGTAGGTCAGTAGGTCAGTGTGATGGCGTTTGTGGGTCAGTACGATGGCGTAAGTGGGTCAGTGCGATGGCGTTTGTGGATCAGTGCGATGGCGTTTTTGGGTCAGTGCGATGGCGTTAGTGGGTTCAGCGCTCAATTCCAATTTAATGTCTGCACAGCAAGAAATGTATAACCGAAAAAGATACCAGCAGTACGATGGTCATTTCCTAACGTGTACCAGTTCAGTAAACTGCACTGAAATTTTTGAAATAAAACCAGATTTTATTTGTCACGCTTTAACATCATAATAGCATTTATATTTCTTAGTCTGTTTGGCTTTATTATGATAACGCTTATTCTTGTGAAAAGGGATTTAGAAACTTTAAAAAGAAATGACTGTCATTTTTACAATGTAGCTAATTCTTAGAATATTAAAAAAACAAAAAAAAACAATCATTTTAGCTGATATAAATATCACACCGTTGAGTAAATCATACATTTATTTTTAATCGAGTAATTCATTCAATCAGTAAGATTATTATTTTCAATCCTTCAACATTTGATATTCCATTACTTTGAAATGTTAATGTATAAGGAACTCTAAAAAATTTACCATTTTACCAGAAACCTTTCTGTCCAGTTGATTGTCTTTCAAAAACAAAACACATAGATAGAAAGGACCTGCCCCCCTCCCCCAGGTCCAACTTTACTATCATCTTTACACATCTTTTACCTTGTTGCACTGGGACATGCAGACTGGCAAAACACCACCCAACCCCCAACTTCACTATTCACACATATACATCATTCCCCCTCCCACCCCACTATTCACACATTTACACCATTCTCCCCCCCCCCTCTCTCACTATAAAGACGCAAATGACCTGGAATATGTCCACCGTAAAAAATCCTATATTAAATCTCATTGCAACTGTCGCCCGACATCAGCTTACCACAGAGCTTAAAGCTTAAGCTCATGTTGTTCTGCATTGTATTTTTTTTAAAGGGAACGCTCCAGGCTTGTAAATAACTCGTTGTTAGCCGTTTGGCTGCAAGTTGTAGCTTTGAGGTGTCAGGACTAGGTAATGCACATGGCATACTTTGAGGTGTCAGGACTAGGTAATGCACATGGCATACTTTGAGGTGTCAGGACTAGGTAATGCACATGGCATACTTTGAGGTGTCAGGACTAGGTAATGCACATGGCATACTTTGAGGTGTCAGGACTAGGTAATGCACATGGCATACTTTGAGGTGTCAGGACTAGGTAATGCACATGGCATACTTTGAGGTGTCAGGACTAGGTAATGCACATGGCATACTTTTAGGTGTCAGGACTACGTAATGCACATGGCATATGTCAAATGTCATTTCTGGTTTACGCATTTGTGTTTAGTTGTATGTGAGGGGAAAAGTGTGGGGGGGGGGTGGTTAACATATATATATATATATTTGTGTAGCTCATTTCATGAACCCACGTGTGGGTGTGGGTCATTTACCCACAAGTGATTGTCTTAATCATGAACTGTGGTTGGCTTAATAGATCCCTTACTTTTTTTTTTAAATCTCATTTGTTTTGTGGGGATATTTGATGTTGGGTGTTGTGCAGATGGTGGATATGGTGGATGTGTGGATGCTGTGGATACCGTGGATGTTGCGGACAGTGTGGATGTTGTGGATATGGTGGATGTGTGGATATGGTGGATGTTGTGGATATGGTGGATGTGTTGATGTGTGGATATGGTGGATTTTGTGGATATGGATATGGTGAAGCTTGTGGATTTGTATAATTTACGGATATATGGGGGATGTAGGGGGATATTGTTGATGTGGTGAACAGTCTTGGTGTGGTGGATATGGTGGATGTCGTGGATATGGTGGATGTGGTGGGTATGGTGGATGTGGTGGGTATGCTGGATGTGGTGGGTATGCTGGATGTGGTGGGTATGCTGGATGTGGTGGGTATGCTGGATGTGGTGGGTATGCTGGATGTGGTGGGTATGCTGGATGTGGTGGGTATGCTGGATATGGTGTATTTTGAATTGGTGATGGATGTATTGGATGTGTCGGATAGGGATACTATGGTGGATATGGTGATGTGATGGATATGTTGGATATGCTAGACTTCGGGGAAACGGGATGTGGTGGATATGACAGATGTGATGGATGAGGTGGATTTATATTGGTGGTGGATATGGTGAAGGCTGTGTATTTGCAAATGTTGTGGATGTGGTTTAGGTAGCGGCTGGTTCCTGCATATTAGAAAGAACAGATTTGCGACCCAGTTCATAGGTTGTTATTTTTCAAAAATCCATTTTTACCTTATGAATATGGCAGGTGACGTTTTTTTCTTTATGAATATGGCATTTTACTTTTTTTTTTCTTTCTGAATATGACATATTACTTTTTTATGAATATGGTAGATAACATATTTTTCTTTCTGGATATGGCAGATCACATTTTGTGTTAATGAATATGGCAGATTACATTTTTTGTTAATGAATATGGCAGATTACATTTTTTGTTAATGAATATGGCAGATTACATTTTTTGTTAATAAATATGGCAGATTACATTTATTGTTAATTTATATGGCAGATTACATTTTTTGTTAATGAATATGGCAGATTACATTTTTTGTTAATGAATATGGCAGATTACATTTTTATTTATCAATACGTAGGATTATATTTTTTCTTCATGAATATAGGCAGATAAAATTTCTTATTGATGAAAATGACAGATAACTTTTTTTTAAATGAATATGGTGGATTACATATGTTTTCTTTATGAACATGGTAGATTACATATGTTTTCTTTATGAACATGGTAGATTACATATGTTTTCTTTATGAACATGGTAGATTACATATGTTTTCTTTATGAACATGGTAGATTACATATGTTTTCTTTATGAACATGGTAGATTACATATGTTTTCTTTATGAACATGGTAGATTACATATGTTTTCTTTATGAACATGGTAGATTACATATGTTTACTTTATGAACATGGTAGATTACATATGTTTTCTTTATGAACATGGTAGATTACATATGTTTTCTTTATGAACATGGTAGATTACATATGTTTTCTTTATGAATATGGCATTTTACTTTTTTTTTTTTTCCTGAAAATGACATATTACTTTTTGTTAATGAATATGGTAGATAACATATTATTCTTTCTGAATATGGCAGATTACATTTTTTCTCACACATTTGACAACACCAGCTTCTAATTTTAGCGTTGGTGTTTCAGGGTTGAATCGCATTAGGACAAAAATAGTTTTTGTATTCCAATTAGCAGAAATGTGTCAGGTCAAATGTGACATGTCTGGGTGGGAGGGTGGAGGTAGGGGGCTTATATGTATAATTTATTTTTGGACCCACGGTTTTTGTTTCCTGACCAGGTTTATGGTGATTGAAGTCTACGAGGCCGGGCGTAACGTGTTCCGACAATACGGCGGGATACCTTTCAACATGAACCTGGTGGACGACCTTGAGAAGATGGGACTGTCAGGCGAGTCACTCGGGCAGTTGATCAGGGAAGAGTATGATAACCTGCCACCAGGGGCGTGGCCTACTTTTGTTGTAAGTTTTAAAAAAACAAAGAAAACAGCAACCACCAAAAACATCAACAATCCATTTGTCACATCAAAAACGTGTTGAAATGTGATAACTGGCGCATCAACAACATAGGTTTGTCTTGCCCAGATTGATTTGTCTTACCCAGCATAGGTTTGTCTTACCAAACGTAGGTTTGTCTAACCCAACATAGGTTTGTCTTATCCGACATAGGCTTTTCATACACAACATAGGTTTGTCTTATCCAACATAGGCTTTTCATACACAACATAGGTTTGTCTCACCCAACATAGGTTTGCCTTACCCAACATAGATTTGCCTTACCCAACATAGGTTTGCCTTACCCAACATAGGTTTGCCTTACCCAACATAGATTTGCCTTACCCAACATAGTTTTGCCTTACCCAAGATAGATTTGCCTTACCCAACATAGTTTTGCCTTACCCAACATAGTTTTGCCTTACCCAACATAGTTTTGCCTTACCCAACATACGTTTGCCTTGGCCGACATACGTTTGCCTTACCCGACATAGGTTTGCCTTGGCTGACATACGTTTGCCTTACCCGACATAGGTTTGCCTTGGCCGACATAGGTTTGCCTTACCCAACATACATTTGCCTTGCCTGACATTCTTTGTCGTCTTCAGATCGGAAACCATGACCGCCACCGTGCCACTGCCAAGTTTGGTCGTCAGTACGCCGACCTGCTGAACGTGCTGCTGCTGACACTGAAAGGCACGCCCACCACATACTACGGGGAAGAGATCGGCATGGAAGAGATTAGCGTGTCGTATGAAGACACACAGGACCCCTTCGGGAAGAACATGGGACCGGTGAGTGGCTGGCGCCATGCTCACACAAAGCTCTTACGGTACACACAACCGATCCAGTGACACAATATAAAGTCCATTTTTTAAACCAAAATTCATGTTTAAATCCATAATACTAAATTCGTTTTTCTTCGTACTTTTCTTTCTGGCTGGGTGGAAATATTTTCGAACGGCTAAATGGCCCACTTCCCGTCAACCTATCGAGCTGAAACTTGGCACATGGATTCGTTGCCGTTGACAACACGTTTTTTTTGAAGTTTTCAAACCCACCCTAAAAAGCAAAAAAAAAAAAAAATATGTTTCAAGGGAAAGATGACCGAAGTATTGGGGGGAAATATTTTCGGACGGCTAAATGGCCCACTTCCCGTCAACCTATCGAGCTGAAACTTTGCACATGGATTCGTTGCCGTTGAAAACACGTTTTTTTTGAAGTTTTCAAACCCACCCTAAAAAGCAAAAAAAAAAAAAAAATATGTTTCAAGGGAAAGATGACCGAAGTATGATACCACTGATTTGACGAAATAAAATTCCTGATAACTGCGCTAAATGAGATTCTTATAAAAATAAATATCCCAAGTGCGTTTGGTGCTTAATATTTTCTTTTTATTTTTCTGAAATAGAATGTGTAATAAATCTGCGGTGAAAAAGGCACGAATGGATCATAAGAACACTAATATAAAATATAATAATTTTTTAAAAAAAACACACATAAAGGCTTTAAACGAAAACTTTTTTTTTTTTTAAGGCATTGTTGAATTACCTTAATTAAAACACCATTGTTATGGGCATGTTATCAACATTCTATCAGCAGCCCATTCTGCAACAACATTGTAGATTGTTCATTTTAAAATACTTGCAAGAAACATAAGTTATAGCTCCCCCCTTCCAGCACTGATTTCTATGATTTTTTGTGTATCTCCAACAGAGCAGATACATGGTCTACTCACGCGACCCATGCAGGGGGCCCATGCAGTGGGACGACGCTGCTCATGCTGGGTTCACCACAGGCGACCGCCCCTGGCTACCTGTCCACTCAAACTACCAGACAGTCAATGTTAAGGTGACATGAGCCGTGCAGTAACTTAAGAGCAGGGTGATATGTTTAGACAGCTGTAGTTGATGTGGTTGCCTGTAGTTGATGTGGTTGCTGTAGTTGATGTGGTTGCTGTAGTTGATGTGGTTGCTGTAGTTGATTTTGTTGCTGTAGCTTTATTTGGTTGATGTAGTTGATGTGGTTGCTGTAATTTAACTGGTTGCTGTAATTTAACTGGTTTCTGTAGTTTAACTGGTTGCTGTAATTTCAGTGGTTGATGTAATTTCAGTGGTTGATGTAATTTAAGTGGTTGATGTAATTTCAGTGGTTGATGTTGTTAATGTGGTAGTTTCGGGTGCTGTTTATTTTTTTATTATTTTTTTTTTTTTTTATTTTTTTTTTTTGGGCTTTTTTTTTATGAAAAACTTGGTTGGGCCATTAACAGCACGCCACACTTTTCTTTCACATTATGAATTAAAGCTACAAAATAATTTGCCAAATTTCATAATAAGTGAAATAAAATCTCACCAAGCAGATAAAACTCAAAAGTCTCATGCGCTTTAAGGACATTTTATTAGAATGTTTTTTTTAGTTTTTTTTAACATTAAAATTTTGGCTAGATGTATTTATGACTAAACTTGTTCTTTTCTTTGCCCCTTTGTGAATGTAACGTTATACTGTAACTGCTATAATACGTTTATATTCTGACAAGAAGGATGGGTATCCTTCAGGACTGCATTCACACCAGGGAGGCGACAGCATAGCCTAGTTCTTTGATAAACCCAACCTTTCGGTGTATATGCATTAATTATCTTTCTACATACATCTGAGCTTAAATCTTGGACGTACATGTTTTGGGGGGGAGGGGGGGGGAGGTGGGCGGGAGGAGGTGTGTGTCCTATATATCAGGGTTTTTTTTGTATTAAGGAGATGGTGCTAATGGGAAATGACAGCTGTCACCACACCATTTCGTTAGAGATTACATTTGATTCTTACGCTCTGCCGCCACACAGATCCAGTCAGATGACGGGGGGCCCCTGAGCAGTCTGAAGATCTACAAGCTGTTGGCCAAGTTGAGGCAAGAGCCGGCATTCCTGTGTGGTGATGTGGAGTACGCTGTCTGTGACAGAGGTAGAAATTTAAAATAATAATTTAAAAAAAAAATAATAATAAAAAAAAAAAACAGCTACACTTGCTACTGACGTTGTTACAGATTCTTGTAATGGGCTCTAAATATTATGCAACATATGTGATTTTGTTTGACAACTGCGGGTGAAATTAAAGATTTTTTTTTTTCAGGAAATTAAACATAAAAAGTTAAAATTTGAAAAGTGTTCTTAAGATTTTTTGCACCCGTAAATGGTAGTAACATTGGTCCAGGTGCATCTACACAGGTGGGGGGGTCGGGGAAAAGGGGGGGGGGGAAGACGAAGCAATTCTTCCAATCTGAAATCTGATTTTTTTTTCAATCTGGGAAAAAAATAATACGGGGGAAAAAAACAATAAAAATACTTTTTTGTTTTGTTTTTAAATTATATTTAAGGACAAGGGGTGGTAATTTTGTTAACAGGAAAAAAATATGTTTTGTCAGGCTTAGGCTTGAAGTTGAACGCCAAACTCCTAGCATAGAGCAAAAAGTGTTTACCATCATTCATGCAATGAATTTTAAGAATTACGATTATAGACGTTCTAAAAGTATTGATTAAATATAATCGCAGGATTTTACCATTCGATTTGTTGAAAAATTTGAAGAATTTAAATGAAGCTTTTTAGGGAAATAGAAATAGTTTTTAAGCCGTGTGTGTAGTCAACAATGTCCTAAAAGATTTTCAGCTTTAAATGTTTGTATTAATCCAATGTCAGCTGCCAAATACAACATCAATACCAAGACTGACACATAGTATTTCTCAGATCCAAGGTCTATGAGGGGAAAGGGAGGTTGGCTTCCACCATTCGGGAGATGTGGACAGACGCAAAGGTCTATAGGGAGAAGGGAGGTTGGCTTCCACCACTCGGGAGTTGTGGACAGACGCCAAGGTCTATAGGGAAAAGGGAGGTTGGCTTCCACTACTCGTGACTTGTGGAATGACGCCAAGGTCTATAGGGAGAAGGGAGGTTGGCTTCCACCACTCGGGAAATGTGGACAGACACCAAGGTCTATAGGGGGAAGGGAGGTTGGCTTCCACCACTCTGGAAATGTGGACAGACACCAAGGTCTATAGGGGGAAGGGAGGTTGGCTTCCACCACTCGGGAGATGTGGACAGACGCTCCTGCAATGGTCTAGTCTTTTCTTTTTGATTGGGTGGTACATCTTTCCGAAGTCACCCCACAGATTTAAGCGGTCGTTCGAAAATTACGTCACGCTAAAGGGGGGGGGGGGAAGGGGGGGGTCGAGAATTTGTGACAGGAGGGTGGGGGAAACATTTGTTGCGTCACACTTTTTTAAATCTAAAAGTTTCTTATTTTGAAAAAAATCTTTGAGTTAATTTAAAAACATTAATTTGAGGTCGAAATTGCCTCAGGTATTATAAGTACCGTGAGACTCAGTCGCACACACCTTCTGCACATCTCGAAAAATGACGCAAAAACTGTTGTGGCCTTTTTAAATGTGCGTTTCACGTCAAAGTTTTTTTTAATAATACAACATCTTAATCCATTATGGGGAAATCTTAAAGAATAAAATAAAATCTTAGTTAAGTCATGAAAATTAATATATGTTTTGAATTTTTTTAGGTGTGACGTGACACTGAGAGAGGGTAGGAGGGGTAAAGAATTTGTGACACTTTGTGGCAGGGGAGAGGGGTCTGAAGATGTCATTTTTGTCGTGACGTAATTTGCGAACGTCCGTCCCCCTTACGGATTATTCTCTGAAATATAACTTCCACTTTATGGTTGATTCTGTTCCCAGACGTTTTCGCTTATCTACGCCAGCACCCTGACTACAAGGACAGATACCTGGTGCTGCTTAACCCTGGCAAGGCAGCGGTTCTCAATCTGGACATAACAGCGTCCCCCGTGGAGGCCCAGGAAGGCCGGGTTGTGGTCTGCACGCCTCACGTTGACCCGTCAATGACCATTGGTCAGCAGGTCAAGTTAAACCGTCTGAATTTGAAGCCAGGAGATGGGCTTGTTGTTAGATTAGATTAGAATAGTGACGTGAAACTTAGGACGAAATGAAAAAGGTGTCAACTCATTAACTGATGTTGTGTGTTTGTTGGGCGGTTGTCGTCAATCCCATTGGTTTAGGGGTTGTTGGTTTGTTTTTTTTTTCTCTTTTGGCTATAAGCAACACTCGGTGACTGCCTGCATCCAGTTACACAAAAAAATTAAAAATAAGTCAGTGATGTTTAGGTCTTTATACAATTATTTTTTTTTTTAAATTTAGATGCTGGAGAATTTTTCTGTTTTCAAAATAAATATTAGATTTGTTAACTTCTTGTAACTGAAGCCAGGTAGCGAAATGTATTTCAGAAAAACGGCATCAAAAGTGTGACTTATCATTTGGGAGAAATACAAAATTTACCACCAAATTTGTGTCTGCTCATCCTGACGAAATGTCCAATGGACCATCCCATGTGTGTCTGTTCATTCTGGTGAAATATAAAATTGACCATCGAATGTGGGTGTGTTCATCGTGTTGAAATATCAAATTGACCATAAAGTTTGAGTCTGTTCATTCTGGTGAAATATCAAGTTGACCATCAAAATTGTGTGTGTTCATTCTGTTGAAATATCAAATTTACCATAAAATTTGAATATGTTCATTCTGGTGAAATATCAAATTTACCTAAAAATGTGCCTGTTCATTCTGGTGAAATATCAAGTTGAACATCAAATGTGTGTCTGATGATTCTGATGAAGTATCAAAATGACGTTTTAATTGTCATTCAGTGTTTTGTTGGTTTCTTTTTCTTAGTAATGGTTGAAAATAACTTTATACTGGAGAGGCCGTGTACAAGATGTTCTGTCTTGTCATTGTAAGGCTGTGCAGCGGCATGAAGGGATAAATTATGTAGGCAGTAGAGTAAATGGGGCATCAATCACACCATGGACCCGTAACTCTGGTAAATAATAAATATTATTGTTAAACTTTTCAATGTTTCACCACCATGTTTAATTTTGAAAGTTTCTTTCTTTATTCTAACATTTCATTTTCTTAAAATGCACCAAATATTTGTATAACCCTTTTCACTCCTCTGTTCTATGTTTACTCAGAATTTCAATTTTGTATGTATACGAGGATTTAGCTATATACACGTTGGATAAAGCTATTTATATGTTGGATGTATGTTTTGTTGTGTAGACTGGTAAATGAAGTTATAATGTTAATTTTGTTGACAAATATTTTGTTTATACTTAAAATAAAATTGTTATTGTAAAACATCCGATGTTGCTGTTCAATTAGTAAGAAAACGTTAAGCCTCAAGACTTGTCATACTGTTGCATTGACTGATATAATCTCCCTTATCTTAGAGTTTAACTGTTCCATTGGCTGGTGTTATCTCCCTTACACCAGATTTCAAATGTTTCATTGGCTTGTGTTATCACCCTTACATCAGATTTCAGCTGTTCCGCCGTGCGTTAGTTCCCATGATAGGCATAAATCTTAGTTACGTACGAGACCGCTCCAGCGCCCCATTCCCACGTGTACACATCACCTCCTAATTCCACCAACACAATGCGGTCAGCACTTACGCTATTATTTGTGACCTCTTTAATTAGTCTAAAACACATGTTTAATTTGTTTAAGACTTATGAAATGTCTACATGTACAAAAAAAAACTAAAAAAAACAAGGATTTATTTTAGCCCAGATCGACACCTAAATGCATGAACACAGGGCTGTGCAAAATGGGAGGAGGGGGGGGGTGAAGTTATCAATCGCCCCGGGCGCAAACATGAAAAAAGGTGGGGCGCCTTAATCGTCTTTAGATAGGTCATTAATGGTGAATTAAACGATAAAATCCCATGTACTTTATAACACCCAGGGGGCGTCAAAATCGTCTTTTTACTGGTCCAACCTGGGGGGACTTTTCCTATATACTGAATGGCGCCATGTTCAGTCCCTCGCCCAGGCGCCAGTTTTCCCCGCGACAGCCCTTGATGTGCATGGCTTGATACTGGGTTGAACTGATTCTGCTCTATTTTTACACTGCCTGCAGCCGCCATAACGCATGGCCCGAGCTAAACTCAGCATTTGAAGGCAGCCCTGTTTAGTTAGATCTGCTGTAAAGGGTTCGAGTCATTGCCACAGAGTAGTTACTTGACTTGCTTTATGTTAACGACATTTTTCCCCCCACTAGCATTGCCATCTTGTTTGTACAGAGTTCTTTCATTGTTTGTTTGTTTTTTTTTTGTTTTTTTTTCTTTTTGTGGACACAAGTGACTCTCTCGCTCAGTTGAGCGTCTGTCACATGCCGGCTAGAAAGCTTGTCTGACGTGTTGGTTCAAAGTGTGGGGGGCTCCGGTATGCTGGGTCGAGGGAGCAGGGTGTAGCGTAATTCATTTTAACAACGTTTACATTAGTTTCAATTTTTTAATGCATTTCAACTCATTTTTGTGATAAAACGTTTCGTTTGTTTTTTTTGTAATAATTTTTTTGTTTTGAATTAATTTTTTTTTTTTTTTAAATTTTCTAATTTACCTTCTCTACATATGCGTCAAGTGATATTGTCATTAATTATGTACGCTCGTGTTTAAATTGTGATGAATAGCCGGGGACAGTCGTCAGGTCATTCTGACAATTACGGGGGAAAAATATTATTAAGTTTATCAAATGATCTAGATTTTTCCTTTCCACCATGCTGATTTTTTCCCCTTAAAAATTCTGTCTTTACACCTGGAAGCATCTCTGAAATGCATGCTAACTATGAAATGAGAAGTCAACAAAATTTGTTTCACCAGAATGTAGTGGGGTTTCGGGGATTTGGTGTGTCCTGGTGAAGACTGTGGCCGTCTATGGGATGTGGTGTGTCCTGGTGAAGACTGTGGCCGTCTATGGGATGTAGTGTGTCCTGGTGAAGACTGTGGCCGTCTATGGGATGTAGTGTGTCCTGGTGAAGATTGTGGCCGTCAATGGGATGTGGTGTATCCTGGTGAAGACTGTGGCCGTCTATGGGATGTGAAGTGTCCTGGTGAAGACTTGACCGTCTATGGGATGTGGTGTCCTGGTGAAGACTGTGACCGACTATGTGATGTGTGTGTCCTGGTGAAGATCGTGACCGACTATGAGATGTGGTGTGTCCTGGTGAAGACTGTGGCCGTCTATGGGATGTGGTTTGTCCTGGTGAAGACTGTGACCGACTATGGGATGTGGTGTGTCCCGGTGAAGACTGTGACCGACTATGGGATGTGGTGTGTCCTGGTAAAGACTGTGACCGAATATGTGATGTGGTGTGTCCCAGTGAAGACTGACAGGCTATGGGATGTGGTTTGTCCTGGTGAAGACTGTGACCGACTATGTTATGTGGTGTGTCCTGGTGAAGACTGTGACCGACTATGGGATGTGGTGTGTCCTTGGTAACACTGTGGTTGTCTATGGGATGAGGTGTGTCCTGGTGAAGACTGTGACCGACTATGGGATGTGGTTTGTCCTGGTGAAGATTGTGACCGTCTATGGGATGTATTGTGTTCTGATGAAGACAGTGGCCGTCAATGGAATGTAGTGTATCCTGGTGAAGATTTTGACCGACTATGGGATGTGGTGTGTCCTGATGAAGACTGTGACCGACTATGGGATGTGGTGTGTCCTGGTGAAGACTATGACCGACTATGGGATGTAGTGTGTTCTGGTGAAGACTGTGCCTGTCTATGGGATGCAGTGTGTTCTGATGAAGACTGTAGCCGCCTATGGGATGTAGTGTGTTTTGGTGAAGACTGTGGCCGTCTATGGGATGTGGTGTGTCCTGTTAAAAACTGTGGCCGTCTTTAGATTAGGGGAAAACTTTTGTTTTTTAGTAAATTCGTTTTACACATTTCTTTATTTTCTTCGCGTGATATATCCACGTCGACTATATTCAAAGTACGTGAACATCGCATGCATAAACACCCAGCCATAAATGAACAACACAATTATTAGAAAGAACATTTCCATAACCCGCTCACTCTTTTATCAAATAAGGTGTGATTGTTTGTATTCCTTTTCTTTCTGAATGAGGAATGACTGTAGGCGTGGCCGGAGTTTGTCGTGCCTTGTTAGCCCTTGACCTCTGCACTTGACAAACTAATTTCTTATTGTTGCCGTACTGACCAGTGGACAGAATGCGTCTCCTTCACTCTCGTTACTTCGCTTTCGACCCTTGACCCTGACGGTGAAATTCGAGACCTCAACGTGAGGGTCGTCACAAGGGGGCAAAAGCCGACACCATACTCTTAACTCTAACAACTTAGAACTGACCATTGGTCAGCCGGCTCATCCATTCGAACCTAATGCCTAATCGTAAAACACGGTAAAATGTAATAGGATTTTTACTGGATCACAGCTCATTTTTTTACGATCCGCCTGCTTTGCTTGGTGG
>CAXITT010000087.1:1127100-1141642 GCA_964033795.1 Lymnaea stagnalis | reverse complement strand
TATATATATATATATATATATATATATATATATATATATATATATATATATATATATATATATATATATATATATATATATATATATATATATAACTTTAGCTTTTACTAAAGTTTTAGATGGTGATAATTCTCAGGACATTATACTTTGGTTATATGAAATCAAATCAACCCGTTTTAAATAAACATATAAAAAAAAACAATGTGTTAATCTGTTAAAAATAAACAGAAAAAAAAAAATATTAATGCTATTTAAAAGTTAACAGGAGTCGATATCAACATTAATTGTGTCGATATTATGCTAAGCACGGCCGTCTTAATCCACCATCTTAACACCGGAATTTGAGTTGTACTCACATTTAAGACCCCCCCCCCACCCCACCTCCCTACACCGAGCCCTATGGGTAGACGACGGCGCAGTAATACCAGTCAAGCCCACGCACCCACTCTACGGCGGGGGAACTGATTTACTGCCGGGACTTGAATGGGACAATGCTGCGTGTAGTCCCAGTACCCCATTCGGCCATGTGTCCATGGTCATCTTATGTCCGTCAACATTAGCCGGACTGTCCCATAAAACATGATTATTTTGTAGGCCGCTAGGTCATTGCAGGGGTCCCCGAGCTATTCCAAAGAGGACACTGATAAGACTAGGACAGCGGTGAAGGCCATCCTTGGCACACGCGCCCCACAGGGGTCTAGGACTCTAGGATAACACTTGGGCTAGGACTCTAGGAAAAGAGAGGTCTAGGACTCTAGGAAAACAGGGGTCTAGGACTCTAGGAAAACAGGGGGTCTAGGACTCTAGGAAAACAGGGGTCTAGGACTCTAGGAAAACAGGGGGTCTAGGACTCTAGGATAACAGGAGTCTAGGACTCTAGGAAAACAGGGGGTCTAGGACTCTAGGAAAACAGGGGTCTATGACTCTAGGAAAACAGGGGTCTAGGACTCTAGGAAAACAGGGGGTCTAGGACTCTAGGAAAACAGGGGTCTATGACTCTAGGAAAACAGGGGTCTAGGACTCTAGGAAAACAGGGGGTCTAGGACTCTAGGAAAACAGGGGTCTATGACTCTAGGAAAACAGGGGTCTAGGACTCTAGGAAAACAGGGGGTCTAGGACTCTAGGAAAACAGGGGTCTATGACTCTAGGAAAACAGGGGTCTAGGACTCTAGGATAACAGGGGTCTAGGACTCTAGGAAAACAGGGGGTCTAGGACTCTAGGAAAACAGGGGTCTATGACTCTAGGAAAACAGGGGTCTAGGACTCTAGGAAAACAGGGGTCTAGGACTCTAGGAAAACAGATGTCTAGGACTCTAGGAAAACAGGGGTCTAGGACTCTAGGAAAACAGGGGTCTAGGACTCTAGGAAAACAGGGGTCTAGGAAAACATTACTGTTGATGAATGAGTCTAGGACAGTGGTTGGAAAAGCGCGGCTCGCGAACCGCATGCGGCTCTTTAACGACCTGAGTGCGGCTCGACCAGTCGGCCACAAAACGGTTTTGAATCCGTACAGCATGGTTCTGGACAGGTTCTCGGAAATAAATTTGGCTCTCAAAATGGTTTTAATCGTCCTGGCGCTGATTTTTTGGCTCTCTTTACTAATGACTGCCGATCACTGGGTTAGGATGACATTACTGTTGACGTTATGGGTCGAGGAGGAAATTTGAAAGTGTTTGACCCACTTGGCTCAAGTATAAATTAGTACAACGACTATTGACTATCACTACAAGCCAGGGTTTCTCTTCAAGGATCCAATTCTTATATAGAGAGAGACTGCGATACTGAAAGAGAGAGAGAGAGAGAGAGAGAGAGAGAGAGAGAGAGATCCAACCGGAAACGGAATTCTTTTGGGATATGGGATCCCAATCAGAATCGGGATCCCATCGGGAAAGGGTACCCACACGGACCGGGATGCCAAAGGATTCCGGGATATGGAATACATTCGGGGAAATGGGGATAACAACAGGGAAAGGGTCCACTGGGGATCGCGAGGCCACCGGGGGAATAGGATTCCTTTGGAACCGTACTTCATAAATGTGTGGCCAGAGGAGAACTCTTTACCTTAGCCATATTTCGTGTTTTTTGTTTTTTTTTTACAGGCTACTTCATTTCGATGTTGAATTGAAAGGCTGTAGAAGAGGGTGTTTTTGTTGTTGTTGTTGTTGTTGTTGTGTTGTTGTTTTCAGAATATATAACACAATACCGGATCACGTTATGTATATTGGCAAGTTGACGATAACAATAAAAAAAACAACTATAAAACAAATTAAATCTTTGACAGTTTCATTCACTTTGAATTATATATTTTAAAGAAATTAATTTTACGCCGGGATTTCCCGATTTCCCGTTATGAGGAAAACGTTATTCCGGCGTTCCTGGAATAAGCAAAATAAGTCGTTTTTCAAAAACCAAATGGTAGTTTTTTTTATTCTCAAATGAAATTGCACTGTTTGAATAAGCATAAACTCACTGGTCATCAACAGTAATGGACCACATGATTATGTAACATTGGAATCAACAGTAATGGACCACATAAGTATGTAACATTGGAATCAACAGTAATGGACCACATGATTATGCAACAATAACATCCACAGTAATAGACCACATAGTAATGTAACATGGGCATCAACATTAATGAACCACATAATAATATAACATTGACAATAACATTAGTGGACCACATATTATGTAACATTGACATCAACAGTAAGGGACCACATAATTATGTAACATTGACCTCAACATTAATGGACTACATAATTATGTACCATTGACTTCAACAGTAATGGACCACACAATTATGTCACATTGAAATCAACAGTAATAGACCACATAATTATGTAACATTGACCTCAACATTAATGGACCACATATTATGTAACATTGACCTCAACAGTAATGGGCCACAAAATTATTGACCTCAACATGAATGGACCACATACTTGTGTAACATTGAAATCAACAGTAATGGACTAAATAATTATGTAACATTGACCTCAACATTATGGGACCACATAGTTATGTAACATTGACCTCAAAATAAATGGACCACATAGTTACGTAACAATAGCATCACCGGCAAAAGTCGTTGGTATGAATTGTAAGCTTATTTAAAATAGGAACACAAGTAAAGCATGCTATAACATAGTGGTCATTCAGTTGACTTTTTAACATCTGTGACCGGACACAGAAAGTCTTAGTTGAACCAAGGCACGGGTGGGCTACACCCAACCTTGACCTCTGACCTAATAAAAGGCACGATGGCGTTGTCAGGAAGATAGCATTCTAACAAAACAACTGGTAGAGTTATTTGGAAAAAACTTTCATGGTTATAAAAGAACAATTGAAATGATTGACGAACAACATCACTCTCCGGTCCTCCAAAAAATACCAATGTACAAATAGCATCACGCTCTGGCCCACCAAAAAAGTACCCACGTACAAAGAACATCTCTCCCTGGCCCACCAAGAAATTACCCATGTACAATGAACATCTCTCCCTGGTCCACCCAAAAAAATTACCTGTGTACAAAGAGTTAGAAAAAAAATCAAACCCAAATATTATGGTCCTCTATTATCTTAACCAGAGATAATAGAGGACCATAATATTTGGGTTTGATTTTTTTTCTAACACTATTGCAAAAAAAACTTATGACTTATGACCCAATAAGAATTGTTCTTTGTACGCAGGTAATTTTTTTTTTTTTGGGTGGGCCAGGGAGAGATGTTCATTGTACATGGGTAATTTCTTGGTGGGCCAGGGAGAGATGTTCTTTGTACATCTCTCCCTGGTCATAAGTCATAAGTTTTTTGCAATAGTGTTAGAAAAATCCAAGCCAGATATTATGGTCCTCTATTATCTTAACCAGAATGTCGGCCGTTTTTTCATTTGATTTTAGTTATTACATGTTTCTCCAGGACAAAACTGTTGAGCTAATCCACAACCCCCTAATTTAACCCCCCCCCCCCCCCCCCCGACCCCCCCCCCCCTTACCCATTTCCGTACTTTTCACCTATCTTTTAAACACGTTATTTCATTTTCAGGATTTTTTTTTTTTAAAGGCGCTAAAATAAAAAAAAGTCTAAAACATCCGACCCGTTTTGGCGTGTACGCCTACTGAGACTTATGAAAACACAGCTTTTAAGACCCCCCGGGGACTTCTCTGGTTGATTTGTTGTTGTTGTTTTGGACGGCGTGTTGCCGATACATCAAACGTCAGGGGGTCGGTTTGGAATGGGGAGGGGGGTAAAGGGGGGGGGAGGGGGGTGCGCCACTGGGTGGGCAAGTCGTGTAGGGGAAAACTTCCATTTCAAGCAACTGGCAAAACACTTCAGTCTGAACGCGGGTATCGGATTGGCGACCTGTTCTCGGTTTCTCCGATTGACAGTGGTGTGTGATTGACACCATTCAAACACCCTACATGCCGTCTATAGCGGTGTTTGGTAGCAAATTGGCCGAGATGTTCACCCATGTTTTCTCGGCTCGTATCTCGGAAGTTTTCAGGCGATGGATATACAAACCCTGTTAGTGCTAATTAGAGTATCATCGAAAAATACCAGTGCCAAAAAAAAATAAATGTCATGTTTTAACTGGAGTTAACATAGGAAATTGATTTGATGGATTTGGGGCAGATTTATTGACTCAAGTTTTGAACACGCGTTAGAAAAACATTGCAAAAGAAATCAAGAATTTTAATATCAATATGAAAATACGAAAGAAAAAATATAGCCTAAATTTACAATAAATAAAACCGTTTAAAAAATCAAGGATTTCTAAGAAAACCCTAGGGAATGAAATCCACCTTTTAGTTAGTTGTTGTAAACTAAATGTCAACTTGCTCTCGATATGAATGCCATCATTGAGTAGCTAGGTAGCACAAGTGACTCATTGACTGAGTGAATTATTTGTAGTTGGGCAGCACTAACAAATTGTAATCACTAAAATTTTAAATCTCATGAATATGTTGACGTCATGTTACATTATGTGACTGATATTTTAATGTACACTTAATATGTGCTTGTAAATGCAGGCTGATAAAAGTGGAATGCATTGCCAAGCAAAATCACATATTTTCAATATTCATAAGGTGTGTGTGTGTGTTATTTTTAACTCTGGGTATTATTGTCCCTATGTGTCAGAGAACCTGGGGCTGTTCTGTGGCGGACATGCAGAGCTGTCGGGGCGGGACATGACGTCGATGTAGCTGTTTTCATCACCATCGCTGCTGTCATCGTACCCCGAGACCTGGCGGTCGACTGGGCTCGATTCGATCATGTTGTAAAACTTGGCGTCTCGTGTCGAAGGCTCACGAACCAATGCGACGCTGTCTTGTCGTGAATGGACCGCCGCCTTGGCAGCATCTCTAGGAGTGTGTGGCACCCGCAGTTTGGGGAAATCCCTCTTCGTTTCGCCCGCGCAGCACTGGTCGCCGTGACTGTCCTCAAAGATGTTGGTTCCGGCAGATTGGTGAGGAGAGACGGGCTGGAATTTGGTCTCACCACGCGCGGGACTGTCCTTGCTGTCCGCTTTCTTCGCGTGGCTGCTGCACGCCCGCAGACACTTGCAGGCGACGGCTTCACCGTCCGGTCCTTCCTTCTTCTGCTTGACCCTCCTGTTCTGAAACCATATTTTCACCTGTTTTTCGGACAGGTTGAGGCACGTAGCGATTTCGATCCGCCGCAGACGAGACAGGTACATGTTGCTGCTGAACGCGCGCTCTAGTTCCAGGAGTTGGGTGCTGGTGAATGCTGTGCGCATGCGCTTAGAAGATGGAAGATCATCAGACGGGCCATTGACGCCTGCGGAGAGCAAAGTTGAAATAACTTGACAAATAGTTTGAACAACACAAACAACATAATGTTTAGCTTGATACATACTCATACAATTCCTTTTCTTTTGAATGGCATAATTTGAATGCACACATGTTTTCAATCATCTTATAACTTATATATATATATATATATGTGTGTGTGTAAGGAATATAACGGTTACCGGAAATTTGATCGAAAGAAATTTCGTCGACGGTAAATGGATCGACGGTAATTTGATCGAACGGAAATTTCGTCGAATCTTTTTTTCCGTTCGCGCGTTAAAATTTTCGTGAAATTTCTTTTTGAACGCACTGTACTTTTTAGTAAAACAAAATAATTCGTTCAAAAAGAAATTTGATGCAAAATTGTAACGTAAAAATTGAAAAGAAGATTCGACCAAATTTCCGTTCGATCATATTACCGTCGATCCATTTACCGTCGACGAAATTTCTTTCGATCAAATTTCCGGATACGGAATATAACATGTTGTCACTGGTTTACACTTCTATACTTGTTACTTTATTTCGTCGTGACATAATTGTTATACTTTGTTTTTCGCATATTTGTTTCGCGATCAGTCTCTTGTGTCACCGGCCGGTCAATACTATTTAGCTGCAAGCTTAGAAAAATTTATTTCATATTACGGCGTCTCATCGAATCATATTTTCATTTCTTAGCTCTAGGTACCCTTGTCTCACCAAATCATATTTTCAAGTCCTAGCTCTAGGCTCACGCGTCTCAACAAATCATATTTTCAAGTTTTTTATCTACTCACGCGTCTCACCAAATCATATTTTCAAGTCTTAGCTCTAGACTCAAGCGTCTCACCAAATCATATTTTTCAAGTCTTAGCTCTAGACTCACGCGTCTCACCAAATCATATTTTTCAAGTCCTAGCTCTAGACTCACGCGTCTCACCAAATCATATTTTTCAAGTCTTAGCTCTAGACTCATGTGTCTCACCAAATCATATTTTTCATATTTTTAATTCGTAGCTTTTGGCTCGCTTTTGAACATTCTGTGTCTGATTCATCAAAAAGGGAACAACTAATTGTATACCCCCTTGGCGGTATTCTTGACAAGAAAGGGTATATAAGCTTTACCTCAACATTAACGTATCATTTGTTGTTTTCTCACTACATACAATATAATTATGTCGGTGACTTTACTTACAAATGTTTTTTCTTAAAAATACACTGGGTGCCACTTTTACATGAGACCGGTCTGGCCTTATGGCGTGCGACCTGTGCCCTCGCTCAGGACGCCGTCGCAATAGGGGGGTCTGGGGCGCCCAGTAAATATTTAAATTACCTTAGTTTATTATAGTGAAGCGTGAACCTCGGGTCAGGGGTCGAGAAACGGCATTCTAACTTTACGTACAATTGCTTTTCATACAATGAGTTTTCATGCAATGAGTTTTCATACAATGAGTTTTCATACAATGAGTTTTCATACAATGAGTTTTCATACAATGAGTTTTCATACAATGAGCTTTCATGCAATGAGTTTTCATACAATGAGCTTTCATGCAATGAGTTTTCATGCAATGAGTTTTCATGCAATGAGTTTTCATACAATGAGTTTTCATACAATGAGTTTTCATACAATGAGTTTTCATACAATGAGTTCATACAATGAGTTTTCATACAATGAGTTTTCATACAATGAGTTCATACAATGAGTTCATACAATGAGTTCATACAATGAGTTCATACAATGAGTTCATACAATGAGTTCATACAATGAGTTTTCATACAATGAGTTTTCATACAATGAGTTTTCATACAATGAGCTTTCATGCAATGAGTTTTCATACAATGCGTTTTCATAGAATGAGTTTTCATACAATGAGTTTTCATGCAATGAAAGTGGCATTCTTAATTAGGATACCAGCACTGCGGTTGGGACCAACCGAAAAGGCGTTGAAATTAATTGATTAATATCGCATTTCCTTGTAACGCTCACAATTATTTCAGCAGAAAGAAGATGGGGAAACAAGAAGCTTTCCGGGGCGCAAATTCGCAAGCGCAAAGCACAGAGTAAGTGCGTCGTCATCGGGAAAAAGAGCGGAGCCATACAGGGACAGGGAACGGGGCGTCGAACGGGTGCTTCGCTCAGGGCGAAAACGTAACTAAGGCTTAACTTTGGCGTCCCTTAGAAGTATAGTCATTAAAAGAAAAAAAACGAGTTATTCGGTAATGAGTTTATTGAACAGCCCATTGTTTGTTTTAAAAAAACAAAACAAAAGAAACATAGTTAACAAATTCAATACCAAAAAATTTCGTTTTTTCCTTTAATGATTATACTTATTAAGGGCGCCAAACTTAAGCTGGCCTGGGGCGCCAGCAACCGTCGGGCCGGCCTTGCATGAGATTATTTTGAAATACTCAAAGGACCCATGGATGGAGTGAATTTTATTATGTGCACGGTATTATAATATACAATTCCGGGACGCTAGGTTCTTAAATTTTATAATGATATAATCTGTCATAATCACAACAACAACAAAAATGAATCTCCTCCCATAAACGGATTACTGCACGTGGAGTCTCAGCGTTTTTTTTTTATTAAAGGGTGATTTAATATGGTAATATGTTATAGTGTCATTTATTCACTATATAATAGTCCTAAAACTCCTAACTGTTATATATATAAATATTAATTTTAAAAAGACAATTGATTACTGAATTAAAAAAACAACAAATAACTTTTTGTTTGTTTAAATAACATATGATTTCTGAAAATACTTACTAGATTCACACTTGGTACGCTTCCTCTCCGGTCCAGTGGGCGATGAAGGGGGGCTGTACCTTGGTGTATTTTGAGAATCCTCGGTCTGTCGAACACGGCCCAAGGAGGGTGACTTAGCCGAGGCGTTGCTACGAGAGTATTGCGTGCCATACGATGACGTCATCGAAGGCGGTGACGTCGACATCGGGATGCGGTGGGATGCCACCGATGGGGGAGACAGATGCGACGTCATGACGTGGGCAGAGGACATGATCTGAGCAGACGTCAACCCGTGATGCGCCAAGCTGTGATGGGACAGGCCCGCGGGCGGGGAAGATACATGTACGCACAGCGGACAGCAGAAGGCGCCAAAAATATCCGCCGGATGTCGTGAATAGCACGCGATCCCCGGTGTAGGCATGGCGTTCAGATGGTGCTGGACAGCATGTTGGTGGCCGGGCCGAGACAGGGCCAGGAGAGCGGCATGAGGGGCCATCATGGCCTGTAGGTGGTTCGGTGGACTTCCAGCGGGTGGGGACTCCCTGCGCGGCGTCGGTGGGTTCTTAACGATGAGAGAATCCACGTAGAACGACCGTGACATCGCTGCAGAATGTCAAACTTATCAAGGAACAAAACGTCTTGTTTGGCGGTACACTCCCTGGCTAAACACATATGTATAATCACGTTTCAGATATCCATTTTTCGGCGAAAGCAGCTGTTATAAAATAGGGTTGTCCGAATGTGGTATATAAAAGTCATCCGAAAATTAAAACAAATTTATAATTTATAATTCTAGAAAACAAAAGTTTTGATAGTAAATATTTAATGCCTTTGATAATTAGACCGTGCTTTGATAGTTTTAGTATCGGTCCATTACGTGTTATTAATTTGGTGTTTTGGAGGAAAAATTCGGAGAGAGAAGCTATACTCCGTATTGGGACCGTAGAAAGGTCGAGACCCTAATGAAATGTTGGAATGGAAGGGTGAGGGGTTTTATATTAGCGCCATCAGCGGGGTTGTGATTGCAATAATATTGATGCACTCTAAGGGGGAGGAGATGGGGGGGGGAGGAGGAGGCTTGGTGGATAGAGAGCCGAGAGGAAGGGTGGGGGGTTGTGGGGGTGGGGGCGCCATTAAAGTCCTTCTATTGATCCACTCGCCAGAGCTAGTATCTCATTTGTCGGTGTTTTACAACCATCATCCCCGTGGGGGGGGGGGCGTGGAGGGGTGAAATGGGGCGTTGGCTCCGGGGCGAGGAGAAGGCGCGGTTATTAAAAGACCCGAAAGAATGACAATTTTTAGTCAGGGGGGCCGCCGAGGGGGTGGGGACAAACACTGGAACAGGTTCGTGAGTGACGGGGCGGTCACGCCTCGGTGCTTCCGTGTTTGCCGCCAGGGGGTGGGGTACGGCTAGCGAGGAAGTCACTCACGCACGTCCAGGCTCGGTAGTCAGAACCCATGTCAGCGCGTGCTTCCCGGATTGGTCTGTCCTGGTTCACCATCGCCTACATTCGAGCAATTTCTTCTACTCGGATTATGCTCGGTCCTCCAAATGAAAGAGTTATTTTATTTTTGTTCTTTTCTTCGTAAAATTAAACTTTATAACATTCATGAATAATCATCAGTTCCTAATTAGCAATGTGGCGGGAGATTACGCCATGGTTCATTGAATTCATTAAACCCGTGTGCTGGCTGTCAAAACTGGGAAGTGTGCACCCTTGAGTAATTTTATGGACAACAAATCAGTCATGGTCTATGGTCTATTCAGAGCACGGATTAGTGTTGCAATTGTGGTTTTTTCACTGTATGCCGTTTTACTGCGACAATACTCAAGCACTACAAATAAATTATTAGCAAAGGGAAAACCAACGCGTTTTCAAAAAAAAAAAAAAAGAACCCATAAAAGATAGAGACAACAAACTTTTCTAGGGCATTTTGCAGCAGCTGTTCAACCCTAACCCCCCCCACCCCCTAACCCCACACCCCTCCCCGACATTATCTTTTAAATTTATTTTTCAGATTTTAAGTTTTAACAAAGAAATACTTAGATCGCTGCTTACCATTTTAATGTGGAGTATTTTATTTACATCAGGCTTCTAATAGAGTACATGAGGGTAGGCATGGGCCAGTGGAACATGGTCATATGGGGAGACATGGGCCAGTGGAACATGGTCGTATGGGGAGACAGGAGCCAGGCTAACATGGTCGTATGGGGAGATATGGGCAAGTGGAACATTGTCGTATGGGGAGACATGGGGCAGTGGAAGATTGTCGTATGGGGAGACATGGGCCAGGCTAACATTGTCGTATGGGGAGAAATGGGCCAGGCTAACATTGTCGTATGGGGAGACATGGGCCAGTGGAACATGGTCGTATGGGGAGACAAGGACTGGTGGAACATTGTCATATGGGGAGACAAGGACTGGTGGAACATTACGTATGACCGACATTGTATCCGTGGAGGCAAGGTATCAAACAGTGTGTTAGATATAGGCCGTTAACTATGTACCATATATTTCATTACAAGCAGGTTGAAAAGAAAGAGGGGGTGGGGCATGGGTTATACCAGGGTATATATATGGAGTAAAATCATTTTGAAAGTCATTCTACAATCAGAAGTGTCGAATATGATACTGAAGTTCAGTGTTTGAACAGAATATGACCCATATTAACCCAAAATGTTTTTAAGTTTATGAATAGAATATGATTCATATTTTGTGTTGGTAAAATATCCTGTTTTCATTTATGAATGTATTTTATTTTAAACATGGGCTAAATTCATAAAAATGTCAAATAAAATCAACCTTGACACATGACAGCACCCTCACCACGTCTCTAAAAGCACCCTCACCACGTCTCTAAAAGCACCCTCACCACGTCTCTAACGGCACCCTCACCACGTCTCTAAAAGCACCCTCACCACGTCTCTAAAAGCACCCTCACCACGTCTCTAAAAGCACCCTCACCACGTCTCTAAAAGCACCCTCACCACGTCTCTAAAAGCACCCTCACCACGTCTCTAAAAGCACCCTCACCACGTCTCTAAAAGCAACCTCACCACGCCACTAGCAGCACCCTCACCCCGCCTCTAACAGCACCCCCACCACGCCCTTGGAATCCCAACACCCCCATCCTCTTCCCCATCCTCCCCCTCTGCCTCCCCCCTCTGCCTCCCCCCCCCCCAAGCGCCTCGTTGTAACTTAACACCATGATAATGCAAGCCTCTTGGCCTGGCGTTGTCTGGGCGCTCAACAAAGGACATCACGTGGACACTGGCCTCGCATCAACCATCTTTGGATCGTGTTCTCCTCGACCTATAAGGAACTATTGGAACTTTCCTATTGTCAGCACACGCTAAGTTCCTTGTATGGTGTCTGTATTAAAGCATCTGTAGGCCACACACTGTATGTCAGAATGTCAATGACTTGGACTTGGGGGTCAAGATGACGAGAAGCTTGGATGACATTGGGTTGTGGATAAGAATTCGTGGATCATTCTTCTACCACGGTGAATCGGACCCAGCCAATTAAATTGTTTTAAAAAAAGAGGAAATATCATTAAAGTCAAGCCGTGCTGAATCCATCCCTTATAGACCTCGAACAGGTACTATACATTTTAACCTAAGACTTAAACATGAGGGGAAAAAAAAAAACTGGTAGGTGAAAGGTCATAGTGTGTGGCCCACTTGAAAACGACTGGTTGTGTTTTCTAAAGACGGAAATACACAGAAGAAAGTCACAAGATCAGCGTTTTACATTTTCATTATTTAATCTATAATATATATATATATATATATATAAGTGTGTGTGTTTATGCATGTGTGTGTTTGTGTTTGTGTGTGTGTGTTGTGTGTGTTATCGTCTTATTTGATAAGGAACAGAGTGCTCGCACATTATCCTTAGATTCGACATCTCACTTTGTATAGTTAAAGCCCAGCGGCGTACAAAGTCAAAACAAAAAGAAATAAACAAAAAAGACACATTACGTCTACTTACTATTCTTTTGTTTATCTTGCGCCATGCTTGCGAAACGTCTGGCCAAACATCGGCTGGCAACCACCATGGCGCGTAAATACCAGCGTGGCAGTTGGAACTGAGTGAACTTAATTAGTTCCTTCCGGAAAATTTTGTTTTACAGATTTGTAAAAATACATTCAATGGAATTTTTTTTTTTTTTCTTTTAAAATTAACTCCATCCCTAAATCTGAAGGTCCTACCACAAGGGTTGATGATTCCTAGTTTAATATACATCACCTGGAGGCGAACATGTAGTCGTTTGGAGAGGTTAGGACAAGCACTGACAAAGACACAGTGAAAGTCCCTTTACATCTGACACGAGCAGACGACAGGCGATTACAATGAACATGTCGCAAGACAGAAAAAACTGCTTTACATTAAACAGAAGAAACTGATGCAGGAGACCATAATATTAAGAAATTTCAACTGGGTTGCAGATTGTATATTCTTTTCTAACTCGTCTATTCAAAGGCATCTGCGAGGGATTCTTTCCCCTAGCAATGTACCTTGTTAACTGATGATTGACTATCACACCCAGAATGACCCACACCCTCAAGCCTAAACACCTTCCATCGACAACCATTAAGAAAAAATCAACACCTACCATCAACACCTACCATCAACACCTACCATCAGCACCTACCATCAACACCTACCATCAGCACCTACCATCAACACCTACCATCAACACCTACCATCAACACCTACCATCAACACCTACCATCAACACCTACCATCAACACCTACCATCAACACCTACCATCAGCACCTACCATCAACACCTACCATCAACACCTACCATCAACACCTACCATCAACACCTACCATCAGCACCTACCATCAGCACCTACCATCAACACCTACCATCAACACCTACCATTAACACCTACCAGCAGCACCTATCATCAGCACCTTTCATCAGCACCTATCATCAGCACTTACCATCAACACCTACCATCAACACCTACCATCAACACCTACCATCAACACCTACCATCAACACCTACCATCAACACCTACCATCAACAACCATCCCTCCCTTAGACAACAGTCAAAGCACGGCACCTAAAATAAAAACAACACATTAAACTGATGAAATTAAGAAGAAAAGTATCTAAAACACACAGTGTCATTATTGTAAAAAAAAAATGTTTGGCTTGCACATCATTAATAATTTCTTTAGCTACGGTGAATTAAATATAGTTTAAAAAAAAGATCAACATTATTCTTCAGGTCCAAACCAATAGTGTTTAAGTTTGTTTTTATTTATTTTCATAGATTTACGACATCAACTATCTCCGGAATACTTCCGGTCATAGGCGTACCGGAAGAGAAGGGTTGCAACGACACGAGCCAAAATTGTGCGGCTTTCAAGCATGAGAATCGCTTCTTTTTTTTTTAAAGGGAGAAAAAAAAGTGCTATAAGATACTAAATATTTTCCCAAGGACAGCAGAGTAAGCAGATTAGTGTCCTCAGTTTGGCGTATACCATACGGGTAAACTGTATTATAGGCAAAAACGATTGTTGTAAGATTGTTACAAAAAAAAAATAATAATATGCTCAACGGTTTAATGCACACCCCCAACCCCCCAACACACGCACACACACCATTTTTTTTCAAGTGGCGCCCACCGCACGTGCTGTGTCCTGTCACGGTCTCTGCATACCTGTGCCTCTGGTCACTATCACAGTTCAGTTTAACGCATACAGACATGTTGTTTGTTTTCGTAACGCCTCTATCGAGCTGACTAACTAACAGGTTGAAGAATGACAGACAATGGGGTTATGGTTAAGATGCCTACCTTCAATTTCTTTTTTGTTATCCTCCCCCCCCCCCCGCTTCGCCCTCCTCCCCTCCACCATCCCATCGAAAGATTTACCACCGTTACCGTACAGACACATTTTCAAACCCTTTTCAGGTATGGTCAAAATTTCGATAGCTTAAAAAAAACATAGTAAAAAAAAAAAAAAAAAAAAAAAA
>CAXITT010000087.1:1081251-1105455 GCA_964033795.1 Lymnaea stagnalis | reverse complement strand
TTTTTAAAAAGTGTGTTTTAAAAATCCCCCCCCCCCCCCCCCCCCCGCCAATTTCTGAAGAGCTTTACAATCTACTCTTATGTTTCATTTCAAAATGTTATCAAAAATTCAACATCTTTACTTCTCTGTAAGCTTTGATTGCATCTTTTCCAAGAATCAATTTCTTAGCAGCACGCCATCCGTCCCACAATAGTTTCACCTAAATCAACATCAATGTTATTGAATAGTTCGTCAACCTATTTTAATGACAAGCATGCAAGAAGGTATAAAAAAAAACACACAAAACCAACTAATGTATTCTAATGATCTTTCCTTCAAAACGCAATCTTTAAAATCAGCTAGACAGAAATTTCATTGTAAAAATAATAATAATAATTACAAAAGCGTAAACGAATTTGTGTCTTGAATTGAAATATCATTTTTAAAAAAGCTCATTTTTAAACTGACAGCACACTGATGTGTCATGTTATAACTCAAGTGCCCGTTCATTTGGTTCATGGTTTTTTTTTTGTGTGTGTGTCTAACACCGTAATTGCCCCCCAGGTTTAATAACGCGATGAAGTTTTGGACCTTACAATGCCAACAGCGTTATAGGACCAGGGGCCCAGAGAAAAGGTTTAATCGCTCAGATCTGATTAGGACCGGGTAAGCATACGGCCCGAGAGAGACTTCAATAGGGAAACCAGAATTCACATTTTTGTATTTTTCAAAAAGCATCTATCAAATTACCGCTAAACCTGGACACAAGAAGCACCACCCCGGGGTGGGGGGTGGGGGGCTTTTCGGTCCTGCATTGTTTTTTGTTTGAGATTATGGCCAGATTTTTTGGCTCTTGGTGCGTTCTGCCAAAAGTTTTCTTTTTTTCTGGAGCTTTCTTTTTTTATGTAATAAATTGAAATTCCACCCACTTCTTTGGATCCTTTGTGTGGCGTGAGATTTAAAAAAATTTCAGATCATACTGAAATATTAATGGCTGTAAGATCATTGACTTTTTTGGGGTTCTTGGAATTCAAAAATCTACTATTTAAAGGGCTGTGTGGCTATATAAATATATACAGGCATATTCTTATTAGAGTCCTATCCTTATCACAGTCATATCCTAATTAGTGCCGTATCCTTATTAGAGTCATTACCTTTACAAATTAATCACCTTAATAGAATTATAGCCCTAAAGGGGGCTTCATCTACATGTATCCTTATCATAAGGGGATTGAGGTACGGATGAGAATTTCACCAATCAGATGATCTAGTTTAGAATGTCTGATCTTGGCATGCTAATCAATGGAAAATGAATCGGTCTAAATTCTTAGTTTTGGCGAATGGGATTGAGAAATGGTGCAGTTCAATTATTTTAATTTTTTTTAATATAGCTTTGTGGAATTTTAAATGAATATGTCTATTTCATTTTATGCTGTAGACTAATATATAAATGCGTCTATATATATATACATTGTTGGCATCCTTCGTCCGTCACAATATGACGATGGTGTGAACTTCGCAGGACCAGGTCCACGAGGCCAAGAATTATTGTTTTAGGACTATGAGCTGGTTCCTTACACAGCAAATTGCCGCTAAGCACGCCGCTGGATGACCCAAGGGAACCTCATGTGTGGATGATACAGCTTGGCCCCAATGGCCTCGCAGGAGTTGCCGGAATGTTTCATTGTGCTCAGATTATCCGCCTACGGGACACCAACTCCGGGTTTGAATTCAGAGTTTCCTTCTCTTGGATGAGCTGACATCCTAGGCTAACGAGTCCCATCCACCTCTCAAAGACAATATATATTGTGTATTTGTGTGTGTATGAAATATAGGGTAAATATTTTTTCATAATAATGTATTGCAATAAAATTTTACTTCCTGTCCCTCCTACCGGCCTGACCTAAAGATGGACCCTGGAAAGTTTGGTAAAACTATTTACTTTAACATCAAAAGCTGTCATTTGTTTTACAAAATAATACGTTTATAAAATGTATTTGTTTATTTTTTCTATCTTAAGACTAGGTGACTGTCAGGTCCTACCAATCAAATTTCTAGGTCCATTCATTCATCGCCTACCAATCATATTTCTAGGTCCATTTATCACCTACCAATCAAATTTCTAGGTCCATTCATTCATCGCCTACCAATCATATTTCTAGGTCCATTCATTCATCGCCTACCAATCATATTTCTGGTCCATTCATAACCTACCAATCATATTTCTAGGTCCATCCATTCATCACCTACCAATCATATTTCTAGGTCCATCCATTCATCACCTACCAATCATATTTCTAGGTCCATCCATTCATCACCTACCAATCATATTTCTAGGTCCATCCATTAATCACCTACCAATCATATTTCTAGGTCCATCCATTCATCACCTATTAATCATATTTCTAGGTCCATCCATTCATCACCTACCAATCATATTTCTAGGTCCATCCATTCATCACCTACCAATCATATTTCTAGGTCCATTCAAAGCGGGATATTCCATGAGAACTCCTAAATATCCACCTCCTTCGTCTTTTATGCCATGCTGTCACTCACCTGACCAGGATGTCACTCACCTGACCAGGATTCACTCACCTGACAATGCTGTCACTCACATGACCAGGATGTCACTCCCCTGACCATGATGTCACTCACCTGACCATGGTGTAATTCCCTTGACCATTCTTTCACTCACCTGACCATGCTGTCACTCACCTGACCATGCTGTCACTCCCCTGACCATGATGTCACTCACCTGACCATGCTGTCACTCACCTGACCATGCTGTCACTCACGTGACCATGCTGTCACTCCCCTGACCCTGATGTCACTCACCTGACCATGATGTCACTCACCTGACCATGCTGTCACTCACCTGACCATGCTGTCACTCACCTGACCTTGGTGTCACTCCCCTGACCATGCTTTCACTCACCTGACCATGCTTTCACTCACCTGACCATGCTGTCACTCACCTGACCATGCTGTCACTCACCTGACCATGCTGTCACTCACCTGACCATGCTGTCACTCACCTGACCATGCTGTCACTCACCTGTGGTACGACAGTGAGCCCTGACCCTGATGTCACTCACCTGACCATGATGTCACTCACCTGACCATGCTGTCACTCACCTGACCATGCTGTCACTCACCTGACCTTGCTGTCACTCCCCTGACCATGCTTTCACTCACCTGACCATGCTTTCACTCACCTGACCATGCTGTCACTCACCTGACCATGCTGTCACTCCCCTGACCATGCTGTCACTCACCTGACCATGCTGTCACTCACCTGACCATGCTGTCACTCACGTGACCATGCTGTCACTCCCCTGACCATGATGTCACTCACCTGACCATGATGTCACTCACCTGACCATGCTGTCACTCACCTGACCATGGTGTCTCTCCCCTGACCATGCTTTCACTCACCTGACCATGCTTTCACTCACCTGACCATGCTGTCACTCACCTGACCATGCTGTCACTCACCTGACCATGCTGTCACTCACCTGACCATGATGTCACTCACCTGACCATGCTGTCACTCACCTGGAAATATGTTCACTCACCTGGACATACTGTCACTCAACTGACCATGCTGTCACTCACGTGTATAAAGCACTCTGAGCTGATGATATGAAACAAGATCCAATTTGTAAAATATAAATGAAAATATGGCTTCTAACTTTTTGAGTCTGACAAGCTGATGGAAGGAAGTGCTACAAAGCTATAGTCGTAGTCTGATAAGCTGAAGGAAGGAGGTATTACAAAGCTTTGGTCGTAGTCTGATAAGCTGATGGAATTAAGTGTTATAAAGGGTTAGTCGTAGACTGATAAGCTGATGGAAGGAAGTGTTAGAAATCTTTAGTCGTAGTCTGATAAGATGATGGCAGGAAGTGTTGCAAAGCTTTAGTCGTCATCTGATAAGACCTGAATTAGAGACTTAATTCAACGTCAGCTTAAAAAATCAAGAATACGATTGAAGCAGAAAAAGAGAGAGAAAGAGAGAAGAGATGGGCAGCGAATGAGAGGAATAAAGAGATATTGGAAATGATATGAAGAAAGAAGAGCACGTAATGATAAAGTGGGAGAAATAGAAACCGAGAAGAGAGAGAGAGAGAGAGCGCGAGAGACCGAAAGAAAGTAAGAGAGAGATCCAGAGAGAGAAAGAGAGAAGGAAATTGAGAGAGACAGATAAAGAGAGAGATACAGAAAGAGAGCGAGAAAGCGGGAGAGACAGAGAAAGAGACTGAGACAGAAAGAATTGGAGGGGGGGGGGAGTAAGCAGAAGCTGGAAACATAAGCGGGAGAGACAGAGAAAGAGACTGAGACAGAAAGAATTGGAGGGGGGGGGGGAGTAAGCAGAAGCTGGAAACATTAAGAAACAAGAATGAAAGAGAAAAAAAAATGGAAAGATTTCAAGGAAACAGCGGAACAGAGAAAAAGAGAGAAGGAATGGGAACGATGGAAGAAAAACAGGCGAAAAATGTGTGTGTGAGAGCGGGGGGAGGGGGGAAGAAAAAAGCGAAACTGTGAGAGAGAATGGGAGGGATATGTGGGCAACCAAGATACATATTAATGTGTTAACATATAGGGTCAAAAGAGATGAATATAGAGAAGGGGGGAGCTATAGAGAAAGAGAGATAGTGAGATGGTGGGAGGAAAAAAAAAAGGGGGGGGGGGAGAAAAGGGGATACAAAATAGATGTATCGGAGAGAGAGAAAACAACAAAAAAAAGAACGTGGAAATAGTATCCCGTTTGACAAGCATAAGAGGTGCGCGTGTATGACAGGAGAAAAATTACGAGCCGTGCTCTGCTGACTTTTTTGTCTCCAGCCACTGCAACGCTAACCACTGTTGACTTAATGCCGCACTCATGGCGGGAGCTTGCTTCATTGTCTGTCTCTGTCTGGGTGGGCGGCGGTACCAACCGTTTTACCACTGCGGCTCTGAGGTCGACTCCGGGGCCCCCAGAGCCTTTTCTTCCACAAATTGCTGCCTTACGCTGCGCCTTGTTAACGTCTGTTATTTATAGTGCCCTAATCCATGACATGGCATTACGTCTTTACAACCGTCTTAACCCAAGACCGTTTTTTTTTTTGTTTTTGGTCCCTTACGTTTTCCCGACTTACACCAATCAAGACTACTCAATCTCCGGTTTATTGCGGATGTTTCCGGTAATTTACGGCGTTAACGATCCGAGGTTTTTTTTGTTTTTTTGTTAGTCAGCTGCAGCTTTCATGACTTTTAAATACGATGATTAGAGGCTATGGGTTAAGGAATTACCGGCAGATCTTGACAATTTATTTAACGCATAATTTTGACATCCTTAAATCACTTAAAACAGAAACAGGCATAGCGTGCTAGTCCCTAATCACCTTAGCGACAGTTGAGCTGGTGGGGTTTTGTTTGTTTTTTTTAGCGTCGATGTAATGCATAGGGTCATACATACGTCACTAATCTAATAATAGGGTCATACACACGTCACCAATGTAACAATAGGGGCATACACACATCCAGCGATGCCGCCCAACGGCTCATATTAACACAGACAATGGGATTGTTGAGCTTGTGGCCATTTCTTAGTTGGCAAAAAATGAAAAAAGATTGGTGGAGCTGGTTGACAATTGCTGTACAGTCATTACTGATCTCAAATTGGCGCGGAAATTATGCTATTTTTCTTTTTGTCTTTCGGTGTGTTTAGTGCAATGAGGTCATGATGGATAGATTGATGACAACCTATCACGTTGACATAGCTTCGCTAAGCGTCGTCGTCGCAAATATAGCTACGACAAAGTGTCTTTGTGAATGACAAGGTTAACCATGGGCAGACCCGGTGAATCGTTTATGTTACATTGCAGTGGTAAATAGTTACCTGGTCCTACGTTACCTGGTCCTACGTTACCTGGTCCTACGTTACCTGGTCCTACGTTACCTGGTCCTACCTAACCTGGTCCTACGTTACCTGGTCCTTCATTACCTGGTCCTACTTACCTGTTCCTACATTACCTGGTCCTACGTTACCTGGTGCTACGTTACCTGGTCCTACGTAACCTGGTCCTACATTACCTGTTCCTACGTTAACTGGTCCTAAGTTACCTTTTCTGATGCTACCTGGTCCTACGTTACCTGGTCCTACGTTACCTGGTCCTACGTTACCTGTTCCAACATTACCTGGTCCTTACACGTTACCTGATCTGATGTTACTTGGTCCTACGTTACCTGGTCCTACGTTAGCTGGTCCTACTTTACCTGGTCCTACGTTACCTGTTCCTATTTTACCTGGTCCAACGTTATCTGGTCCTACTTTACCTGATCCTACGTTACCTGGTCCTACGTTACCTGGTCCTACGTAACCTGGTCCTACATTACCTGTTCCTACGTTAACTGGTCCTAAGTTACCTTTTCTGATGCTACCTGGTCCTACGTTACCTGGTCCTACGTTACCTGTTCCAACATTACCTGGTCCTTACACGTTACCTGATCTGATGTTACTTGGTCCTACGTTACCTGGTCCTACGTTACCTGGTCCTACTTTACCTGGTCCTACGTTACCTGGTCCTATTTTACCTGGTCCAACGTTATCTGGTCCTACTTTACCTGGTCCTACGTTACCTGGTCCTACGTTACCTGGTCCTACGTTACCTGGTACAACATTACCTGGTCATACACGTTACCTGATCTGATGTTATTTGGTCCTACGTTACCTGGTCCTACGTTACCTGGTCCTACGTTATCTGGTCCTACGTTACCAGGTCCTATGTTACCTGGTCCAACGTTATCTGGTCCTACGTTACCTGGTCCTACGTTACCTGGTCCCACGTTACCTGGTCCTTCGTTACCTGGTCCTACGTTATCTGGTCCTACGTTACCTGGTCCTACGTTACCTGGTCCTACATTATCTTGTCCTACGTTATCTTGTCCTACGTTACCTGGTCCTACGTTATCTTGTCCTACGATACCTTTTCCTACGTTACCTGGTCCTACGCGTTACCTGATCTGATGTTACCTGGTCCTACGTTATCTGATGCTACGTTACCTGGTCCTACGTTACCTGGTCCTACGTTACCTGGTCCTACGTTACCTGGTCCTACGTTACCAAGTCCAAAGTTATCTGGTCCAACATTACCTGTTCCTACGTTAACTGGTCAGAAGTTACCTTTTCTGATGCCACCTGGTCCTACGTTACCTGTTGTTACGTTACCTGGTCCTACGTTACCTGGTCCAACATTACCTGGTCATACACGTTACCTGATCTGATGTTATTTGGTCCTACGTTACCTGGTCCTACGTTACTGGTCCTACGTTATCTGGTCCTACGTTACCAGGTCCTATGTTACCTGGTCCAACGTTATCTGGTCCTACGTTACCTGGTCCTACGTTAACTGGTCCTACGTTACCTGGTTGTAAGTTACCGGGCCATTTCAAATGATAACATTTCTGTAAATTTCTCAATTTAGTCTCTCTTTGGTTTGGAAATGTAAGTTATTGTCTGGTTTGAAAATGGTACGTCTATATCTGGTTTGGAAATGGTAAGTCTCTGGTTTGGAAATAGTAAGTCTCTGTCTGCTTTGAAAATAGTAAGTCTCTGTCCCCTTTGGAAATGGTAAGTCTCTGTCTGCTTTGGAAGCGGTAAGTCTCTGTATGCTTTGGAAATAATAAGTCTCTGTCTGCTTTTGAATTAGTAAGTCTCTGTCTGCTTTGGAAACGGTAAGTCTCTGTCTGCTTTGGAAATAGTAAGTCTCTGTCTGCTTTGGAAATGGTAAGTCATTTTCTCGTTTAGAAATGGTAAGTCTATATCTGATTTTGGAAATGGTAAGTCTATGGTCTGGAAATGGTAAGTCTATCTCGTTTTAAATGGTAATTCCATCTGGTTTTGGAAATGGTAAGTCTCTGGTTTGGAAATGGTAAGTCTATCTCGTTTTAAATGGCAATTCCATATGGTTTTGGAAATGGTAAGTCTATCTCGTTTTAAATGGTAATTCCATCTGGTTTTGGAAATGGTAAGTCTATCTCGTTTTAAATGGTAATTCCATCTGGTTTTGGAAATGGTAAGTCTCTGGTTTGGAAATGGTAAGTCTATCTCGTTTTAAATGGTAATTCCATCTGGTTTTGGAAATGGTAAGTCTATGGTTTTGGAAATAGTAAGTCTATGGTTTGGAAATGGTAAGTCTATGGTTTGGAAATGGTAAGTCTATCTCGTTTTAAATGGTAATTCCATCTGGTTTTGGAAATGGTAAGTCTATCTCGTTTTAAATGGTAATTCCATCTGGTTTTGGAAATGGTAAGTCTCTGGTTTGGAAATGGTAAGTCTATCTCGTTTTAAATGGTAATTCCATCTGGTTTTGGAAATGGTAAGTCTATGGTTTTGGAAATAGTAAGTCTATGGTTTGGAAATGGTAAGTCTATGGTTTGGAAATGGTAAGTCTATCTCGTTTTAAATGGTAATTCCATCTGGTTTTGGAAATGGTAAGTCTATCTCGTTTTAAATGGTAATTCCATCTGGTTTTGGAAATGGTAAGTCTCTGGTTTGGAAATGGTAAGTCTATCTCGTTTTAAATGGTAATTCCATCTGGTTTTGGAAATGGTAAGTCTATGGTTTGGAAATGGTAAGTCTATGGTTTGGAAATGGTAAGTCTATGGTTTGGAAATGGTAAGTCTATGGTTGGAAATGGTAAGTCTCTATTTCAAAAAAAACTATATCCATTGATTCTTTTAACACTTTTTTTTTTACAAGTAGCTGCCATTCACGTGACTACCCATTGTGGCCACATCCCTGACAACACTTCCAAAAGTATAGTTATCCCGGCTCTACTTGCTGATTGCTCTCCCTCTGTCACTACCCACTAATCTCTTCAGTCGTGATTATTTCATGTATCCTTATTTTAGACTTAAATTGCGAATACTCCGTACAAAATGTCATTTTATCAAGGCGAATACTATCCTTAGTACAGAGGAACTCTGCATTTCCATTTTGTTTATGAAATAATTACATGTTGTCTGCCCCGACCCTCATAAAACACACGTCTTTTTAGGTCAACATGATTTTAATAGCCCTTGACATGGAGTGCCCTAATGACTGGTTGCCCTACACCAAACATGCTTGGTTATTAAAAAAAAAATAAAAAAAATGGAGGGACGCATCAAGCTGGCGGCTTGTAAGCCAATCAAACACGGGTGTACTAATGTCTGCTCAGGCTGTAGCCAATCACCAATGCGTGTACTGAAGTTGGTAGCCAATCAGACACAAGGATAGTGATGCCTACTAATTATCTATCTGCCCAGTCGACCAAAATCTACTTCCCCGGAAATTAATCTGCCTTTGACGTCTGCTGTTCATTCTTACAGGAAAAGCAATTGTTTTTTGTTTTTTTTTTCTTTACCTTCCGGAAAAATAGGTTCTTAACATGAGGATGAGGGTGCCCTTCGAAGCCCCTGAATATAAATAGCGGACCACTGAACGGGGCCCGCTAAACTGCATGCTACTGTACATAGACATATTGAGCCTATTATTTTTCCACAGTTTCGGATCCTTGGTGCCTTATTCTACAACAAAATATGAAATAAATACAATACAGTAAATTATACATTTGGCTGATGCATGCATCTGTTGCAATTTCTGATATTAAACTAATGACTAGATCAGGGCTGACAACTTATCTGTGCAGAGAGCCACACGTAATTTTTTTTTCCTCGGACCTCGTGATAATTTTACTTGCAATCTAAATGGTCTAATTTTATATTTGAATAAACGCTGTTGAAAAAAAACACTGCTTCTGAAATTGACCCTGAGTTGACTTTAAAAACAGGTAGCCTTTTTGATGTGTTTAATTTGCTTTGATCATTGTACAGTTGGACAGTTTTTTCATGTGTTTATTGATCCTGTTTGTTAATTGTGTTTGTTAATTGTGTTTGTTAATTGTGTTTGTTCATTGTGTTTGTTGGTTTTGTTTGCTGATTTTGCTGTTCATTTCGTTTTCTGAATGTGTTTGTTAACTGTTTTAGTTAATTATGTTTGTTAAATTGTGTTTGTTAATTGTGCTTGTCCAATGTGTTTGTTAATTGCGTTTGTTAATTTTCAAAGGCTTTCGCATTTAATAATATTCAACAACGTGTACATTTTAGGAGGACATTAATCCATTCTCGGAAAGTCTTAGGGTATGTGGCCCGCGGACCCTAGTTTTGCCAATTTCTGGACTAGACCAAAATGGTAAATTCATTCTCTAATAGTAGACCGACTCTAAATGTTACTTTCACTTAGATATATAAACGAAGGGTTGGTCTTGTGGGGGCTAAAGTGTCCACAAGACCCGGAAACCACTGACTTACCCCCAACTGATCCGAAAAGTCCATAAGACCGGTCTCCCTTTGCGCTACGCTGTTAACATGTCATTGACCTTTTTATTTCAACTATAAAACGGATTCTCAGAGTGTTTTTTTTTTAAAACCCCTTGTTTTTCTTTTCAGGGTCTATCTTAAGGCTT
This sequence comes from Lymnaea stagnalis, assembly GCA_964033795.1. Lineage (NCBI taxonomy): Eukaryota > Metazoa > Mollusca > Gastropoda > Lymnaeidae > Lymnaea > Lymnaea stagnalis. Next base: position 1,094,983 of record CAXITT010000087.1, on the reverse strand, counting down.
GTTAATATTGTTTTAAAAAATTAACAAATACATTGTAGCAAACAGTCACCAAACATTTTGCTAAAACTGAAAACACAACACTTTCCTCTAGTTTCCATTTCTAGCTTCCTCCTCTCCCCAAACAGTCGTTACCACTATCTCTTTCCTCCCATCCCATGCTCGTCTCGTCTTCCCCTCATGTACTTAACATGACTATCTGCCCCACCCACTCACGGGTCGCCCCCATGATGTTGCTACATTGTTTTTAATGAGCTGTGCTGACGACATTATGCTAAAAGCCCTCACATTGGGCTGATTATAGCTCATCGGCCGGTTCTCTCCATGAGAACAACCTTCTCGTTGCCTGCCATCATCCCCCGCCACAGACGGGTGGCGCCCCCCGCAATCTTTTGGGGGAGTGGGGCCCAAAGGCTTTCTGCTACAGCCCCCCCCCCCCCCGGTCTTTTTTTCAATGGGAGAGATTGAGAACAACCTTCTCGTTGCCTGCCATCATCCCTCGCCACAGACGGGTGGCGCACCCTGCAATCTTATGGGGGAGTGGGGCCCAAAGGCTTTCTGCTACAGCCCCCCCCCCCGGTCTTTTTTTCAATGGGAGAGATTATGCGATGGGAAAACATGTATTTTAGTTGAACTGCGAGAAGAGATGTTTGCGGCCATAAACTATACCGAGGACCTACCTTTGTGAGGACACGTGTGGGTCATGGAGAAACAGTTTTTATTGCCTCAATTAGGACGGAGGTAAAGTGACGCTTTCTAGCTTGGTGCTCGTGCTGTAGCTTCACTATAGCGACTAAGTGGTAACAAGAGGTCGCTAACTTTCAATCGTTGTCCCCCGTGCTGTAGTTTCAATAGGCTACTAAGTGGTAACCAAGGGTCGCTAGTGCTTTCTGCTAAGTCGATACCAGAGGTCGACTCTACCTTCTGTCAAGGCAAGTGGTCACCATAGGTTCTTTGTGGTTTCTGCTAAGTGGTTATCAGAGGTCACTAGTATCTTCTGTTAAATAGTCGCCAGAGGTCGCTAGTATCTCCTGTTGAATGCTCACCAGAGGTCGCTAGTCGTTCCCACCAAGCAGTCAATGGCCATGTACTTTTCGAGAAAACTGACTGGTTATCAGGAGAAGTGGCTGATCCAGGTTTGCCTGGGCAGGGAGAGAGGTGCCAATCATTGTCTGTATGCATTTCATTATCGCTAAAAATTTACGACTTCTTGTCAGCTTGTATAAGGTGTCGAAATGAACAATTGTGTCATAAGTGATTAACGCTCAATCTCTTCAATGTATTCTAAAGTATTTTCTTGAGTCTAACATTCCACCAAAAAATGTGGCTTTCCGCTGCCACTTTCACGCGACTGAATGACGTCAAGGTTGTCGGCATTCAGTCAACTGATGCCACGGACGTCTTCAGTAAGTGCCGCGACGTCTCCATTAGGTGTCGCGACGTCTTCAGTAGGTCCACGACGTCTTCAGTTTGTGTCACGACGTCTTCAGTTGGTGTCACGACGTCTTCAGTTGGTGTCACGATGTCATCAATTAGTGTCACGACTTCTTCAGTTGGTGTCACAACGTCTTCAATTGGTGTCACGACGTCTTAAGTTGATAAATACGACGTCTTCAGTTGGTGGCGCGACGTCTTCAGTTGGTGGCATGACGTCTTTAGTTGGTGTCACGATTAATTTAGCTGGTGTCACGACGTCTTCAGCTGGTGTCACGACGTCTTCAGTTGGCGTAATTTGCATGGTGTCACAACGTCTTCAATTGGTGCAACGACGTCTTCAGTTGGTGTCACAACGTCTTCAGTTGGTGCCACGACGTCTTCAGTTGGTGTCACGACGTCTTCAGTTGGTTTCAGATACATAGTGTCACGACGTCTTCAGTAGGTGTCACGACGTCTTCAGGTGTGTAACGACGTCTTCGGTTGGTGTTACGATGTCTTCAGTTTGTGTAACGACGTCTTCAGTTGGTGCCACGATGTCTTCAGTTTGTGTAACGACGTCTTCAGTTTGTGTAACGACGTCTTCAGTTGGTGTAACGACGTCTTCAGTTGCATGATGTCATTACGGCTTCTGTTTGTGTCAACCCTTGTTTTCAAAATGTTGCATTTGATTTGTCCCGTCTTTTATTACTATTATCTCCCTTTACACTGAGAGTAATTTCAAGGGCATCGATTTCAGACAACGGGGCGCCGACTTTGACCCAACCATTAAGAGTGCGCTCTTTTGAAGCGATAGCGCCAAAATTATGGAACACTTTGCCTCAATCTTTGAGGGTAATTGTAAATGATAAAAAAATCATTTAAGAAAAAAATTAAAACTTTTTTGTTTAAATAGATTTCGGACGAGCAGAGCGCAGTGAGCATGCTAAAGTGGCATGGATACCAGCGCGATATAAATAGCATATCAATCAATCAAAAAGGTTCGCAGAATGTATCAAGATTCGCACTGAATTATGTAATATGAGCTTCACCTTAAAAACCAGTTCATGGGAGTAAAACGAAGAGCTATTTTCTGGAAGAGGCTTTTAGTTCGTGGGAGTAAAACGAAGAGCTATTTTCTGGAAGAGGCTTTTTGTTCATGGGAGTAAAACGAAGAGCTATTTTCTGGAAGAGGCTTTTAGTTCATGGGAGTAAAACGAAGAGCTATTTTCTGGAAGAGGCTTTTAGTTCATGGGAGTAAAACGAAGAGCTATTTTCTGGAAGAGGCTTTTAGTTCATGGGAGTAAAACGAAGAGCTATTTTCTGAAAGAGGCTTTTTGTTCATGGGAGTAAAACGAAGAGCTATTTTCTGGAAGAGGCTTTTAGTTCATGGGAGTAAAACGAAGAGCTCTTTTCTGAAGGAGGCTTTTAGTTCATGGGAGTAAAACGAAGAGCTATTTTCTGGAAGAGGCTTTTAGTTCATGGGAGTAAAACGAAGAGCTCTTTTCTGAAGGAGGCTTGTCGTTATTAATCTTCTTGCTAGTGCGCACAAACCCTTGTTGGCCAAACGATTACGTTTTACGTCATGTTTCAACAATGGGGGCTGGGGGAGGGGGGTGGTGGGAGCACATTTCAACGACATAAGGTGACGTACGCAACTGACATGGTTGTGTGAAAATTAAATAATTAATACAAATTGAAAGCAAAACAATTTTGTAATTAATATTTTAATTTGAAATACCGCTCAGATATTCTGATTATTTTAATTTTTTTTTTGTCTTCTTTTAAATGTATAGATTTAGATTCAGCATTTCCAGCTGCTTCTGCGTCAAGCTGTCAACGTAAAAATCATTTTTTTTTTGGTGTTCGTGCGTGGGAGGAGGTGGTGGGGATGTGAGTGGGTGCCCGCTTAGGAAACCGACGACCAACATACAACAATGTGGAGGTGTTTAATATTTTCTTTTTTTTTTTTTTTAAAGCAGGAGGTGTTTTATTAACATAGAAACGCGATGGCGTCCCTTGTCGGAGTGAACCGAAGGGGAGTTAAAAAATAATAAATAATCGCTTGATTACGGCAGCCTTATGACGACATCGCTGTCACTTCCGCTCTGCCCCCGCCATCCGCCGTGCGACGAGCGCGCGCTTGCCTCGGCTTCGTCCGCACCAAACCTGTAGTCGTGCGGACAGCAGGGCGTTCCAGTGACAGCCCGCTTGTTGTCAGCCGACTTAGTGGTGCACGTGCGCGGGCCGGGGCGCCTCCACATCCCGCACCACAGGGGCGCCCACTGTCGTCCTCTAATAGAAACTTCAAACCACGCAGTCAATGTTAGAACACAAAATTCATTTTGAATGCAGACATGTTGACAACAAAAAAAATAATATATATTTTATCACGTATATGTTGTTGAATGAAATAAATGGTGACAAGGGAAATGCTAATAATTAAAGTAATTGGCTACATATATTCAGAGTACAATCAGTGACTTGAGCAGATAAAATTACGCCCCTATATATTACATATTTAATTGGTTATTCTCAGCTTATATCTCAAATAAATGATTTTTTTTTCCTTCAAATTTTACTATATCTTCAGCTATTTACTATCCACAAAAATTAGCAAATATAAATATTCATACCTTTTTAACTTACATTAAAATTAACCACAAAAATACTTAATACTTAAAACTTCTGCCAAAATATGATATCAATTGAAAGTTTTGAAAGGTGAAGAACTGTTTAATTATCCAAAACCTGTAACGACTCCATCTCTACTGTGTTGGTCTTGGACAAAACGAAATTAAGTTGGGAAAAAAATCGAAGAGCATACCATTAGAAAAAAAAACCCGAAGAGCATCCCACAGGAACAAATTCACAAAGAGCATCCCACAGGAACAAACTCACGAAGAGCATCTCACTGGAACAAACGAAGAGCATCCCACAGGAACAAACTCACTAAGAGCATACCACAGTAACAAACTCACAAAGAGCATCTCACTGGAACAAACGAAGAGCATCAACACAGTAACAAACTCACAAAGAGCATCTCACTGGAACAGACGAAGAGCATCCAAAAGTAACATACTCACAAAGAGCATCTCACTGGAACAAACGAAGATCATCACACAGTAAAAAAACTCACAAAGAGCATCTCACTGGAACAAACCCACGAAGAGCATCCCACTGGAACAACCCACAAAGAGCATCCACAGTCACAAACCCACAAAGAGCACCCCACTGGAACAAACCCACAAAGAGCATCCCATTGCCACAAACCCACAAAGAGCATCCCACTGGAACGAACTCACAAAGAGCATCCCACAGTCACAAACTCATAAAGAGCATCCTACTTAAAATAACTCACGAAGAGCATCCAACTGGAACAAAATCAAGAAGAGCATCTAACTAGAACAAACTCACAAAGAGCATCCCACAGGAACAAACTCACGAAGAGCATCCCACTGGAACAAACTGACGAAGAGCATCCCACAGTCACAAACCCAACAAGAGCATCCCACTGGAACAAACCCAACAAGAGCATCCCACTGGAACAAACTCACGAAGAGCATCCCACAGGAACAAACCCACAAATATTATCCCACTGGAACAAACCTACAAAGAGCATCCCATTGGAACAAACAACGAAGAGCATCCCACAGTCACAAACCCACAAAGAGCATCCCACTGGAACAAAACCACAAAGAGCATCCCACAGTCACAAACTCATAAAGAGCATCCTACTTGAAAAAAATCACGAAGAGCATCCCAAAGGAACAAACTCACAAAGAGCATCCAACTGGAACAAACTCACGAAGAGCATCCAACTGGAACAAACTCACGAAGAGCATCTAACTAGAACAAACTCACAAAGAGCATCCCACAGGAAATAACTCACGAAGAGCATCCTAATGGAACAAACTGACGAAGAGTATCCCACTGGAACAAACCCACAAAGAGCATCCCATAGTAACAAACCCAACAAGAGCATCCCGCTGGAACAAACTCACAAGAGCATCTCACAGGAACAAACCCACAAAGAGCATCCCACTGGAACAAACCCACAAAGAGCATCCCATTGAAACAAACCCACGAAGAGCATCCCACAGTCACAAACCCACAAAGAGCATCCCACTGGAACAAACCCACAAAGAGCATCTCACTGGAACAAAGCCACAAAGAGCATCCCACAGGAACAAACCCACAAAGAGCACCCCACAGGAACAAACCCACAAAGAGCATCCCACTGGAACAAACCAACAAAGAGCATCCCACTAGAACATACCACAAAGAGCTTCTCACTGGAGCAAACCAAAAAAAGAGCATCCCATAGGAACAAACCCACAAAGAGCACCCCACTGGAACAAACCCACAAAGAGCATCCCACTAGAACATACCACAAAGAGCTTCTCACTGGAGCAAACCAAAAAAAGAGCATCCCATAGGAACAAACCCACAAAGAGCATCCCACTGGAACAAACCCACAAAGAGCATCCTACAGTCACAAACCCACAAAGAGCATCCTACAGTCACAAACACACAAAGAGCATCCCACAGAAACAAACCCACATAGAGCATTCCACAGGAGCAAACCCACAAAGAGCATCTCACTGGAACAAGCCACAAAGAGCATCCCACTAGAACAAACCCACAAAGAGCATCCCACTGGAACAAACCCACAAAGAGCACCCCACTAGAACAAACTCACAAAGAACATCCCACTATTTCCATACACAGAAAATATTTTCTTCGCCATCTTGAACCCTCAACCGTGGAGATGTTTTCGTGACATGAAACACGGGTGCCTCGTATTTGTCGTGTGTCACCCCCATCCACCCTACATGCCCCCGGGGCAGGGGCAGGTCATATTAGCCACTTCCTCTCACTACCCACATAGCTGTTAACCCATAATGACCCCCCCGTATTATTGTTCCTAATATCCGCTACACCAGGCCACTTTGGAGTGAGAACTGAAAAATAATTGACACACGAAGACGAGGGGGATCTCCCACATTGTTTGTTTACGGAATAGCGCGTCTCAGTGGGGAAAGGCAATCATGTGTCGGACAAATGGGTCGGTGTGTGTCGCTGTGGTCAATCGTCGTGTGTCGTCGTGGACATTGGACAGTTGACAGTGTGTCGCTGTGGTCAGTCGTCGTGTGTCGTCGTGGACAGTGGGTAGTGTGTCGCTGGGGTCAGTCGTCGTGTGTTGTCGCGGACAGTGTGTCACGGAGTGTGTCGCTTTGGTCAGTCATTTTGCGTGGTTAAGGTCAGTGTGACGTTGTGGGCAGATGGTGTGAGTAGGTAATTAAATGAGCTGCTTAGACTGTCCAAGCATCACTTGGACACATGGTCGGTGTGACGCTGTGGTCAGATGGTGTGAGTTAGCAATTCAGTGAACTGCTTAGACTGCCCAAGCATCACTTGGACACATTGTCAGTGTGACGTTGTGGTCAGATGGTGTGAGTAAGCAATTCAGTGAATTGCTTAGACTGTCCAAGCATCACTTGGACACATGGTCGGTGTGACGTTGTGGTCAGATGGTGTGAGTAAGCAATTCAGTCAACTGCTTAGACTGTCCAAGCATCACTTGGACACATGGTCAGTGTGACGTTGTGGTCAGATGGTGTGAGTAAGCAATTCAGTGAACTGCTTAGACTGTCCAAGCATCACTTGGACACATGGTCAGTGTGACGTTGTGGTCAGATGGTGTGACTGTCCAAGCATCACTTGGACACATGGTCAGTGTGACGTTGTGGTCAGATGGTGTGACTGTCCAAGCATCACTTGGACACAGGGTCAGTGTGACGTTGTGGTCAGATGGTGTGACTGTCCAAGCATCACTTGGACACATGGTCAGTGTGACGTTGTTGTCAGATGGTGTGACTGTCCAAGCGTCCAAAGTCTAATGTATAAGAACCAAAGAGTCCTAAACTGAATCCGTGCATTTAATAAACAGACGCAAGAAATCAAGACGTAACACAATGGACGAAGATAATAACAAGATGGACACAGATAATAACAAGATGACACAGATAATAACAAGATTGACACATAATAACAATATGGGCACACCAAAAAACAAGATGGACACAGATTATAACAAGATGTACACAGACAATAACAAGATGAACACAGATAATAACAAGATGTACACAAATAATACAAAGATGGACACAGATAATAACACGATGGACACAGATAATACAAAGATGGATACAGATAATAACATGATGGACACAGATAATTACAAGATCGACACAGATAATAAGAAAATGGACACAGAAAATAACAAGATGGGCACATATAATAACAAGATGCACACACATAATAAATAGATGGACACATAAAATAACAAGATGGAAACATATATAACAATATGGACGCATAGAATAACAAGATGGACACAGATAATTACAAGATCGACACAGATAATAACAAAATGGACACAGAAAATAACAAGATGAGCACATATAATAACAAGATGGACACATATAATTACAATATGGACACAGATAATACAAAATTAACACAGATGATAACAAAATGGACACAGATAATAACAAGATTGACACAAATATAATAAGATAGACACATAATATAAGATGGACATACATAATAACAAGATGGACACATAATAACAAGATGCGCACACATAATAACAAGATGAACACACATAATAACATGATGGACACAGATAATAACAAGATGGACACACATAATAACAAGATGGACTCCCATAATAACAAGATGGACACACATAATAACAAGATGAGCACATACAATAACAAGATGGACACATAAAATAACAATATGGACACATATAATAAAAAGATGGACACAGATGATAACAAAATGGGCAGACATAATAACAAGATGGACAAACATAATAACAAGTTGGACACACATAATGACAAGATGGACAACAAAAATAACCAACTGAGCATGAACAATGGCGGTGAGCAGAATGAATGACAGGTGGAGGCAACACTAATCCTTCAGATTTGGGGGGGGGAGAGCATCCAAAAAAAAAAGCTGTAAGAGGATAAACGCTAAGCGAAACACCGAGGACACACTGTGACCGGGGAGAGGGTGGGGAGGGGGTGGAAGAGGGGTACACTTCAGAAGTTTGTTGGGGAAATAAGGGACAGGAGAGGAAAGGGGGGCGTGACATTTGCCATTAGGAATGATCAATGACAGTGTCATGATTTGCCTTTGTAGTTTCTGTGGCGAATCTTTCACTCTCACTCTGAAACGGCAACGACAACCAAACAGATAAAACAATGTTGAATTCGTTGAGTTATTTGGTCTCACCAAAGAAGCTGAAAATGTCATGGTCCTTGAACAATATGATCACGTGGGACGGGGGGGGGGGAACGACAGTCGACGATATTCTGCCAAATTTCGAAGTAAACTTTGGATTTTGAAGATAAAATTTGGTGCATCAAAATATGAGGGGCGTGGCTTAGCATCGCCTCCCCCCTCATGTAAGTCAATTACAAAAGCTTGGAGGTCACCGGCAGATATGTGTAGGTCATTTACAAGACAAGTGGGAGGTCACCAACAGACATATGTTGGTCATTTACAAAATCAATGGGGAGGTCATCAGCAGACACGTGTAGGTCATTTACAAGACCAGATGGGAGGTCACCAGCAGATATGTGTAGGTCATTTACAAGACAAGTGGGAGGTCACCAGCAGACTTGAAGGTCAATTACATGTCCAGCGGCAGGTCATTAGAAGACACGTGTTACGCACTGCCTTCTATTGTGAGAACTTAATCTCTTATTTTAATTGTATGGCTCGTTCAAACAGTGCATAACAAAGGACTATACCATAGAGAAATACAATAGTAAAAATACGACACTCAAAACAGTACTAATTACAATTAATAAGATTTATTTAAGTATTAATATAATTACAAAACAAAAGAAATATAATTACAACCATCAACATACAGAGTACCGTATGAGATGCCTTGTATCGGTACACAGTTAGTACAATGTGCCAATTAATGAAGTACAATGATGAGTGCGAATAAACACATATGAGTCCACACAGAATAATACATTTGTCTCGTGAAGTAAAACAATATCTATCAGTCCAATCTCTCACCTTAATGTTCTCTGAACCTCCTTATATATAGGCAGCGTAAGACGCATTCCAGAAAAGACGTAGACATTGTTTACTTTTCTAGTCCAATCGTGAACTTTCCACAACATACTATGAGAACAGATTACGGTAGTTATGTTTAATTGGTGGCGGCAGTAAACACGCTAAAATAAAAGGGACAGGCCACGCCCAACGCGGACGTGGCGTCTGCTAGACTGGGCTATACAGAGTTCACGACATGGGGAGAATGAGACGTAAACGCGCCCTACATAACGCATGTGTAGGTCATTGACAAGACCAGTGGGAGTTCACCAACAGACATGTGTAGGTCATTTACAAGAACAATGGGAAGGTCACCCAGCAGACACGTTTAGGTCATTTACAAGACAAGTGGGAGGTCACCAGCAGACACTGGAAGGTCATTTACTAGACAAGTGGGAGGTCACCAGTAGATATGTGTCAAGGCTATTGGGAGATCACCAGCAGACATGTCTTGTAGGTCAACATTCTAACACTGCATGTTACACATGATCATCACCGTGACAATGTAAATCAAGCCTTGGAACACCATGTCACATTTTTATGGGACCGAATGGTGTGTCTCATGCTTGATACAATCTTGTAAAAACGAACAATCTAGAAACAAGTTGAAGAATTCTCGAATATTTTGAAAAGATCGATTTTCTTTTATGAAAGCATAGAGCTGAATCTTAGGGGGTAAAATATTGTGTGCCAAACAAACCTGTAACGAAATTAAATCTTCAATTTTAAAAAATATGGACCATTTATGGGAAATCCTTGGGAATCTTTCCATCGACAGAAGGAAATAAGAAAATACAAACTTTCAGCACATTTGACACAACTTGTCATATCAACAAAGTTGAATCTATTACATGACGAAATTCCTCGCATTCTTCCGATGACAGGCTTCAAACCTTGCGCTTGCTTTCTTCCAACCATTAATCTATTTCCTAGTTAACCCCATTGGACTTTATCGCAGTCTCTGTCAACTTTCTTTACGCTAAGCTTAATCATCATCATAAGTGGCGCCACAACCCATGTGCCTACATTCGGAACGATCCATGGCTTTCCACCCCCATGCGTGAATCTCCAACTGAAGTAAATCGTTCACTATATCGTCGATCCATGTCAGCCTTGGGCAACCGGTGAGTCGTCTGCCCCTAGGTTTCTGCCTGAATATCACGTTTGCTGCTCTACATGCTGGCATCTCTTCAACATGACCTGCCCAGCGTAGTCTGCCTTTATAAATTGTTGCGACTATGGGTGGGTCTTTGTACAATTGGTACAATAGCTCTTGGTTTTTAAGGATTCTCCAGATTTCTTTTTCCATCACTGGGCCGTATATTTTTCTGAGGATTTTACTCTCCCATAGATTTAGATGGTTCTTTGCTTTTCTGAGAAGGGTCCAAGTCTCACTAGCGTAAGTTACTTCTGGTCTTATGATAGTGTTGTATATTGTCTTTTTTTTTCCCAATGAGAGGTTTCTGCATCCCAGTAGCTTTTGTAGGCTGAAATAGGATCGGTTGCCTGCTCTTATCCTTTCTTTCACCTCCGACATCATTTCATTGTCCTCGTTAATAGTTGCCCCTAGATATTTGAATGTAGCCACTTTCTCAAATTTGTGGTTGTTTATATTGATGCTGTCATCAGCATGGAAGTTTCTGACATTATCAAATATTGTGTCTTTGGTTCTTTTACAGCTTTGACTGACGCATTTTCAAGTTCCCTAAATGCTTTAATTATGTCAACCTTGAGACTTACAAGGGGCGCACTTTCGCATTTGCTGGCCCAGCAATTTGGAACACCTTTGCTATCGCTCTCAGAAACTGCCAGACACTGGAGTCTTTCAAAACCGATTTGAAAACATATCTATTTCGCAAACAACTGCTGGGGTGATGTGGTCTTTCTAGCTATTATCTTTTAGATGTAAATTGGCCTGTGTTGTTTATGGTTGCAAGGTATGAAAGACTTAGAATGGGTATTCTCATATGTAGTTTTTTTAATGTTGCATATTGTACTTCAATGTGGTATATACCGCAAATTGAGACTTTGGGGATGAAGCGTGCTTTTCAAATAATCTTTATTATTACTACTACTATTATTATTATTATTATTATTATTATTAATGTTTCTACCCAGTAGCGCTATATCCTCTGCGAATGCCAGGTACGGCAATGGTTGGCTATATAAGGTTACAGATGGTTGTTGTTCTGTAATACCTCTCTGGAAGTAGCTTGTTATGGTTCCGCTGGTGCTCAGGTGTATGTTTCTAATAACTTTTTCTAGCGGAATGTTAAACAGGATACATGACAGTGAGTCTCCTTGTCTGAGGCCCCGATTAACTGGGAACTCCCTTTAGTATTCTCCCTACACCTTGATTCTACTTTTGGAGTTGGCCATCGTCATATGTATGAGCCGAGAAAGCTTGTTAGGGACTCCAAGTTCTTGTAGAGCGTTGAATAAGTAATTCCTGCCTACGCTATCGTATGCTGTTTTGTAATCCATGTATAGTTGGTTTATGTCGATGTTATATTCGTAAAATTTCTCCAAGAGACATCTAATAGTAAACATATGATCCTATTCTGCCGGAAGCTGTATTGATAGTCCCCTGGGATCTGTTCACCAGACCTTTCCAGTTTTCTTGCTATACGTTTTGTGAGGATTTTGTACATTAAATTAAGGAAGGAGATCCCTCTTTTGTTTGAGCACACCAGCGTAGTTCCTTTTTTGTGTATGTGAATTGGGATTATGAGTGCAGTGTCCCATTCTATTGGCATTTCTTCCTCCTGCCAGATTCTGGATATGAGGTCGTGGATTTGCATGTGCAGTTCGTAACCACCCAGCTTTATCAGTTCTGCAGATATAAGGTTATTCATGGGGCTTTGTTGTTTTTTTTTATTGTGGAGATTACATATTTTATTTCATTAAATGTTGGTTGGTTGGCCAGTGGGTCCAGTCCTCCTTGTGGTAGAGGGTAATACTCATTGGTTCCTCCACCTGAGCCAATCATTAAGCCTTCAAAGTGTTGTACTCTCTAGTACTCTACTGCTCTCTGTAATCAATTCTCCACCATTACTTTCACACATGTGGGATCTTGCTTGGAAGTCACTCTTTTCCTGCTTTATCTTCAGGTACATTCCCCTCTAAATTCCCCCCCCCCCCTTTTTTTTTTTTTTACCAACTCTTCTATTTCTGCAATTATTTATTTTTCCTAAACACGTTTTTTCTTTCAGCAAATTTTGCTATACACCCTTCTCGTTTCATTAAAAAATTGTCGTGTTCTCCTTGTCTCTCTTTGCAGCATCATAAGCCGAGCCTTGGTTCTTTGTTCTACAAGTTCTTTGCATTCTGCGTCATACCATCCTGTTTTTTTCACTGTTGGCTGAAATCCAATCATTTCCTCTGTTACACTTGTGACTATTTGCTTCATCTTTTTCCCATTGCTGGTTTATATCAACGCTGCTGGCTGATTCCCTTTTGGATAATTCGAGTTGAATTTCAATCTTCTCTTGATATAGGCTTTGTCATTTCTCAGACCGGAAAACATCATAGCGTACTATTTTTAGGTTCGGACGATCCTTGTATCTAGAGTTACTGTTACATGTGCCGTTCACGCAATGAAGTCCCATTTCAGAAAATAGAAAATAAAAAAAAAATGTGTTAATTATTTCGTAAAATAGAGTTGTAAATAAGTTTCAGGGACACTTCGCTAACATAGTAATACTGAACAGTGTTGACATTTTGTCCGCGCTGAGTACCCGGATGATGAGTAATGATGGCATCAGTTCTATTAATAGATTTCCGCCATTAAATGACAAGCCCTTTTCCTCAGTAATTTGGGGGTCCCTGTTGATTTTCTGCCGGTTGTACTGTTTTTCTCTTTTAGTTTGTTTATTGTCGTTGTTACAAATTCTTTGTTATTGATATTTGATTCTTACACGTATGCGGTCTGCGTCTATGTCAGCTGCTCTACAAATTTGTACATCTAATATGTCCGAGTCATGCCTCCGGTCAATGAGTAGGTGGTCAATTTGATTACGGTTAAATCCATCCATGGACATATCCCATGTCGATTTATGTATTTGCGCAAAGCCTAAGGTTCAGTGATTATTTCAGATTTTTTTCCGGGAGGAGGGGGGGGGCATTTCAGATTTTTCAGGGGGTGGGGCAGTGTCAGCAGTGCCAGTTGATTTAT
>CAXITT010000087.1:1067915-1080434 GCA_964033795.1 Lymnaea stagnalis | reverse complement strand
CCACCGTTTCCCTGGCTGTCCCCTGGCCCCTTAGATTACAACTCATAAATGTTGAATGTGATTGTAGAGTGAGTTTCAAATTGTCGGCGACGCCAATCAAAGGGAGGGAACTTTTGGTGCGGCACTGTCGAAGACAAGGAAATGTAATTGATCTTGGCTTCCTGCTTTAAAAATAAGAACTGTTTTGGGCAGAATTGCTAATGTCTAATTAACGGTTCTATCGCAAACTAATAACTGTGTTGCTTTCAATCTTAAATCATCTGCCGAAGCTTCAAAACAACAGAGATGAAAAAGTTCAATTTCTTCAACCCCTCCCCCTAGTACACATTTACCCCTACTCCCGGGCACCTTGCCCCCCCCCCCTTGTATATTAACCAACGTACCAACAGAAGATTTATTTATTTATTATTTTTTTTTTGGGGGGGGGGGGCTCAGTATATTTTTAATTTCCCTTTAGCATTAGGGTGTCATCATTATTGTTATTGTTTTTTAAAATAAATAAGATAAGATATAAGATCAAATAAGATAAGGTAGGATAATGCAGGTTTATTTATCCAAATAAATAGACTTGTGCTTTGATAGTATTGTACATAACCAAAATATGGATGTGGCAAGTGCCACAGTCAGTATGGAGATGGGAGGAATAAACACTATAAAACATAAGCAATATGACCGACTATTGGTCGCGGGCTGCATGCCGCCCGACTAATCGACTAAGACGGGCCTGGATGGCTGATTTTTCACACCATCCCATTTGTTCTTAATTTAATGGACAAAGCAACTGATTTTAACACTGGAGTAAAAGAAAAGGAAAAAAAAAAGATATATTTAGTCTGTTTTGTTCTTTTACATTTCATTGTGTGCCTGGAGACGAGATGAATATTTCTATACAGCATGTGATGACATGCGACCCGCGAAAGGTTTTGTCGTTATCATAGTGGCCAGTGAAGCCCTTAATGTTGGCCAACGTTGACGTAAAGTGGCCAGTGATACCTTTTATGTTGGCCACCGTTGACATAAAGTGGCCAGTGAAGCCTTTTATGTTGGCCACCAATGACGTAAAGTGGCCAGTGAAGCCTTTTATGTTGGCCACCGATGACATAAAGTGGCCAGTGAAGCCTTTTATGTTGGCCACTGATGACGTTAAGTGGCTAGTGAAGCCTTTTATGTTGGCCACCGATGACATAAAGTGGCCAGTGAAGCCTTTTATGTTGGCCACCGATGACGTAAAGTGGCCAGTGAAGCCTTTTAATTTGGCAAACGATGACGTAAAGTGGCCAGTGAAGCCTTTTATGTTGGCCACCGATGACATAAAGTGGATAGTGAAGCCTTTTATGTTGGCCACCGATGACGTAAAGTGGCCATTGAGCATTTTATGTTGGCCACCGATGACTTAAAGTGGATAGTGAAGCCTTTTATGTTGGCCACCGATGACGTAAAGTGGCCAGTGAAGCCTTTTATGTTGGCCACCGTTGACATAAAGCATGTCATAAACAGAACATAATGTTCTTTGAATTTTTAGAAATGAAAAAAAAAAACATTTTAATAATGTTTATATTTTACAAGTTTGAGATTTCTGTAAGGTATTTATTTCTCAATGTTAATCTCCGTCCAAAAAATCAATCTTTATCAACGTTCACATACACACTCACAAAAACAAAACAAAAATTACTGGAACATTTTGTTCTTTGAGGCTATATAAGTAATGTTGAAATATCTACCCATGAAAAGAAATAACCCAAAGCGATTTTCTAAACTATTTCTCTATTGAACTATTGTTAAGGACAAGAAAGGAAAGAAATACTCAAAGGCTGACTGAATTGAGATCAAATAGTGTTGGCTATACAAAAAAAAAAACACTGTTTGAATCGACTTCTAGAAGAAAAGTGTGCTCTGTGAACAGCGGGGACTGTGTGACCTATATCTCTGTGCTTGATGGACATGTGTACGTCAAATAAGCCAAAACTCTTCATCATAATAATGTCACTTAACAAAAAAAAAATTTGCTTTTATTCATATCAGCGGTCCCGATAAATTTCAAGAAGGCATCCATTTGGCTTGTTTTAAGCTTCATCATGTTCACCCCATTTTTTTTAAAAACTCCCCATCATGTCATATCGTACGACTTGTTTCGTATTGCGTACGACTTGTTTCGTATTGCGTACGACTTGTTTGGTATTGCAGTGTAAATATGCTGACAAAGCGGCCCAAGGTAAAAAAAAATTACAAACGAATTATTTCTTTGAAAGGTTTGAGATTTTAACCTGAAGAATATCTCCAGCTTCTACTTCAGACTTAAAGAACTTCGTGGTTGAGATGACAAGACACTGTCGTTGAAGCCAATATTTTGTGTTGTTGATATCTTCTCGCAGTACAGTATCACCACTGGACTAAAAGAAAAGGAGATGGTGAGGGAAGGTGTACGGAGTTCTACTGTTTAACCTTTGAAGGGAGGTTGGCAGGTACCCAGAATTCCAAGTTTTAGATCCACTGGACTAAAGGAAACAGACCGGGGGGGTGGGGGGGGGGGAAGGAAGTTGCATGTAGTCCTACTATTTAGTCTTCGGGGCAGGTACCCGGAATTCCAAGTTTTAGATCCAGTGGACTAAAGGAAACAGACGGTGGGGGAAAGTTCCATGGAGTCCTACTGTTTAATCTTCGGGGCAGGTACCCGGCATTGTGGGTAACGGGCGAGTCCGTCTGGAATATCAAAGCCCCCCGAGACTTGTTACAAAGTCCCAAGTACGGACCACGTCTGCTGCTGGGCGACTTAGGCATGTTACGGGGTTCCTGGTCGTTTGACGCTTCAGTCAACACGAGCTCCCTACCCCACCGGGGGGGGGGGTAAGAGGGCGGGCTTTCATAGCGTGTTTAGAAAACCCGGGGCGTTCTCGCCACAGTGTAATTAAAGTTAAAATAACAATAACGGATCTTGGAATAATGGCGGGTGTTATGTCACAGAAGAAATGTAGAGTGACAACCCCCCCCCCCCACCACATCCCACAACCCTTTCATAAAAAAACNNNNGAAAAAGGGCGGGTGTTATGTCACAAAAGAAATGTAGAGTGACAACCCCCCCCCCCCCACCACATCCCACAGCCCTGTCATAAAAAGACGCATTCTTTCTTCCTGGTCAACAGACTTATAGTGTGAAGGACTAAAACAATTATTTTGTTTCCCCCCAAACTTACGATGACATAAGAACAAGGCTTAACCGCATTGACGTGTACAAAAAAAAAATAATAATAATAATACTATTTTAACCCAAAGGTAAGCCCCCTTTTTGTGTGTGTGTGCTTGTCAGAATTTCTGTAAGAGAGATGCTGTTTAGTATTATTTAATCTGTTATTTATGCACAAAATGAAACACAAAAAGTTGGCGGTGTAAAAAAAAAATTAAATCTAAATCAATGTGACAGTTGATGTTTTCTTGTTTTTTTTTTCTATTTTTGAATTTTCTCCAACTAAGAATTTCAGCTCGAATATTAATTCCCAAACTGATGCGTTATTCTTTTTAAGGCAAACTTCACCCACAGTTCATTTCACTTATTAAATATTTGAATGACGTGTTATGGGATATCGAATGTCAATCTAACCATCTCAGTAGGTCATCGATACTGACATTGACCAATCCCCCCCCACCCAACCCCTGTCAGCTGAGGCACGCTCCTAAACCTACAGTAGTTCATACTAAATGTCCATGGAAGCGTAATTCCTAGTAAATGTCCATGGAAGCATCACCAAATGCCAACAACGTATGTTGTTATGTCCAAACAGACAAGGAACTGCTCACCATTTACTGAATGTTGTTTTATGCTGCCATGAGAGAAGGTGTGGCATTCATTTGACTCAGACATTGAAATACACAACTGTAGACCCGTCCATATAATCTTATTATAACTATAACAAAAGTATTAGTAGATAAGTAAAATTACCCCCCCCCCCACTTTTTTCAAAAAAGAAAGAAAAAAACAGAGTTTTTGTATATGACATTTGTTGTGCCTAGTGCATAAACGTAGTTTTTGTTCAATAAATTAATGCAAGTAAAATCACCCATCACTTAGGTGGTGACCATCAATTAGGTGGTGTCCATCACTTAGATGGTGTCCATCACTTAGGTGGTGTCCATCAATTAGGTATTTTCCATCAATTAGGTGGTGACCATCAATTAGGTGGTGTCCATCAATTTAGGTGGTGTCCATCAACTAGGTGGTGTCCATCAAATTAGGTGGTGTCCATCAATTAGCTGGTGTCCATCAATTAGGTGGTGTCCATCACTTAGGTGGTGTCCATCAAATAGGTGGTGTCCATCACTTAGGTGGTGTCCATCAACTAGGTGGTGTCCATCAACTAGGTGTTTCAATCAATCAGGTGGTGTCCATCAATTAGGTATTTTCCATCACTTAGGTAGTGACCATCAATTAGGTGGTGACGATCAATTAGGTGGTGTCCATCGATTAGGTGGTGTCCATCAATTAGGTGGTGTCCAAAGATTAGGTTGTGACCATCGATTAGGTGGTGTCCATCAATTAGGTGGTGTCCATCAATTAGGTGGTAACGATCAATTAGGTGGTGTCCATCGATTAGATGGTGTCCATTAATTAGGTGGTGTCCATCAATTGAGATAAGATACGATGAGATGCTTGAATTAATCCAAAATAAATGGAAATTTGTTTTGATTGCAGTGCACATGAGGTTTTGGAAAGACCTTGAGAATTTGCTATTCCCCAACAATTTGTTTTGATTGCAGTGCACATGAGGTTTTGGAAAGACCTTGAGAATTTGTTATTCCCCAAAATTGGTTAGCAGCAAAGCGTTTGGTGAATCATTTTGTTCTTCGGAATGGCTGTTACGTTCTTGAGTGAATCATTGTGTGATCAGAAAAGCTGTAAGGTTCTTGATTGAATAATTTTGTGGTCTGAAAAGCTGTAATGTTTTTGAGTAAATCATCATATGATCAGAAAAGCTGTTCGATTTCTGAGTGTTTCGCTGTGAGGTCAGCACAGCTGTTATGTTATCGAGTGCAAGTTTGCAGGTGGAACAGGGTATGAACTTGTTCGAAATTAGTTCCCGGCTTTTATGGATAATCAGTATCACTGTAGCCGACTTGTCTTTTGTTTGTTGCCTCAATCTCCGCCATTTTACAAGATGGCGGATAAGATGGCGGATACGTGGGTTCCAATATGACGGATGTGAATTGGGTTCAAGCCCATGACTTCCAGTGCTATTTAACCGCTGAGAGTGACGATAAAACAGAAGATTATCCGTCAAAAAGAACATAGTTCACAATTAGGTGATGTCCCTGTTCTCCTTCCGTCCCATTCATTGGTTGTCAGAAAAGGTGATATGAATTTCACCCGGTCACATTGAAAACAAATTTGAGAACCGCTGCTCTAATCTAACACCAAAACAGTCGCGAAATTATTTCACAAAATGCCTAT
Organism: Lymnaea stagnalis; assembly: GCA_964033795.1. Taxonomy (NCBI): domain Eukaryota; kingdom Metazoa; phylum Mollusca; class Gastropoda; family Lymnaeidae; genus Lymnaea; species Lymnaea stagnalis. The sequence continues at coordinate 1,074,994 of CAXITT010000087.1, read as the reverse complement.
TTTCTTGACCATCACACGGTAGTAAAATAGTTAACAAACAGAAAACACTCTCACTCAATTCAACTTTTGACAACCGTTGTTTTCGTAACAGCTTTAATGGATTTATTTCCCTGTAACGTCTAAAATATTAATATATTTCTCTCTAATGTTTCGACTTTTTTAATTTTTCTTATTTTTTAAATAGTTTACTTTCTAATGTTTCGACTTTTTAACTTTTCTTATTTTTTAAATAGTTTTCTTTCTAATGTTTCGACTTTTTAACTTTTCTTATTTTTTATATAGTTTTCTTTCTAATGTTTCGACTTTTTAAATTTTCTCATTTTTTAAAAGTTCTCTTTCTAATGTTTCGACTTTTTAACTTTTCTTATTTTTTAAATAGTTTTCTTTCTAGTCTAATGTTTCGACTTTTTTTTAAATTTTTATATATATATATATTTTTTACGATGATTTCGACCAACTCTCCGATGCTTTATAGAGCTGAACTTTGGGGGAAACATAAAAAAAATGTCGACATAGTTTAATCTATCCAAATGTGGATAATTTCCGAAACCTATTGATGCATATCTTCTTTATTTATAGCTCAACTTTTCACGGATTTCCACCACACAAAAAAAAAAAACAACAAAAAAAAAAAAATCAATAACTGCCTGGTCACCTCCAATTATTGAATAGTTTTCTTGTTGTTCGATGGGATGTTTCCGTGAAAGGAACATTTCTATTGCGACTAAACCGGACACTGTAGCCAACATTAGCTTTGGATAACTTTATATACCAAAATATTACAAATTTCATTGATAATGTTAAATGATTTTTTTTTTTTTTTTTTTTTGTGGCCATTTTGTAAAGGAGAAACTCAAAAATGGTTGCTGAAATGAATAAACAATTGTTCATTATTTACGCTAAGTAATGGACTCAACAGGAGGGCTTACCGCCACTGTGTAGTTTCTGTTTATTTCAAATCGGAAAATCGACATTAAACATCATTTTTTTTTCTTCTAAATTTTCAGTTGATTTTCTCCTGACACCACCAGAAAAAGCAATATGGGGTCACTGCAATTGTCCTACAGAAAGAACTATGAGAACTCAACCACGTCTCCTTTGAGACGCATCATTGATGGGTCCTTCAATATGTAATCTTCTAAATACATCTTCTAAATACATCCAATAAATACATCTAGCAAATACAGCCATCCAAATACATCCAGTAAATACATCTACTAAATAATTTACTAAAAACACCCACAATTAATATCTACTAAATACACCTACTAAATACATCTACTAAATACACCTAATAAATACATCTAATAAATACAACTAATCAATACATATACTAAATACATCTACTAAATAGACCTAATAAATACATCTAATAAATACACCTAATAAATACATCTACTAAATATACCTAATCAATACATCTACTAATACATCTACTAAGTACACCTCAAAAATACATCTAATAAATACACCTAATCAATACAACTCCTGAATACACCTAATAAATACATCTAATAAATACATCTACTAAATAACCTAATAAATAAACCTCATAAATACATCTAATAAATATATCTAATAAATACATCTACAGAATACATCTACTAAATAAACCTAATAAATACACCTAATAAATACACCTAATTAATACATCTACTAAATACATCTACTAAATACATCTAATAAATACATCTACTAAATACATCTACTAAATACACCTAATAAATATATCTAATAAATACATCTACTAAATACATCTAATAAATACATCTAATAAATACATCTACTAAATACACCTAATAAATACATCTACTAAATACATCTAATAAATACATCAAAAATACATCTAATAAATACATCTAATAAATACACCTAATCAATACATATACTAAATACATCTACTAAATACACCTAATAAATACACCTAATCAATACATCTACTAAATACACCTAATAAATACACCTAATCAATACATCTACTAAATACACCTAATAAATACACCTAATAAATACATCTACTAAATACATCTAATAAATACATCTACTAAATACAACAAATAAAAACATCTACTAAATACACCTAATAAATACATCTACTAAATACATCTAATAAATACATCAAAAATACATCTAATAAATACATCTAATAAATACACCTAATCAATACATATACTAAATACATCTACTAAATACACCTAATAAATACACCTAATTAATACATCTACTAAATACACCTAATAAATACACCTAATAAATACATCTACTAAATACATCTAATAAATACATCTACTAAATACAACAAATAAAAACATCTACTAAATACACCTAATAATACATCTACTAATCACACCTAATAAATACATATGATAAATACACCTAATCAATACATCTACTAAATAGATCTACTAAATACACCTAATATATACATCTACTAAATACATCTACTAAATACATCTAATAAATACATCTAATAAATACATCTACTAAATACACCTAATAAATACATCTACTAAATACATCTAATAAATACATCTAATAAATACATCTACTAAATACACCTAATAAAAACATCTACTAAATACATCTAATAAATACACCTAATAAATACATTTAATAATACATCTACTAAATACACCTAATAAATACATCTAATAAATACACCTAATCAATACATATACTAAATACATCTACTAAATACACCTAATAAATACACCTAATCAATACATCTACTAAATACACCTAATAAATACACCTAATAAATACATCTACTAAATACATCTAATAAATACATCTAAAAAATACATCTACTAAATACAACAAATAAAAACATCTACTAAATACACCTAATAAATACATCTAATAATACATCTACTAATTACACCTAATAAATACATATAATAAATACACCTAATCAATACATATACTAAATATATCTACTAAATACACCTAATAAATACATCTACTAAATACATCTACTAAATACATCTAATAAATACATCTAATAAATGCATCTAATAAATACATATACTAAATATACCTAATAAATACATCTACTAAATACATCTAATAAATACATCTAATAAATACATCTACTAAATACACCTAATAAAAACATCTACTAAATACATCTAATAAATACACCTAATAAATACATCTAATAATACATCTACTAAATACACCTAATAAATACATCTAATAAATACACCTAATCAATACATATACTAAATATATCTGCTAAATACACCTAATAAATACACCTAATCAATACATCTACTAAATACACCTAATAAATACATCTAATAAATACATCTACTAAATACATCTAATAAATACACCTAATAAATACACCTAATCAATACATCTACTAAATACACCTAATAAATACACCTAATAAATACATCTACTAAATACACCTTATAAATACACCTCATAAATACATCTAATAAATACACCTAATCAATACATCTACTGAATACACCTAATAAATACATCTAATAATTACACCTAATCAATACACCTAATCAATACACCTAATCAATACACCTAATCAATACATCAGATTTCAGCTTACAAGACAAAATAAAACACGATGTGGCGGTGTGGGTTTTTTCCCCCAGTTTTTTTCCTTCTTAATTTTAATACCAAAACTTTTTGCACTAATCAAGATGTTACAAAGACTTGCATGAAGTGTATTGTAAAACAACAACCCCACGAACAAATATTCATCGAAAAAGTCTACAAGGTTATTGTTGATCGAGACAAATTTTTCAATATGGTAACATTTTGTGGAGTAGCTACATTGATGAAATCAAATTTTACTCTAACATAAAATTAAATTGTTCGTTAAAATGATTATGGTTTTATTATTTTAACATGTTGATGTATACATTTTTTTATCAAAGTTTTATTATTTTAAAACATTAATTTATGCGTTGTTTTTACCTTGGTGTTTATGAATGGGAACATTTCATCTGCTACGTGAGATTGCGTATTAAAAACTGTATCGCAATGAGAATGATTTCAATCGATATGTAAGGGCTACCCAATTATGCGAGAACTTGGTAAGACCCAGTCAATGTAAGCTTGTGGAATGTTGATGCTAAATAGCTTGTTAGACTAAAGGGGACTGGAACTATAGCAATGGGTCTTGTATGATATCAAACAAAAAAATTGCTTGTGTCCTATATATGCATGCAGTTATTTCAATCAACATCTAGATGAAAAGAATGCATTCTCTGGTGAAATGCCTCAAGCCAGGACACCACTGGACACAACGGTAATATATACTCTAAGGCCAAACATCAAACATTCACCATAAGAAACATCAAACATTCAGCATAACAATAATCTTCAGGAAAATGATCAAATATTTCTGCTTATGTCACTTTTTAAAAAAAAATACAAAAGAATATGGACAGCGAGAGAACCGTACAATTTATAAAAGTAGTGACACCACCCCCCCCCATCCCCCCACTCTCCCCCACTCCCGACTCCACTCCCCCTACACTCCCCCTCCCCACTCACCCTTCCAGTCGCCCCGGCGATCTCATTTTGGCAGGTTAAGAGGACCTCCACTTTCAAGACATGAGCGTACCAGGCATAATGTCCATCAAGTCCACGATTCTAGGGTTCCTTTGAAAGCTTATGGTACCGTAAGAAAGAAAGCTTTGTACATAAGCTTACAGACGAGGAACTACAATGATGTCAGGATGAGCCTCGCTTGCACATTTGTTGAGGTACTTACAGAATGTTTACAATGAAAATGGTGAGCATCACTGGTGCTGATGGTCATGTTGAGTTTAATATTGTCATTACCATGGTGAACATCACTGGTGCTGATGGTCATGTTGAGTTTAACATTGTCATTACCATGGTGAACATCACTGGTGCTGATGGTCATGTTGAGTTTAATATTGTCACTACCATGTTGAACATCACTGGTGCTGATGGCCATGTTGAGTTTAACATTGTCATTACCATGGTGAACATCACTGGTGCTGATGGTCATGTTGAGTTTAACATTGTCATTACCATGGTGAACATCACTGGTGCTGATGGTCATTTTGAGTTTAATATTGTGATTACCATGGTGAACATCACTGGTGCTGATGGTCATGTTGAGTTTAACATTGTCATTACCATGGTGAACATCACTGGTGCTGATGTTCATGTTGAGTTTAACATTGTCATTACCATGGTGAACATCACTGGTGCTGATGGTCATTTTGAGTTTAATATTGTGATTACCATGGTGAACATCACTGGTGCTGATGGTCATGTTGAGTTTAACATTGTCATTACCATGGTGAACATCACTGGTGCTGATGTTCATGTTGAGTTTAACATTGTCATTACCATGTTGAACATCACTGGTGCTGATGGTCATTTTGAGTTTAACATTGTCACTACCATGTTGAACATCACTGGTGCTGATGGCCATGTTGAGTTTAACATTTTGATTACCATGTTGGACATCACTGGTGCTGAGGCTCGTATTGAGTAACCGTATGGCGTCATCACTGGATAAGCATAAAAAGATAACCTCAAGGATTCTGTTATGGATAGAAGTATCTGGTTTGTTAACTCTCTCTCTCCGTATTCTTATAATCCTGTTGTGGCTAATCCGTATCTCACTAATCCCACAGGACTAGACTAATCCAGTCTTAATCAGGCAGAAAAGGGTCTTTGTTCAATGCTGTATTCATTTCAAGTCAGTGTTAAGTATATCAGAATCTGCGTATAAAAAAAGAAAAAAAAATTTGTTTATTTTTATAGCTTTTTAATTTGACACTCGCCCGAGAGCGTGTTTGGTGTATATATCAGGAACTAGTATTTACGATGGCCGCAAACACCTTAAATCCATAGGTTCTCAAATTGTTGCAAAACCGAGAAATTTAAATAAATAGATATTGAACCCGTTTTAAATCACAGAAAAATGTGCAATTAAAAAAAACTGATTCAAACATTTTCCATAAATCTAAGACATTCTTCTAGAGTAGGCTGTGAAATATGATGTACTCTGATCATGTAAACGCTATTTAAAGGAGATAACTCAGGGTCTGATGGCACAGGGTTACTTTATTAAAGTTTTAAGAGGTGGGAAAAGGACTGGAATTTCAACAACAACAACTACAAATCTACTCTACATATCAAATACCATCCAGAAAAAAAAAATTGATTGTTTCTCACCCTGGTCTCAAAATAGGACCAAGATGGCAATGTTTGAGAGTCCGTGAGATCGGTCCATAGTTTTAGACGGTACGAGGTTATGGCCGTGGTCCTGAATGCCAGGAGATCCGAGCAAGGGCGAACGTTGCCAGATAAGAGGTCTGGTCTATCCAGTGTCAACTTTGAAACCAAGCTCTGCAAAGAATGGCTGCACTTCCACTTCTTTCTTGCGTACATCGCCGTTGATGTTTGGCTTTTTTTTTTTTTTTTTTTTTTTTTTTTTTTTTTTACTCCCGCCGCAGAAGTTTACTGCCAACTTCACTAAATTATAGTTTGGTGGCATTTAATGTTGGTATCATCGGCATTTTCAGACCGTTGTCAGGCCGTTGCGCCCTGAGGCTGTGCAAACCTAACTCCCCAAAAGAAGGGACTCTAATCAAATTGAACATAAATTCAACAAATGTACACCGAAATGAACAAATTCTTACACCAATATGACGTCAGTATTAAAAGTTTCCTTTAAAAAAATTTTTTTGTGAAGGCTAATGTTATTGTTTTTTTTACTGCCTATTCTTATAATAGTAACAGAGAATAAAAAACGTTTTAGACTTAGGTTATAGCCTCTGGGTTTAAATCTCCCAAAACTGCAACAGGAGTTGGCAGGCTCCGTTTGTTCCACTTGCCCAGAAAGGTAAGATACGCGCATGCACACATACAAACATTAAAAAAAAACAAAAACACACACACACAACCAGATAGGCGACTTACTATTAGCCCTCTCCCGTGAAACCAGAGTAATACAAGCCCGCCAAGTGGATTGGTGGTGAAGAGCTTAGAAATAACAACATTGGGGGGGGGGGGGATCTTAAATTTGGTCGAGGGATAACTAAAAAGGAATTGGTGTTTTACCA
>CAXITT010000087.1:1054636-1067859 GCA_964033795.1 Lymnaea stagnalis | reverse complement strand
TTTATGCTATGTGTTCTTTATGCCATGTGCTCTTTATGCTATGTGTTCTTTATGCTATGTGTTCTTTATGCTATGTGTTATTTATGCTATGGGTTCTTTATGCTATGTGTTCTTTATGCTATGTGTTATTTATGCTATGTGTTCTTTATGCCATGTGCTCTTTATGCTATGTGTTCTTTATGCTATGTGTTCTTTATGCTATGTGTTATTTATGCTATGGGTTCTTTATGCTATGTGTTCTTTATGCTATGTGTTATTTATGCTATGGGTTCTTTAAGCTATGTCTTCTTTATGCTGTGTGTTCTTTAAGCTGTGTCTACTTTATGATATGTGTTCTTTGGGCTATGTCATGTATATTGATTTCTCCCACATAACTGTGCATTATTACTTTAGTGCGGAGGAAAGGATAAAACACCTGGTCAAACTACCTTGCCAAAAGATATATAATCATATCCCAGGTGTTAAATTTCAAATTTAGAGCGTTGTGGGATCACCTGTTAATTTTATTGCAGATAGTTTAAAAACATGTCTTTTTATTGTTCCTATCAATTTTAAGGGAAAAATTTTTTTATCTGGTTCATTCGTTTAAAGAGAGGTTATTATTGTTTTGCTTTATAATTTGCTTTGTTTCTTTTTAAACTATTGAGCATCAGTTTACAAGATGAACAAGAACAAAAATTTGGAATTGAATCAATATCGAAGAATTGATTGAAATTAAAATAGTATAATGATCTCTGGTCAGTCCGCTAGTTCCATCTTGAATATACCAGTGGTGTGTATATGTTGTGCATGCCGTGGTTTGGGGTCGAATACGTTAGACAGGATTTTTGTGAGAAAAACAATCATCAGACATCCATAACGCACGATACGTGACGCTGAAGAGAGGACATCACCTATGCGAGGTTCGTGGACCGGCTCGTTCATACGTCCCGCTGAAGAGAGCACATCACCTGGGCGAGTTTCGTGGACCGGCTCGTTCATACGTCCCGCTGAAGGGCGCACATCACCTAGGAGAGGTTCGCCAGGTTCGGGGACCGGCTCGTTCACCGTGTCTCCAAGTTGATTTCCAATTTAAGTCCCCCCAAATCCTCCATTGAAAGCCGGCTGATTCTAATACTAACAGTTGTGATTGAAGGTTGTTATCGGAATACAAGCGGCCGTTTGTTATCGCTACATTTTCCCCCTTCCACTTATCTTTTGTGCATTTCAACTCGATCCCCGGCCGTCCTCCGCTACCGTGTACGCAGGTATTTTACGCGTCTCCTTTGCCCAGAAACCTCCGCACCACGTTGCTCAAATAGAAAACTCAGATAAGAACGACAACTGTGGGGGCTCGTCCAAAAACAGAAATAGAAAGTTTTGATTAAGTTTGAGAATTATTCGCGTACAGAAAGACCGCCTCCCTCCAGAGATTGGAGGCCCGTGTAAATGTTGTTGAGGAAGTTGACAGGGGGAGAGGGGGAGATAGTTTGGAGGCGATCGAGCCAGGCTTACACACCATGTAATGCTTTGTTTGTGCCAGAGACACGTTTGGGATACCATTCAGTGCCAACGACTTGTGGTTTAAATACTCTGTGTTGATTTGGATTTACATTCGATGTTGATAATTTTTTTTAGTCGTGTAGATCCGAAATCGTTTTATTTTGTTTAAATGTCGAGATGATTGTTGATTTATTTAGATTTTTTTTTATTTTTTATTTTTATTTTTATTTTTTTATTTTTTTTTTGCGTTGTCGCTTTTGTTTTCATTTAAAGAATATGTTTGAGTTTTGTGAAATTATGTAATAAGTAAGGACATTACATATAATATTAATAATTAGTGTTATGTTACAGTACAAAAATTAGAAAATAATATATTCAAACTGAATGACAGAATGACACATTAATTCATTATGGCAAATAATCAAACTTTTTTGTACGCGTCCCTTATATCAAAGGTCCCGAAACAAGTTAATAGGTTTGTTTAGTAAGAAATGACTGAGAGGCAATTCGGTGCAGGCACAACATCATTCTGATGTTGATTGTCCAGCAAGGCCCCCACAGTAGTAATTCCGCGTGTCAGGCCGGCACCGGTGTCCGTTATATTGGCCCGGTGATTACCCCGATCAGACAGTCTTCGAAGAGTCCGCGGTACATCACGGCTCGTCCTGTCTCGCCATCGGGTGTCCTCCCTGAGAGGTTGACCCGTCGGGGTGCAGCACCTCTTGGCCGTCAGCTTTCTTCATTAAACTCGCGTCTTGCGGCTCCCCCCGCGGGGGGGAAATGTTGCAATTTATTAAACCAGCTTGTTGAAGTCGCGTGGCCGGGATTGGACAAAATTTATTAGAAGGAGCGTTGAGTGATAAGGAACGGAAAGGGACCGCCCGAATCTGGACACGGGGGGGCCCCTATAGCTCTCCAGTTTTCCGTTGGCGTGCCAGACCAAAATGGAATAGCCCGTCATCAAATTGCCATTTTTCTCACCGGTCAGGAGTTTTGAAAGTAGTTGATACTATTTTAGCTTTAGTGGCGGCTACAGGAGGTGATAGGGTCAGCAGAAAAGGTGAAGGCGTTTGGTAAATAGGTCTCTCTGTCGGACGCTTCACGCTTAGTTTTTTTTTGTTTTTTTTGTTGTTGTTGTTCAATGCCGTCAATGCTGTCACGGTGCATAACGATACTTGTTGTGGATATTGTTGAGGCTCTGTTCTGTTTTGTAGAGCTAACTTGCGGGAATGTAGTTCTTTTTTTTTGTTTTTTTGGTGTTTTTTTTTCTTTGCGATTGTACATTTGGTATTCAAGTTAAATTAAATTAATGCGCTTAGACCTTGTGAAGTTTTATAAAAATATCAAGAATAATAATGAATTAAATCAAAAGTACATTTTTGATAATTAAAGAAAAATATTTCTTATAAATTGCGTTAACGGTTCCGGAAAAGTGTTTGGTTTAATGAGTGTAAAGGACGTGGCTGGTGTAATAATTAATGAGTGTAAAGATCGTGGCTGGTGTAATAATTAATGAGTGTAAAGAACGTGGCTGGTGTAATAATTAATGAGTGTAAATGACGGAAAATATTTTTGGAAAATAAATAAAATTTCGAGAAATTGCTATTGTCTTTGGCAATAATTAGTGAGTGTAAATGACGGAAAATATTTTCGGAAAATAACTAATAGGGCTAATGTTACATCGAATAATTGCCAATGACCCTGTGCGATGATTCGACGTAAAAACAAAATGACTTTGGAAAAATTTGATTGGTTTTTATAACGCCAAATATCTGCGTCATTTATTTTATCAAGTGTTTAAAAAAAAAAAAAAGTATTTCCAAAATGTTCATGGCAGACGTCAGACAACTTTCTTGCCAATTAGTTGTCTTTCTACACTTCAATTTGGTTCGATTTGATACTATCTGAAAATTTTTAGGGTTCATTAATCATTTCTCCTAGCATGAATTAGTTTTATTATACACAATATATATATATGTGTGTATATATATATATATAGGATTGGAGATTTATTAATTCTTTTTATGCAAATCGCAGTGATGACAAAACACCTTTTTTTAAAAAAACACGAGAAAGTAATGTCCACTTCTTGGCGTGTCATGTCCACGTTTTGTTCAATGAAGGTGTCGTCGCTATAGTTAATGAAATCACTGTAACTGTAACAATTCAGAGATTGGCGGCTAGATTGTAGATTGTTTACAAGCTAAAACCCCACCAGCAGTTCCCACAATTATAAAATCCTGATGTGTGTGTATGCGTTTGCTTGCTGAACTCAGCTCGATCGTTAGGCTTGTTTGTACACAAATCATGAGACAAAGAGAAATCCGATTCTGGATTTATTGAGGTCGGTGTCGACATTTTTAGAAATATTACAAAGAGTTAAAATATTGTTTGCTGGAAATTATTGTCAGAAATAGATTGTGAGATTATTTTATGAAAGAAATAACAGTGTTAACAATATTTTTGTGGATACATTTTATAGAACAAAAGGGGAGTGTCAGAAATAGTGTGTGAAATGTGTTGTTTTGATAATGCGAAATATTAGAATAAATAGTCTGTGAAAATCCTTGACTAGAAATTAGATTTATTAGAAATGGTGGGAAAGATAATATAGATTAGAATTAATATAATTTTAAAAAAAAAATAGTTTGTGGACTATTATATATTAGACATCAGAAATATTATACCAAAAAATCTTTAAAAATTATAAACTAGAAATTAACAATTTAGGCACAGTTTTTGAAATTTATTTACTAGAAACTATCACTATTAAAAATAGTTTATTTAAGAATATTAGACGTAGATCGTGAATTATTCTATACTTGAAATGAGTTATTTAAAAGAGCAACAACTTTTTGAATTATTTTATACCAGAAATAAGCTATGTTACAACTATTGAATAAAAAAGTCTTAGCGAAAAAAATACCAATGCTATTATTAGTTTGTGAACTTTTCTATACTAGATACTGGCTGCAGATTTTAGATTATAATTAACAAGACTCCGTAGAAAATGTCGGATTTTAAATTACATAGAGATATAATAAATTTTAAACATTACGTATTTTAATACTATGAATACCAAGCTCAGATCTAAATTTTAGAACAGTCCACAAAGGTGTAAATTAGTCCTAACATTTGTGTAAGCAATCCATAAACGTCTGAATTAGTCCACACATTTCTTTTATATCAGCCTTAAACATTTTGTTACTCCATGTTATGAAACAAAAAGAAGGAAACATTTGAAAATTTTTCGATTAAAATCAAATTTTTTTATATTTGGCGAAATTTCCTTAGATCAATTAAACTTATTAAAGAATTGGTCTCGGTAATGCTATGTTTTCCTGTGTTTGGTAAATTTTACGCTAGGAATGTGAGCGCTTACTTTAAAATAAAACATCTTTACTGATGCTTTTGTGATCAAAACTATTTTAGCAACTATATATCAAATTGCTATTCTCGTGTTTCTGCCTGTAATATTTATTGGTTTGTTTATTTTCATAGTTTTGTTGCCCGTGTTCGTTACTAGTAACTGGTAACATGTTATTCCGCAACAAAGGGTATGTGGTTATTGCACGATTTTTCTCGAAATTGTTGCCGCCAGGTAGTAAATTATCGTTTCTTCACATACTAAAAGATTTTTAAAAATAAAAAAAAAAGAAAAAACTGCTGCAAACAAATGCCGTTATGAGAGCCTACGGTTTACTAAGAGTATAACAAAGACAGTGGTTATCTTCATGGTTAACGTTCGTCATGGCATTTCTACCCTGATTCCAGCACGGATAAAAGGTAAGTACAAGACTAACAATAACTTAAGGTCTCGATAAGAACGACACGAGGTCTTCTTAATAAGAACAGGAGGTCTTTATCACAACAACGTAAGGTCTCCATAACAATAGCATGTGGTCTTCATAACAATAAAAATAAGGTTTTTATAGCAATAGCATGATGTCTTTACAGCAATAACGCGAGGTCTTCATAGCAATAACACGAGGTTTTTATAACAATAACTCGTGGTCTTCATAACAATAACATGAGGTCTTCATAACAATAACACGAGGTCTTCATAACAATAACATAAGGTCTCTGTCACAATGACATGAACACGGGGGGGGGGGGGGGGCTTATTACTGCCTCTATGTGTCCCTGTGTCAGAATGGGGTAATAGACACCATGTAAGTGACTTATGTCTTCAAACCTGGGCAGCGATAAGGCACGGTGCTCTGACGTCGGTTAAACACGATCCCAGCGTCTACAGTCACGGAAGTCGCTCTAATGAGATCCTGCAGGATTTAACGTGGGCCCAGTCACGTGTTACAATTAGCGGGAATTTTTCGCAATCAAATTTGTTGTTATGTTCTCGTCTTTAATACTATTGTTAATGCGGTGCAAAGGTTAATTCTTAAATTGGGCAGAGCAGATGAATGCCATTAACTTTAAGGAAATTGATTTCGCATCAATAAAAAAGCACAGAACTTTGTCAACATGGGAGATGGAAGTTTGAGTGGGGTTGGGGGGGGGGGCATTCTAGTAAATTGAGAATATTAGTGGAAATATATGTGGAAATACATTGTTAGAAACTATGTTTCACGAAAATATTTTCTAATAATAGTAATGTTACGTAAGGCGATGTGAAGTTTTCTGGTCTTAGAAATGACCCCTTAGCACAGATTAATATTTTTAAAACAGCAAATTTATTTTATAAAAGCCACCAAAAAATGCATTTATAATTTGAAGGTGTAAAAAAACAAACAAAAAAATTCCAACCACTGTTATAAAAAGGGTAATGTTGGAATGTCTAGATAATTATTGTTTAACTTATACGATTATTTGGTTTGTTGCTACAATCGGTTAAACGAAACGTATGAGTTTAGGCTGATTCAATAAAAGAAAGACAAAAAAAAAAATAGTCATAATTTTGTTGACCCTCCTGGAAACATAATAGAAAGGAATCGTTGACCTGGTCTCCTGAATCGTTGACCTGGTCTCCTCACTCATCGAACGACCACACATGTTTAGAGGTTGAGCTGTTGCAGAGCTTAGTGAGAGCCGAGCCTTATCTTGAGTTGACGTGGATGTTCCACAAGAAAGAAGACCATTTCTGTTGTATAGTGTAATGTTCGAAATAGTTAATCAAACAATACTTGTCTTTTATGTCATCCAATTGGATTAGAAACATCAAATGGATAAAGTGAAAATTGCCGCCCCACCCCCCCCTCCCCCCCCCCACCCCCCCCCCCCCCCCCCCCCCCCCCCCTATACTTGTCTTTTAAGTCATACAATTGGATTCGAAACATCAAATGGATAAAGTGAAAATTGCCGCCCCACCCTCCCTTCCCCCCACGCCCCCCCCCCCCCACACATCATACCGTGATTTTCGACTTGCCGGTCACACTTTGGTTCACAATGTAAAGGACACTGAAACACTGTCCAGTTATCTATACACTTTAACCCCAGGGCTAAAATATTTTTAAAAAATTCATTTATATTTATATGAAAACCTTGTGTTATTGTAATAAGGACCTTATGTATATATATATAATATATGAAACCTGGCGAAAACTCAAACACGAACTACGCGCAACTCTGTAACAACTCCCAACACAACACCACGATACTACCAACAAAATGTCCACCACCACGAGACATAACAGCATTCTCTAATCTTCTAGATGTCACACTTTATATCATCAGTCACATCTGATCTTTTTTATGATTTTTTTTTTTTTTGGTTATTTTTCCGTACGTTTGGACCGATCGCGTCACATGAAGACCAAATCATTCTCAAGAATCCAAACATTGTCAACCGCGCCCACAACTCTAGCCAAAATGGAACGTTTCTCAACCGAGCCCGCCGTAATGTCTCTGAAACTGTATCTACAGATCTGTTTCCAAACACTTTTTTCGTCTTCTTAAAGGGTCGGCCATTTAATGGGCCGAAATCTATTTATGGAGCATACAGGACGTACAGTCTGGCCAATCGCATTAAAATATTAATGAAGTATCCTGGTGGTCCATTTGCTCACATCTCTCAACTCATTTTTTCTGTACTTCTACGTTAATCTGAGCCAGCATAGTGGGTCTCAACCTATATGAAAACGTCTTTACAACTTTACGTTACGAAAGATTTTACAAACGAATTGTTACTGATATATATATATGCGCAATACATTGTTAGAACCACTTTTCACGAAGGTAGTGTCTAAAAATAGTAACATTGCGTAACGCGATGTGACGTTTCCCGGTCTTAGAAATGAAAACACATATTCGTCGAATAACATTTAATTAATTTTGAACATGTAAATACTTACCGAAATTTTCCAGTAGCCTGCTATTAAAAAAGTATGTCATCTAAGAGTTTAGAAACGAAAATGCAATGCTTTACATAACAAAAAATAGTTCTGCAAAGTAGCTTTCAATGCAATACTTCTAATGAATTATTTAAGAATACACAATAAAATATAAAATTAAATTCTCCCACATTATTTAAAATAAACCTAGAATTTATTTAACAATTTCTTTATGAGTTTAAAAAACCAAATTATAATTTATAATTAACATTTTTTGAAAAATATAGAGTTAAAATACTGATTTAATTTTTTTTAAAAAACAATTGGACTCGGTCAATAGTTACCAGCCATTCAAAGTCGAAGCAAATTTTCTTTTTAATTGCACTTGGATTTAGTAGTAGTAATTTATTATTATTTTCGTAGAAGCTTACATGCAAAATTTAATTAAAATTCACTTTCATTTGTAGAAACGAATGCAAATAATAAAGAAATTCATCAAATACCAGAAAGGTATGATTTCCAAACATTTTTTAAAGTTAATTACGATTAGTTATGGCTTTTGTTTCAAAAGTATATTTTTCCCATGTAGCGCCTCAATGCCTGCCACTATGGACGGACAAGCTCGTTTCTATTCAGCCTCCATGTACACTCGGGAGTTTGGGCCTCCAGGGACTGGCGAGGGGGGAGGTGGACCACCCCCTCACAATTTTCTCACATCTCAACCACCCGCGTGTTATTACGCATGCGCACAGAGCCAAGGTAACTTCGGGGGGCAGGCTATGTCGGTGGTGGAGCAGGAGCAGCATTCGCTGGATCAGATCCACCCGGCGTTCTCGTCCCACCTGACCCACCAACAGATACAGTACCTGCACCAGCCACGGGGCTGCTTCTCCAGGAATCATGACGCACACTCGGGGCGGCTGCAGCACCCTGGCGCACACACGCCCTTGCCACAGTCTCATCCACACCTGCAGCATCCACCCGCGGCGTCTCACCTGCAGCATGGATCCGTTCTGGATACCGGAAGTTCCCAAACGTCACTCAAAAACTCACCTTCGTCGGGGTCGTCCAGCACCCCCGTGCCTGCGCACATTTCCCCGGTGTCCACAATGCCAGGCGCCCACATGGACCATCACGGTTTAGTGACGTCACTGCACACGGGGGACCCCCCTCCGGCCCACAGTCAGGGACTGGGCCACACGCCACCCCCCGCGGTGGACCAGGATATGGACCACCAGCACAACCCACAGCAACAGCAGCAGCCCCTGCCGTTTCCATGGATGAAGACCACAAAGTCGCACGCCCACCAGTGGAAGGCGCAGTGGCCAGGTAAGCTGTCCGCAGTCTTGTCATGTCTTGTCTGAAGTCTGTACTCCACAGGCCTGCACTTAACTCTCTATAAAGTATCTTTAAGTCTAATGGCTGTTGTACACATTGACACACCCATAACTCGCATTTGCGTTACACATTAAGGTAAAAGGGACCCCATGGGTATAACTAAATGGACACTCTTGTAAAAACAGTTATACATTTTACCAGCAATTAAGATAATGTATTTTCCCTAAACGAAATTCCCGAAACGTTCATGGATTTGTGTGTGCTTTTTGACGTCCAAGTCAAGAAATTTGACTGCATTAAAAATAAAAAAAAATTATGTGATTTTAATCCAATCAATCGTTAGATATTTAAGTTCTTTCGTATTTTTTTTAATATTTTTTTTTTGTGTAGCACTTATTGTTAAGTATAGATCTAGTCGTATGTCCACAAGCCCACCTTTTTCAACATGTTTTAGCTTGGCCGTCATTAAGCCTTGGCAAAAGACTCGTATTTGTTGTGACATCTTTTCAAGTGTTAGAGAAAGCCAAATGGTTGTTTCTCTGAGCAATTTGTTCCTTGAGTTTGCCACTATAAAAAGAAGACACAAAAACTGCACTTCAGTTTTAAGCTTCCTAAACCTTTCAAATTTATCCCATTACCATGAGTCGTCGTGGATTTTATAATTTTTTTTGCCCAAGCAACATTTTCTTTGTATTTTGAATGTATCTTATAAGCTCTGTGGCATTCTGTCATATGTGGACTAGGCTTTGTCAAAGTGCGCAATTTAAAATTAAAGATAATTCCGATGTCACGGTTCGTTAATAAACGTAAACCTCAAGTCGTATCCCCGACCCGCAGAATATAACACCTGACTGATCCCGAACACCTTGAGGGCTTCTCCCCCCTCCCCCCCCCCGACCAGTATCTTACACCCACCTGATTCCTCCAACACCACCTTGAAGCCATAATCCTGTAATCGCCGGTCGCTTCATCTAATTATCTCAGCCCGATACAATGAAGCCGGGCACGTCGTGTCTGATCTCTCGGAGACATCTGTTTCTATTACAATGGTACGTGCCCAAGGCATGAATCTTCAAACGATTCTCGTCGCAGACACCGGGTGCAACACTTCTCACCTTGAACATATGTCATGTAACCCCATCGCGCTATTCACAGTGTTGCTTGTTAAACATTTGATTATTTCGGCTGTTTGAACTGAGGCAAGAAAGCGGATGATGTGTTATATCGTTGTGTGAGGCTATAGTTTTTTGTTGTTTTTTGTACTGTCGGCCAGACCTATGCACAAAAGACACAAATCTCACACGATGAGCACGCACAGAAAACTCCGCCCAGACATAACTCGCCGCATAAAAAACTCCCCCCCCCCCCCCCCCCCTAGTTGCACGCAGATAACATTGTGATCGCTGAACAATGCGCAAACCACAATTTCGGCACCCGGACATTTGCGAACATTGACAATTGCAAACATTCACTATTGCGAACATTGACAATTGCAAACATTCACAATTGCGAACATTGACAATTGGATACATTCACAATTGCGAACATTGACAATTGCAAACATTCACAATTACGAACATTTACAATTGCAAACATTCATAATTACGAACATTGACAATTGCAAACATTCACTATTGCGAACATTGACAATTGCAAACATTCACAATTGCGAACATTGACAATTGGATACATTCACAATTGCGAACATTGGCAATTGCAAACATTCACAATTGCGAACATTGACAACTATGAACGTTGACAATTGTGAACACAGACTATTCCACACTTTAACAATGAAATTTTATTTTAAGCAACATTGTTTTGAGTTCAAACATTTAATCTTATTTTTGTCCGCCTGCCATAATTGATCATCATTGTAATTCATAGCCGTATATTCTATAAAATATGTTTTTAATATGAAATTATACTTTAGTTCTGATACATGTACAATAAAATGTGCCAAACTTTAAAATGATAATACTAGTTATGTTATAATTACTAAAAGTAGTTCTAAATACACTTTACTGTAGGGGCGCACACACACATGACTGCTTACAAACAAAATAATAATAATAATAATAATAATAAAGTTTATTTGAAAGCACGCTTCAACCCCAAAAGCTCGAAGCGCGGTACGAAGTCAACCATATTAAAAAGAGAAATAAAAACAATCTAAAATTTACCACATTTAAAAAAACAGACGCAACACTATAAAACTACCTACGAGCATACCAAGTCAAAGTCTTTCATCCCATTTCAACGATAAGCAACACAAGCCAATATACATTAACCGAAGAAAGATGGTAGATAGCATCACCCCCAGATGGTGTTTGCGAAATAGAAGTGTGTTTTTAAATCAGTTTTAAAGGCTTTAATAGTAATAGTATAAGCATCTAACTCTGCGAAGTTTACAATTTGATTGCATCTATGCATAAAAACAAAACACGATCATATTAGTAATAGCCTAGACACTTTAAGTGAGGGCCCTAAGCTATTACTATTATTAACTTAAAGACTATCATCGGCCCTTTCAAAATACAATAGATACAAAACACATAAATCATTCAGCCAAATCTGTTTAAACAAAAAAAACACCAAATATTACCGAATGTGTCTTTTGTCCCGCGTGACCCCAACTACTACTTGTGTGATGGAGGAATGGGGAAGCTTGCTATAAATAAACACCTTTACGATACACGCTCTCATTATTTTACTATTTAAAAAAAAAAAAATGACATTTTTAGACTACTTATAATTTTTTTTTTTTTAAAGATAAACCTTTTAAAATTTTAATGTATTTTTTACAATAAAAATTTCAATGTCAACATTTACTTATATTAAAAAAATTAAAAAAAAAAATGAAAAAAAAAATAATTTAAAAAAATTTTTTTTTTTTTTTTTTGAGGATAAGTCTTTTATAGCTTTAATGTCGTGTTTACAATAAACATTTCAATGTCAACATTTACTTCTATTAAAAAATTTAAAAAAAAAAAATGTAAGAAAAAATTATTTAAAAAAAATATATAAATGCGTAATATTTGTTTTAAAAAAAATAAAGAAAATGCATGATAAATGGAAAAATGTAAATGATAAATGTAAAAAAATATAAGTGAATAATAAACTAAAAAAAATTATTTAGGAACAATTCAAGATTGATAAGTCATTTCAAGTCGATACCCATTCCCTTAACTTTTCTAGAACCGTTTCTCAATGTCTAGGAAGTATATGTATTGCGGGTCTCACACCCTTTGCCAATGCAAAGGGCGCATATCACTGAACAGGTTAAGAACCACTGACTTATAAATATATAATATACATTACAGAGAAGACTACCCCCAAAGACCACATATGAGAGCAGAAATCCCTTGTTCGGATCTTATCATTTTGCTCTAATATAATTCGTCAATCTCTTATATGTATTTAGCTTCAGGAGTGTCCTGCTTCCTTTTCACAACCGCCCACCCCATATTCCACATGTTTTATAGTAATTGTACTGAGTGGGGAGAAGAAAAAAAGTTGTCATTCAGTGAGTTTTCATGTGTGATGTCTGAACTCCGGTGAAGAGTTTGAATTTCATTTCTTTAGCGGGAGGCGAGTATTATATCAATCAATAAAGAGCCACCGGTATGCTGTAGGACTGTCTGGTGTAGGGCTGTCTGAAGACTGTCTGAGGAATGTCTGTTGGACTGTCTGTAGGACTGCCTGTAGGACTAGTATTTAAAGGCTGACAGGTGTAGGGCGTAGGACTGTCTGTAGGCCTACTGTTTAAAGGCCGGCGAGTAGGGCGAAGGATTGTCTGTCAGGCCCTACAGTTTAAAAGGCCGGCGAGTAGGGCGTAGGACTGTCTGTAGGCCTACTGTTTAAAGGCCGGCGAGTAGGGCGTAGGATTGTCTGTCAGGCCCTACTGTTTAAAAGGCCGGCGAGTAGGGCAAAGGATTGTCTGTCAGGCCCTACTGTTTAAAAGGCCGGCGAGTAGGGCAAAGGATTGTCTGTCAGGCCCTACAGTTTAAAAGGCCGGCGAGTAGGGCGAAGGATTGTCTGTCAGGCCCTACAGTTTAAAAGGCCGGCGAGTAGGGCAAAGGATTGTCTGTCAGGCCCTACAGTTTAAAAGGCCGG
>CAXITT010000087.1:1018578-1036763 GCA_964033795.1 Lymnaea stagnalis | reverse complement strand
TATATATATATATATATATGACATATACCGAGTATACAAGATGCGATACGACATAACGACAGACATAAATAATGTTCTTTCAATATTTGTTTCGATTTCTTTTTTTTTTATTTCTTTTTTTTTTTACTATTTCTTTAAAAATGATGCTTTCAATCATGTATCATTTTGAAAAGCCTGAATAAAATATAAGAACTTTTTAAAAAATATGAAGAAAGGAACTCGTCGCAACACTTCAGACAACGAATCAATTAACCGGTAGGTAGGATTTCATCGGAATAAAAGGTTTCGCCACTGAAGGAAAACAACACATAAATACTGACTTACATCCCTTAGTGGCGTTTGATCGTCTGCATAGTGTAAACCGGTAATTAAGGGGTTATACTCTGTACGGGGAAAAAAAAACAACAATTAAATTGTATATATTGGTGCACAATTTCTCACATACTTGCTTACGGCACTAAAAAGTTGATGGAGACATATATGCACGGTTAGCGGAAATTTGATCGAAAGAAATTTCGTCAGTGGTAAATTGATCGACGGAAATTTGATCGAACGGAACTTTGGTCAAATCTTTTTTTTTTCAGTTCAGAAATACAATTTTCGTCAAATTTCTTTTTGAATGCACTTTACTATATAGTAAAACAAAATAATGCGTTCAAAAAGAAATTTAAAGCAAAATTTTAACGTAAAAAAGAAAAAAAAATGACAAAAAGATTCGACTAAATTTCCTTTCGATAGCCTCAATGTTGATAAGGTGCTGTAAAATAGCCTCATTGTTCATAAGGTTCTTTAAAATGGTCTCAATGTTGATAAGGTGCTTTAAAATGGTCCCAATGTCTATAATGTGCTTTAAAATGGTCTCAATGTTGATAAGGTGCTTTAAAATGGTATCAATGTTGATAAGGTGCTTTAAAATGGTCCCAATGATGACAAGGTGCTTTAAATGGTCTCTATATTGCTAATGTGCTTTAAAATGGCCCCAATGATGATAAGGTTCTTTAAAATGGTCTCAATGTTGATAATGAGCTTTAAAATGGTCTCAATGTTGATAAGGTGCTTTAAAATGGTATCAATGTTGATAAGGTGCTTTAAAATGGTCCCAATGATGACAAGGTGCTTTAAATGGTCTCTATATTGCTAATGTGCTTTAAAATGGTCCCAATGATGATAAGGTTCTTTAAAATGGTCTCAATGTTGATAATGAGCTTTAAAATGGTCTCAATGTTGATAAGGTGCTTTAAAATGGTCTCAATGTTGATAAGGTGCTTTAAAATGGTCCCAATGATGATAAGGTGCTTTAAAATAGTCTCTATGCTGCTAATGTGCTTTAAAATGGTCTCAAAAGTGGAACTTAAATCATAAAAAAAAACGCTAAGGCATTTACAATGAACCACGCGGTTGTATCAATCCCTTTAGAAAAAAAATAACTCTTTTTAATTTCAACCAACAAATGATAGACGTCTACATTTTGTGTGTGCTGTACAGCTAAGTCTTTGGTGCTGGAGTGTCAGATGATGGACCGTGTTACCAGTGTTATAATGGCTGCCACAACAAAATTTCATTTTTTTTCTTTAGCCTTTCTCACTTCCACTGGAGCATAGGCCGTCCACCATATATTTCCATCTGCCCCTGTCCTGGGCAGCCTTTGTTGGTTCACCCCAACTATTCTTCATTGACTCCACCTCTGACTCTACCCCCTACCCCCCCCCTTCTTCCCTGCGGCTCTTGGTCTTCGTCTTTTCCTGGTACCTTGAGGATTCCAATTCAGGGAATCCCTGTCGTGTGATGTTGTTTTGGGGAGAGAGCATCAAGTGTCTTAGTGGAAACCACGGTTACTGTAGTGTGAAATGCTCTCATTTCAACGGATAAATAAAGAAACATTACTCGAATTGGTCGCCTCCTGTGTACTCTTAAGAGAGCGCTATCATAAAATTTAATGACAATTTGACTTATTTATAATCATAAATTGCGTTGATAAACGTCCAAATAATTAAAATAGAGATTTTACCCAACATATATTCCTAATCAACATAAAATTATTAATTTAAACAATAATATTTTTTTTAATATCCTAATACAGTGGTTCTCAACATGTGGGTCGCGATCCCTTAGAGGGCTGAATGACCCTTACACAGGGGACACATATTTATGAAGTAGCAACGAAAATAATTTTATGGTTGGGGGTCACCGCAAAATGGCAGTTTGAGAACCACTGCCCTAATATTATGTGTTGGAAAAATCTTTGAGGTTTTGTTGTCCCCGATCATATCCACCTGGACAGAATTTATGCCGACGTCCAGATTTTAAATTAACTCACTACGTGCCCCGGGGGAGTGGGGGCATTGACAAAAGTTGCGCATATTTTTTCCCCGACTAAATGATACATATCTGTTAGCATGCAAACTATCTAAACATATACAATTCATCATAGACCCTAGCCAAAAGTATCTGAAATAGCGGCTTGTCATGCCGAGGGTTGGGGTGAGGCATGGATGGGGGCTAGGGGCGCTTGGCACATGGGGAGAGGGGAGGGGAGGGGGGCGATGGGCATAAACAAGGGCAATAATCATGTACGAGGTTAGGACCTGAACCCGGAAGTTTTTAACTCCCATGGAAATTGTTATCACGTTTTACACATAAAGGCGAATAATTAATGACTTGAATTTTTTCAGTTTTTCACTGAGCTTATAGTGTGACACTCTCTTGAACACTGAGCTTACAGTGTGACACTCTCTTGAACACTGAGCTCATGTTGTGACACGCTTCTTGTTATCGCTAAGCTTATATTGTGACACACGTTCAAATCTGGGGTAAATATACAGGTATGTGGTGTAGAAACCATCTGGGCAAATCTAATGTTGTAGTTGGTGTAGGCGTATGGACTATGGCTCTGGCGCATGTGTAGTAGAAGCTGGGCTGTAGTTCTGTCTAGGATAAATTTTCTTGACTGGGATCTAGGGCTGTCTAAGGGCAATATTCTTGTCGATGGGAAATATTCTTGTCTTCTAGGATCAAGGGGCAATAATCTTGTCTGGTTTAAAAGGGGAAAACTCATGTTTAGGGGAAATATTCTTGATTCTTGCCTAGGGGGAATATTCTTGTAGGGTATCTAGGGGCAATATTCTTATCTGGGGTTTTAAGATACATGAAGGAATTCATTTATTTGTTTTGAAAAAAAAAGTATACATTAATTTGACACTAAAGGTCTGCTCTTCAGATATTGTCATTTATCGTAGTTATACTCAGCTGTCATCAAACAGATATATTAAAAAAAAACAACTCTGTCACATTAAAAATGTATGTATAAATATTTATGTATCAATACATTTATTATATCTATAAATATCAATTCAATATATTTATTATATCTATGAATTATATATATTTATATAAATTATATCTTTATCAATTAATAAATATATATAAATATGTATATATATCAACTGATATTTATAGATTGATATGGATATTTAAGTTAGGACTATTTAACATGTCCATTTTATAACGGATATAGAAAAATCTTGGTTAGATTACTGTTACCTGACAATTAAGTAACATTAATCCAACCTTGGATACAAGACCTACTTCCCGTGTGTTTATCTTACAATGACTATAACATGAGAACAGCAATGCCAGCCATTCTGACTTGTCTGATAATGGATTTTAACAAAAGAACAGCAATGCCAGCCATTCTGACTTGTCTGATAATGGATTTTAACATCACAATGTCAGTTTTTGTGGGACAATGGATTTCAACAACATAATTACAATGCCAGTCTTTGTCTGAAAATGGATTTCAACAACAGACCTACAACGCAAGTCTTTGTTGGACAATGGATTTCAACAACAGAACTGCAATGCCAGTCTTTGTTGGGCAATGGATTTCAACAAGAGAACTACAATGCCAGTCTTTGTCTGACAATGGATTTTAAGTCCCGCGTGCTAACTTTTCCTGTCTGTGTCTCCGGAAACTGTTCAAAGAACAAGATGTCCGATATTTCAGGACGACAAAATACTGATGGAGACGTGGGAGGCTGGGATGATGATGGCATCGACATGAAAGATGACTGGTAAAAATGCAACAGTTTCGCCTTGGTCAGGCCGGAGCCTGGTCTCGGTACAACGCAAGCGATGAGTCTGTCTTCACCGGACGTGTCCGGCATGTTGACCACGATGGCATCACTTACGTCCGGGCATTTCCCCAGAATCCCTTCCGGCCAGCTGGTGTACACGAGCACAGCTCCCTGGGAGATCACTTCACCCGCCCGGCCGTAGCAGTACAGGTGGTCAGCTTCGGTCAGCAGGCCCCGGTCGCCGGTTTTGAAAAAGCCATCTGGGCTAAAAATTGAGCTGATGGGCTGGGGCGGGTAGTAGTTGGTCATCATGAAAGGTGCTGAAACAGAAGAAAGGAAACTGTTGATCAACATGGTACAGAGACATGGAAACTGTTGATAAACATGGTACAGAGAAATGGAAACTGTTGATAAATATGGTACAGTAGAATGGAAACTGTTGATAAATATGATACAGGAGAATGGAAACTGTTTATAAACATGGTACAGTAGAATGGAAACTGTTGATAAACATGGTACAGTAGAATGGAAACTGTTGATAAACAAGGTACATAGAAATGGAAACTGTTAAATGACAAGAAACGCAATGCATCGGGGTTAGTGTGGCTGGCCTGGAAGCACCACATCGGGGTCAGTGTGGCTGGCCTGGAAGCACCACATCGGGGTCAGTGTGGCTGGCCTGGAAGCACCACATCTGGGTCAGTGTGGCTGGCCTGGAAGCACTCCATCTGGGTCAGTGTGGCTGGCCTGAAAGCACCCCAGACATAAATGGAATGTCTCTAAGCACACAGACTAATCGCCCTTGAGCAACATAGTTAAGTCGAGCACAGTTCGAATACATCCAATAATTTGTGTACCTAGGTATGTGAACGCTACCAATGTTATATGATAGGTAAATGTTCGTCTCCGGGCGCTATTTAGGGATATTGCCCGTGCTGTCATTAAATCATGGTGCTCAGCTGGTCTCAAGTCAACAGAATTGTACAACAGATTGGTGTTGTTTGTGACCGATTACTTTACAACCCTGCGTGATGCCATAGGTCAGAACACTAACCGTTGGCTGTGACGTAAAATTACTCTAACAACGTACGTTTACATACACTTTAACGACGTACGTGTACACTTATTTTCACGACGTTCATGTACACACACTTTAACAACGTACGTGTACACACACTTTAACAACGTACGTGTACACACACTTTAACAACGTAAATTTACACACACTTTACCAACGTAAACATTTCAATGAAGCACGTGTACGCACACTTTGACGATGTACGTGTACACACACTTTGACGACGTACGTGTACGCACACCTTCACGACGTACTTACATTTGATATAAATCTCGCCCTCTTGGTTCGGACCCAGCTTTCTCCCTTGCTCATCGACTATGAGGATCTCGATGCCTGGACTGGGCTTCCCAGAGTAGAAATCATTGAACTGGTCAGTGGCCGTGATGTTGCCGACACACACCATGGCGACCTCGGAGGACGAGTAGGACACCACGATGTTGTCGGTCAGCAGGCCCAGGGCGGCCGATAGGTTCTGTACAATAGAACAGGTGGGGGAAGTAGGTCAGGAGGTTTGCTTTATCACATTAACGTGTGTGTGTGTGTGAAGGTTTTGGTATCACTTAAACTGGTCTGTAGGAAGATTTGCGTATCACATAAATTGTGTGTATGAAGTTTTGTGTATCACATAAATTGTGTGTATGAAGTTTTGCGTATCACATAAATTGTGTGTATGAAGTTTTGCGTTTCACAAAAACTGAGTGTCAGGAGGTTTGCTTATCACATGAACTTTTTGTCAGAAGGTTTCTTATCACATAAAACTGCATGTTAGAAGGTTTGCTTATCACATAAACTGTAGGTCAGAAGGTTTGCTTAACACATAAAATGTATGTCAAGAGGTTTGCTTATCACATAAACTGTATGTCAGAAGGTTTGCGTATCACATAAACTGTATGTCAGTAGGTTTGCTTATCACATGAACTGTATGTCAGATAGTTTGCTTATCACATGAACTGTATGTCAGTAGGTTTGCTTATCACATGAACTGTATGTCAGATAGTTTGCTTATCACATAAACTGTATGTCAGAAGGTTTGCGAATCACATAAGTTATGCTTCAAGTTTAAGAGGTGGAAAGCCACAAACCTTTTTGATTGATTGTCCGCCCGTAACAATAAACGGCAGTTTGAACTCCGGCTTGGTGTCCTTGAAGTCTTCAATAAGTTCCAGCAAGGTCAAGGGCAAAATGGCCGCGCCGGTACACTTCTCGCGACTGATCACTGTCCAGAGGTCACGGCTGATGAGGGCCTGTTCCCCACTGTATTTGTCCTGCACCAAACATCATAACAACAGTAAGGTGAACGTTGCATTTGTTTCGGTCGTTAGTTTTTGGCTGCCCAATCAATCAATCTATTTATAGCTTACGTGCACACTCCACGAGGCGTCTGAGTTAGCGTGCTAAAAATAGCAACGTTCGTTTTAGAAATTTGGAAATGGCCGATGCTCTTTTTGTATACGAAATGTGTGCTGTTAGCTATTATAATATGGGTGATGTTGTTAAAGTATGTGATTTTTTTATATTAAAATATGCAATTGTTGCCATTATATTTAATTTGATCACAATATATGATTGTTGTTTTAAATAATAGGTGATTATCATGACTGTGACCAGATGTCTGTTTGACTTGTACCCAGCAGTAGTTGTTGTTGTATATCGTATTAGTGTAAACATACAACAACCAAGGACTAGAACCACCCAATAAAATCTGCAGTTACTGCAGTTGACAGACAAAATCCAGCCTCTTAATTATAAGGAAAAAGGGACCCCCCCCCCCTAAGGTCGGGCTGCGCCCTTGGCACCCCGTCCTACACCACTGACAAGAATAAACGTCTTTTCTTTCTTTTTATTTTTCTTTTTTTTTTTATTGTGAAATCTGAAATATTAGTAAACATACAACAACCAAGGACTAGAACCACCCAATAAAATCTGCAGTTACTGCAGTTGACAGACAAAATCCAGCCTCTTAATTATAAGGAAAAAGGGACCCCCCCCCTAAGGTCGGGCTGCGCCCTTGGCACCCCGTCCTACACCACTGACAAGAATAAACGTCTTTTCTTTCTTTTTATTTTTCTTTTTTTTTTTTATTGTGAAATCTGAAATATTAGGCATTAATTCCTGTGTCTGTATTTTCAAAAATAATAATAGTAATTTTAAATTGAATTTATGGTCTTCACGAATATGGTTGGGGGTTTCCATAATCTGGTGCTGTAATTATTACTTCAAGCCTGTACTATTTCTCATTAACATGCTCATGATATTCCTCGATACCAGAGCGCAGGTAATCAAACGGAAAGCCTCACCTGTAACGCTCTGTGTGAGCAGTGGGCCAGGTAATCAAACGGAAAGCCTCACCTGTAACCCCCTGTGTGAGCAGTGGGCCAGGTAATCAAACGGAAAGCCCTCGCCTGTAAGACCCTGTGTGAGCAGTGGGCCAGGTAATCAAACGGAAAGCCTCACCTGTAAGACCCTATGTGAGCAGTGGGCCAGGTAATCAAACGGAAAGCCTCACCTGTAAGAACCTGTGTGAGCAGTGGGCCAGGTAATCAAACGGAAAGCCTCACCTGTAAGAACCTGTGTTCTGTAAGCCCTTATGTGAGCAGTGGGCCAGGTAATCAAACGGAAAGCCTCACCTGTAAGAACCTGTGTGAGCAGTGGGCCAGGTAATCAAACGGAAAGCCTCACCTGTAAGAACCTGTGTGAGCAGTGGGCCAGGTAATCAAACGGAAAGCCTCACCTGTAAGACCCTGTGTGAGCAGTGGGCCAGGTAATCAAACGGAAATCCGCCCATCCATCCGAACGGACGGTCGGAAAAATATTTCACATCCTTCCCGCCTTTAAACGACCTGCCCGCCCGCAGGATTTCTGCGTGGGTCCTCGGCACGAGCTTACAGAATCCGGAAGTTCCTGAGGTGGCGAACAGGACGGCCAGATCGTCGGGGTCGATCTGAGAGACGAAGATTTCCTCGTCGCTGGACTGCAGGCTCCGCAGTAGAGACGTGTTGTCGGTGTCGTCGCGGCTGCACAGCACGACCTTCCGGAGTCCGCTCGCCAGGTGGGTTGTTACTTCTGCACAGCCGGAGGTCTGATCCGGCTGCGGCAAGAGCGGCTGGAAGAGTCGAAACGCCGGGTCGGTGCTCCGTGTGGACACGATGACCCCTTTGCAGCCGGCCAGGTTGGCGGTGTTCCAAAAATCTGCCCCATCTCGTTCAAACACCTGCAAAGACACGGTCGGGATACAAGCAATGAGCGTTTAAGTAGCCAAAAAAAAACATATCTTCTGTTATTGGATTTCAGTTTTAATTAATTTAAATACAGTAGTCCAACATGTTTTTGCATCATCATTCAAATGTACCTTAGATCCGTGCTTCCAAAAAAAGCACTTCCGAAATAGTTGAACCTGCGATGACTTAGGAGCCTATATTCACCGGTCAGCACAGGTACACTTTTTGAAAAAAAAATTATAATTTTGGCACAGGTTCTTTCGTAGTGCATCTGCTGGTCCGTCACAAGTAGATGCAAGCAGTGTTACATGTAAAGCAGCGCAGTTTTTTTTTTTATAATTTTGTTGTTGTTTTTTTTTCTCGCACATAAATGGTCATTGACAGGAACAAGGATATTTCATGCATACTTTGTTCTAGTCAGTTCCCAGACATAGAGCTTTAGCCAGTTCCCATACATAGAGCCCTATTCAGTCTTCAGACATACAGCCCTAATCATTTCCCAGGCATAAAGCCCTAGTCAGTTCCTACACATAGAGCCCTAGTCAGTTCCTACACATAGAGCCCTAGTCAGTTCCTACACATAGAGCCCTAGTCAGTTCCTACACATACAACCCAAGTAAGTGTCCGTCACTGCCAACATCTACACCCAACACACGACTACGTAAACTGACTTACCTGACAGTTGACAGTCACGCAGCCTGACAGTATTATCCCCATGTCCGTCACAAGCCTCTCGGGGGAGTTGGGTATCCCATTGGCAATGACATCCCCGCGAGAGAACCCGAACTGCAGGAGTCGCGAGGCGAACCTCCCGGCCTCGGTGTAGATCCTCGACGGAGTGTACACGCACAGCCGGCCATGTTTGTTTACAAATGTCAGCACTTCCGCATCCGGTTCAGCGACCGCCCAATGCTTGACGACGTCGGCAACCGTCTCCATTCTTAAAGCATAGTATGCGCGGTCTAACCGATTGGCCTCAGCACCTGAAACAAAATAAAATGGTGTCAGAATTCAATAACTCCAATATTTTAAACAATTTATTTCAAATCTAGAGACAAAATCAAAGTATATTTATTAACTTATATACGTATATATATAATTTCGATCTGTTACATGATATTCATCAAAATTTGTCTTCCATTACGTTTTGCCTGATGGCATAAATGCTGACCGTCTCAAACCCAGGAAGACTCCACCATTTTGTGAGCTGATGACGTGGGCATGAGACTACAGCCTTTCGCTTTGGTGGGCCAATCAATGGAAATGGCGACTACAGATAGTTCAAGTTTTTTCAAATAGGAAATGATGAGAAAATGCGCCATGCTCAGCGTGTATTTTTAGAACTGGTCAGCACTATTTGCGTGATAAATACCTCATTAGCATGGGGTAGGGGTGGGGGGTCAGATCCCCAACAGACGACGCACACGCAGGGGGCAAAATCAAAAAGAAAAAAGAAATGTTTTGAGAGTTCCCTGGATTCCATTTCATAACTGAACGAAGTCCCAAACAAAAGCAAGTTTACACAAGATCAGTGTGTCACTAAAACATGTGCCATCAGATCAGGGTCTCGCTAAAACATGTGCCATCAGATCAGGGTCTCGCTAAAACATGTGCCATCAGATCAGGGTCTCGCTAAAACATGTGCACCGATATAAGGGTATCACTAAAACATGTGCCTCCATATCAGTGTGTCACTAAAACATGTCCATCAGAACAGGGTCTCACTAAAACATGTGCACCCATACAAGGGT
This sequence comes from Lymnaea stagnalis, assembly GCA_964033795.1. Taxonomy (NCBI): domain Eukaryota; kingdom Metazoa; phylum Mollusca; class Gastropoda; family Lymnaeidae; genus Lymnaea; species Lymnaea stagnalis. The sequence continues at coordinate 1,026,643 of CAXITT010000087.1, read as the reverse complement.
GTCACTAAAACATGTGCCAACAGATCAGGATGTCACTAAAACATGTGCCATCAGATCAGGGTGTCACTAAAACATGTGACAACAGATCAGGGTCTCACTAAAACATGTGCTATCAGATCAGGGTCTCACTAAGACATGTGCACCCATAGCAGGGTGTCACTAAAACATGTACCATCAGAACAGGGTCTCACTAAAACATGTTCACCCATTAAAGGGTGTTATCAGATCTGAGTGTCACTAAAACATGTGCCATCAGATCAGTGTGTCACTAAAACATGTGCCAACAGATCATGTTTCACTAAAACATGTGCACCCATATCAGGGTGTCACTAAAACACGGAATCGTCACAGAACTGGGTGTGCATCACTATAGCACAGTTATGTGACAGAATAGGGTTGCGTTACTATAGCACAGTAATGTGACATAACTGGGGGTGTGCGTTACTATAGCACAGTAATGTGACAGAACTAGGTGTGCGTTACTTTAGCACAGTAATGTGACATAACTGGGGTTGTGAGTTACTAAAAGCACAGTACTGTGACAGAACTGGGGGTGTGCGTTACTATAGCACAGTAATGTGACAGAACTGGGCGTGTGCGTTACTATAGCACAGTAATGTGACATAACTGGGGGTGTGCGTTACTTTAGCACAGTAATGTGACATAACTGGGGGTGTGCGTTACTATAGCACAGTAATGTGACAGAACTGTGGGTGTACGTTACTATAGCACAGTAATGTGACAGAACTGGGGGTGTGCGTTACTAAGCACACTAATGTGCCATAACTGGGGTTGTGCGTTACTATAGCACAGTAATGTGACATAACTGGGGGTGTGCGTTACTATAACACAGTAATGTGACATAACTGGGGGTGTGCGTTACTATAGCACAGTAATGTGACATAACTGGGGGTGTGCGTTACTATAGCACAGTAATGTGACATAACTGGGGGTGTGCGTTACTATAGCACAGTAATGTGACATAACTGGGGGTGTGCGTAACTATAGCACAGTAATGTGACAGAAATGGGTGTGCGTTACTTTAGCAGCAATGGGACAAAAAAAGGGGTTTGAGATACAACTGATTGACTAGCGTAGGAAGGGGGCTGCGTAGGGGGGGCGGTACGCCCCAGGCGGCACTTTGTTCTTTACAAGGACGGGCGGCATTTTCTGCAAAATGCATATATTTTTTTTCTTTATAATTTCTTTTGTGGGGGGAGTGGGAAGGGGGCAGAATAAAGTATGGATTCTCAGGGAGGGCCACTCTTTTACCTTCGCCTCTGCGCTGGCTTATCTTGAAACTTTTTATTGAATAAATAGTCCATGTTTGTTTAAGCTATACTGTATACAGTGTACACTATCCAGGTGAGTCGCGTGTTGGCCGCCATCTTAAACCGATAGCCGAAGTTACACATTTGGGTGGATTCGAAAAAAATATATATTAATGGTTCTCAATCTATGCCAGTGGTTCTCAACCTTGCCAATGCGCGAGCCTTAAATACAGCTCTACGACCATAAAATTATTTTCATTGTCTCTCCATTAATATGTATTTGTGTTCTCCTATGATCTTAGGCGACCCCTGTGTAAGGGTCGCACGACCCTCCCAACGGGGTCGCGACCCACAGGTTGAGAATCGCTGAACGTAACGAATATATTTCATCTGGGCAGAACAGTGAGAAAGTCGAGGGCCTTTTTTCATCTCTTGACATTCGCATTACAGCCTTCTATTCTAATGTAATTAAAGTAAAGCTATGCGCTTAAGTTCTAAACAAAAAATATGTGTTTAAATGAGAAAGTAAATTTAAAAGCATTGCATATTTTAGTATCTCGATGAAACTTGATATTTGAGTACCTCAATGAAACTTTGATTTTTGAGTATCTCAATGAAATTTGACATTTGAGTATCTCAACGAAGCTTGTTATTGCTTTGTTCCAGACACGGTAACATCCTGGTAATATTATTCAAAAGTAACGGGACAACTGCCTATAAATCTACCGCATGAATTATCAAACGCGTTTAAACTCTTTCCCCCCACTCCCGATTTTTTAAATATTTCTGCTGTTCCGCGTGTCATTGAAATGGCACGTCAATGGCGCGTGTGTCATGGGTTGTCGACCACTGATTTAGGCAAGGCGTGCGAGACGGCAGACGGTGTTTAATGTTTGACTTGGCTGAACTGATATGCCGACGCCGTCCGGCAGCACTACGGTGTTCCCAACCCCCCCCCCCCCCCACACACACATTTTCACTTCCCTCCAACACAGCCAACGACAGACGCTCAAGTTTTCTTTTTAAAACTCGTTTCTATTTATTTGTGGTTTCCTGTTTTTCCGAAGCAGGCGTTTAGCCGAAACGTTCTCCTTTTAGCGTCATGTCCTCTCATTTCAAGACTCGGCATTTCCTTGGTCACAGATTGAACGCAGAAACTAAGCCTATCGTGATACAGCACGTTCAAAAAAAAACACTGGCTAGGGGGTTTCAATACAATTTAAGACGAGACAAAAATGTTCTGTCAGTGGCGGCGTGCAGTCACGTGGGTGGGCTGCAGTTGGCGTAGGATTGGGGTGGGGGGCAGGTCAAGCCAACCTGAATCAATTTGCGCTTCCATATGTGCAAACATTTTCCGGACACACATGTTGAAGACGCAGTAGTATATAGAAAATAATTGCCTGGAAAAAAAGTCACAGAAAAAAATAAATAACACTAAGAAAAAAAAGCCAAAGTCGCAGGAAAAAATAAATAACACTAAGAAAAAAAAGCCAAAGTCGCAGAAAAAAATAAATAACACTAAGGAAAAAAAAGCCAAAGTCACAGAAAAAAATAAATAACACTAAGAAAAAAAAGCCAAAGTCGCAGGAAAAAATAAATAACACTAAGAAAAAAAAATCCAAAGTCGCAGGAAAAAATAAATAACACTAAGAAAAAAAAAGAAAAAGACACAGAAAAAAAAAAAAAAAACAAAGAAAAAAAAAACAAAAACGCAGGAAAAAAAAAAAAAAACAAAAAAAAAAAAAAACAAAGACACAAAAAAAAAAAAAAAATAAAAAAAAAAAAACACAAAAAAAAAAAAATCCAAAGTCCCAGAAAAAAAAAAATAACAATAAAAAAAAAAAAGCCAAAGTCGCAGGAAAAAATAAATAACACTAAGAAAAAAAAGCCAAAGTCGCAGGAAAAAATAAATAACACTAAGAAAAAAAAAGCCAAAGTCTCAGAAAAAAATAAATAACACTAAGAAAAAAAAAGCCAAAGTCGCAGGAAAAAATAAATAACACTAAGAAAAAAAAGCCAAAGTCGCAGGAAAAAATAAATAACACTAAGAAAAAAAAGCCAAAGTCGCAGAAAAAAATAAATAACACTAAGAAAATAAAGCCAAAGTCACAGAAAAAAATAAATAACACTAAGAAAAAAAAGCCAAAGTCGCAGGAAAAAATAAATAACACTAAGAAAAAAAAATCCAAAGTCGCAGGAAAAAAATAAATAACACTAAGAAAAAAAAAGCCAAAGTCACAGAAAAAAATAAATAACACTAAGACAAAAAAGCCAAAGTCGCAGGAAAAAAGTGACTTTTTTTCCTGTGATTTTTGTTCCGATCACCAGAGAAATCAAGTCAATCTTCTAGGCATTGTGGCACTCCATCTCAGCACCCCATTTAAAAACTCCACCTCAGCACCCCATCTCAACACTCCGTCTCAGCACTACATCTCAGCACCCCATCTCAGAACTCCATCCCAACACCCCATCTCAGCACTCCATCTCAGCACCACGCCTAAACACACCATCTCAGCACCATGCTTTTGCTAACGGTCACTGGACAATCTCAATTTAAAAATATTTTAATATTAGGCTGACGTCCGTAAGCTCATGTGATGCATCAACCACGGCCATCAAACCATTCAACGATTTGCAGTTTACGATTGCACTTCACCAGGTATCACTACGGCTATCAAACCATTCAGACTGACACCACGGCTATCAAACCATTCAGACTGTCACCACGGCTATCAAACCATTCAGACTGACACCACGGCTATCAAACCATTCAGACTGACACCACGGCCATCAAACCATTCAGACTGACACCACGGCCATCAAACCATTCAGACTGCCACCACGGCCATCAAACCAATCAGAATGCCACCACGGTCACCACGGCTATCAAACCATTCAGACTGTCACCACGGCTATCAAACCATTCAGACTGACACCACGGCTATCAAACCATTCAGACTAACACTACGGCTATCAAACCATTCAGACTGACACCACGGCTATCAAACCATTCAGACTGTCACCACGGCTATCAAACCATTCAGACTGACACCACGGCCATCAAACCATTCAGACTGACACCACGGCCATCAAACCATCCAGACTGACACCACGGCTATCAAACCATTCAGACTGACACCATGGCCATCAAACCATTCAGACTGACACCACGGCCATCAAACCATTCAGACTGACACCACGGCTATCAAACCGTTCAGAATGACACCACGGTTATCAAACCATTCAGACTGACACCACGGCCATCAAACCATTCAGACTGACACCACGGCCATCAAACCATTCAGACTGACACCACGGTTATCAAACCATTCAGACTGACACCACGGCTATCAAACCATTCAGACTGACACCACGGCCCTCAACCCATTCAGACTGACACCACGGCCATCAAACCATTCAGACTGACACCACGGTTATCAAACCATTGAGACTGACACCACGGCTGTCAACTATTCGGACTGAATTAGGTAACACAATCAACAGTTGGACATGATCATCAATTTGGGACAAAAACAGTTTCCACAGAAGAAAGTCAAACTTGGCCATAAAGGGAAAACTTACCCCGATCAAATGTGGTGAGACTGCTGTCTGGTAGCCAGGACCAGGGGAGACCTTGACCTTGGGGGGCTTTGATTAATATTCTCCTACTGCAGGCCGACCTTGCATTAATTAGTTTGTTTGATGGCCGTTATATTGGTGCAGCTCATGGGCCAAGATCGATAACTCCTCTGTGACCATGCGTGGTCAGCGTTGTACTGAGATGAATGTATTGATGACTGGGCTGAGGTGACGGTACAGTCATAAGATCAAGAACGATCTGCAATGAACGATTGCACTTTACCAGTAAGTGAGATGTGGTTAGGTTTTGATTATTTATTTTTAAAAAAAAATACTTTTAAAGAACGAGACAATCGGAAAAGCGCTATTGTCAAAATTCCCAAACAGTTCACCTCTCGTTACAAATATTCTGAAAATAAATTGATATGGGCAAACATTTACATTTGAATTAAACACCGAATTGACTGATTCACTGCATCCAATTGAATAAGAAGGGGGGAAAAAACACACATCGAAATCTTCTGTAACATCTGACTGTATGACTTTATGTTTACACATCACATGCGCCTACGAGAGCCGTCAGGGCGAACAGCCTAACTACATGCAAGTATTACTTACAAAGGAATGGTAGTCCGGCCGTGTGGGAGAGTGTGTGAATACGTACAGGAAAAAGTGGCTCTATTTCCTCGATTGAAAGCCATTCATTGGCAATGACCGTGTCGAAACACACCTGCCCGCCTCTAGGGGTTAAGAACTCCCAGATAATGAACCGATCTACCAGCCTGGGTTACGTAGATACCTGGGGCCTACTTCAGTTCCTGTGTGTAGAGGGGTGGGGGTCCGTGGGAAGGGGGGGGGGGTTACGTTTGCTTGTAAATCGGTCGGGGAGTTAAGATTTGTAGATAGTCGATGCTTGACAGTGTGTCTCAAACTCTGCACTTACATAGATCATAGGGCACACACATAGGACACACTCATAGGGCATAGGGCACACACATAGGGCGTTGGGCACACATATAGATCATAGGGAACACGCGTAGGGCACACACATAGATCATAGGGCACACATATGCGGCATAGGGCACACACATACAGCATGGGGCACACACATACGGCATAGGGCACACACGTAATTGTGTTGACCAATTAACATCCCATGGACCATGGAACAATTTTGAACATCAATTTGTGGACTAATGTCAAGGATGTTTTAGCTTACAGTTTACACATCTTTTCATGGCAATTTATAATCAAACTAATTTTGGCACGAAAATGAACGCTCCAAAGAAACGGAGATTTAACAAAAAAAATTTTTTAATTCATTTTCTTTTTTTCAATGCATCTATCTATGAAGGAGAGTTTTCATGTCATCTGTGGCGCCCCAACGGTCCAAGGACTAAGGGACACGGTGATGATGATCTATGAACACACCTATTGTTGCACTGTGTAAGGTTTATCAACACACCAAGAGTTGCAATATTTGAGGTTTTTCAACAACACCATTGTTTCATGATGTAGAGCTGGTCATTGGCACTACGTTCACCTCTGAAGTGATGATTTTTTTAAAATGTGTCATGGCGGGACGTGAGCTGTAACCAGTCCAGTTTGAGACCACAAAATCAAACGTTGATTATTTTGATTACATTTAACAGAGGAAAGAGTGCATATGATATCGAGGGCTAAAGACACTGGACAACTAACTAAAAAACACAAAGTTCCTACAAATAAGACTCAAGATAATAGTTGTATCAAACGAACGCCGAACAGACCCAATATGTCTCCATGATGAGACTCCCTGTAACATTTTATTTATTTATTTGGGACACCCATGGCACCATAACGGTTTTTAAATGTACGGCGTCAGGACAACACAAAACATTAATTGCATTATGTGTGACTCTAGCTACACAACGTTTAATTTTTCTTCTATACCTTAGGCCCCACGATCAATGTCTTGAACATTCTGGCTCCTATGTATGTAGAGGGGATTCGCGATGTTTCTGCGCCTGGCAAAGGCCTAGCGAGGGTGTTTGGCGCCCGGGGGACAAGATTCACCCCCGGGACAAGATCCATTTTAAAGCGCCCCTTTTTCATTTTTTTCAACTCTCAAACCCATTATTTTTACCAATAATATAATATCAAAGCACATTTTGGCACCCCTAACTAGCTTGCGCCCGGGGACATCTGTCCCCCCTTGCCACCCCCTCGCTACGCCTCTGGCGCCTGGTATGGAAGAGGAGCTTTCTCTGGCATAATCGCATTTTGCGTGGCTCTATGTCAACATAACTGTTAACTGCAATGCTTATGGTTATGCTTCTATCAACGAAACAATGGTGATATTTTATAGTGAATTTTCTCCGGATCTGATTAGGACAAGTTAATATTTGTGGCCTATTCTTTTTTTTTTTTTTAAAGTGAATAACAGACGAAAACATAATGCGTTGCCGTGGCTTAAATAGCTTTATCCCAATGAACTGTTGAAGAAACCATCGAATGCCGTCAGTTTTCACGATATCGGCGAACGAGACATCCATCTGGCTTGCGTTCTTTCAAATATTATGGATCTTGACAGATTAACACCATTTAAAGTGTGTTTTTATTTCAATAGCGCCTACGTGGCATTCACCGTAATGGGTCGTGCGAAATAGCGTGGGTCGTGCGAAATAGCGTAGATCATTTGAAATATTAAGTATTGATTACTTACATCAAAACTAGGCATAAATATGATTGCCTACTTTATTACCAGGTATAAATATTATGTTTGCTTACTTTGTGACCAGGCATAAATGCCATGACTTATTACGTAAATAATAATACAATGAATGCTTACATGCCAGGAGGAGTAGACGTTACACGCCGTGTTACTGTAAGGGAACTAAACTTGAAATGGTTTTATGAAGTTGATAGTAAACAACTGACTTGTTATAACCACACACACACACACACACACACACACACACAAACACACACACACACACACACACACACACATAAGTGACTTGTCACATCCACGCAAATATCTCTCTCAACGTGTAGATACCAACAAATGTTCGTTTCAGTATGTGACCACTTCAAGTGGGACTATGGGCCAGATGTAAGTCAAGATGTTGTTGAACACTTAGTGTGGATTCTGTTGAGCCTGGTCAAGGACCAAGGTCGCATTGAGTACAGTGTACACGTTATAATGTTGACATTAGCCATAGTCAGGGGGGGGG
>CAXITT010000087.1:995299-1017654 GCA_964033795.1 Lymnaea stagnalis | reverse complement strand
AAAACACTTATTGTTTTCATCGTAATATCAATCAATTTTAACTACAATTATTATTAATAAATTTTGCTTAATTGCTTTGCAAACCCCACTTGTAATCAACAGATTTACAATAATAAAAAATCATTTTTTTGATGAAGAAACTTTTGCCTTTGTAAAAGGAATTCTGTGTTGATTAGCCTTGCATGCTTTTTTTTTCCAAGTGACTTCTATTACACATGTATTGTAGATTATATTTTTATCAGAGAATTTGGAGGTAATATTTAGTAGCCTAACTCCAGTGGGTATTGATATTTTGGATTATAAATTATTTTTTTAAAAACAAATTTTTTTTTTTAATGTGATAAACATGTTTTAAATGTCTTTTTCAATAAATTTCAGTCCATTAATATACCATGTTTTTCAGGGGCATTGATTCAATCTATTATTACATTAATTACATAGAAAACCCCCCTTTAAAAAAAAAACTCTTATATATTTGTATGATCTTGGGAAATCTTGGGAAATTTGTTCACCAAATCTTGGGAAATTTGAAAAAAGTGAGTGGCAGCCCTGATTGAGGGGTGTCCTACTGGGGGATGGGAGATTGAGCTCTATTTGATCAGTTTAAGTCAGCGTTTGACCAACTCCACCCCGTGACCTTTAGAAAGTTCACAATCACCTGGGGTATTCATCGCGACGAGCATGTTCATCAGTCACATTGAATACGAAGACCACTCAACTAATTCTGTTTCAAAATATACAAATTCTCCATGTCTATGGACTAGTTTTGGAAAGTATTCACTAACCCTAACCCTAAACCCTAACCATAAACCTTAACCTAAACCCTAACCGTTAACCCTAACCATAAACATTAACCCTAAACCATAACCGTAAACCCTAACCCTAAATCCAAACTGTAAACCCTAACCAAAAACCATAACCAAAACCCTAACCGTTATCCTAACCATAAACCCTAAATGTAAACCCTAACCGTAAACCTTAATCCTAAATCCTAAAGCCATAAGCCCTATCCAAAACCCTAAATGTAAACCCTAACCATAAACCCTAACCGTAAACCCTGACCATAAACCGTAACCATAAGCCCTAACTGAAAAACCCTAACCGTAAGCTCTAACTGTTAATCCTAACCGTAAACCCTAATCCTAAATCCTAGCCGTAAGCCCTAACCAAAACCCTAACTGTAAACCCTAACTGTAAACCCTAACCATCAACCCTAACTGTAAAACCCTAACCGTAAATTCGAACCCTAAATCCTAACCATAACCTTAACCGTAAACCCTAACCCTAAACCTTAAAACCCTAAACGTAAAGCCTAACCGTACAGCCTAACCTTAAACCGTAACCAAAAAATCCTAACCCAAACCGTAAACCCTAACCCTAACCTAGTATTCACCGCAGGTCGTCGCATCTCAAGTCCTGTAGCAAGATTCACAGCGCTTGGAAGTGTTACCAAAACTTCACTGAACGCGGCAAGATTCCCATTATCACGTAAAACATACGAACGATTACTGTTAACTTTTCTTTTGTTTTGTGTAGGTCGCGTGTTCTGAATGTGATCAACGTTTGATGAGCGCTACTGAGAAATGTTTACATTCAAGAAATGCCTGATGGATTAAATCAGCTGTGAATTAAATGATACGACAACAGCAATTTTTTTTGTTTTTTTGTTTTTTGCGCAAGAAGCAAATTTTTAATTCATTTATATTACCTCCCCCTCAGTTCGTGGATTTGGGTCACGGGCTGGGTGGCAAAATCTTGGGACGGCTCATTGGCCCACTTCCCGTCAGCCTATCGAGCTAAAACTTGACACAAGGACTCGTTGCCGATGTCAGCACATTCAACAAAATGGTAAGCCCCAGGCGCGCAAAACAAAACGCCTGATAACTGCGTTCAATGATTTCTTTTTTTTTTTTTTTTTAAATAATGGAACTGCGTTTGGTGCGTACCGTTTTATTTTTTTTTTTTTTTTCGGAATTAGACATCGTCTCCATTTGATTACGGTCTATTAAATATTCGGTTAAAAAATTGGTTAACAAAATGGTAAGCCCCAGGCGCGCAAAACAAAACGCCTGATAACTGCGTTCAATGATTTCTTTTTTTTTTTTTTTTAAATAATGGAACTGCGTTTGGTGCGTACCGTATTATTTTTTCTTTTCTTTTCGGAAATAGACATCGTCTCAATTTGAATACGGTCTAATAAATATTCGGTCAAAAAATTGGTTGGGACATCAGAATATTCATGTAGTTCACGTGCGTGACATAAACTGTGTGCAATGACGGATCATGGGGGAAGGGTTGTAGCGAAAATTGGAATACTTAAATATGCGTTTCTTGAGTTCACGTTTTGTCACGAAAAGAAGTATAGGGCAAGATCAAAGCATTGCTGTCGCCTATGTTTAGACGTAACAAAGTATAGGGCAAGTTCAGGCATTGCTGTCGCCTGTGTTTTGACGTAACAAAGTATAGGGCAAGATCAAAGCATTGCTGTCGCCTGTGTTTAGACGTAACGAAGTATAGGGCAAGTTCAGGCATTGCTGTCGCCTATGTTTGGACGTAACAAAGTATAGGGCAAGTTCAAGCATTGCTGTCGCCTATGTTTGGACGTAGCAAAGTGTAGGGCAAGTTCAGGCATTGCTGTCGCCTATGTTTTGACATACCAAAGTATAGGACAAGTTAAAGCATTGCTGTCGCCTACTTTTGGACGTACCAAAGTATAAGACAAGTTCAAGCATTGCTGTCGCCTATGTTAGGACTAACAAAGTATACGGCAAGTTCAAGCAGTGCTGTCGCCTATGTTTGGACGTAAAAAAGTATATGGCAAGTTCAAGCATTGCTGTCGCCTATGTTTGGCGAGCTGTAACTATTATTTATCTAGTTTGAGTGCTCGAAAAAAAATGGCGATCGCAAGCCTAGGGGAGGGGGGGGGCACCAAATTGGGATTCTTATAAAGCGAGTTGCTTGTATGCATGTTATGACCAATTTTTAGCCCCATCCCCCCATTGCACGGTATTAAATTTTAGGAAGGATTTATAGGAAAAGACTTTGGTTTTTTAGGATTTTAAAAATGAATCTTTCATACAATGAATTGTTGTCTTACGACTTTGGTGTCTGCGGATTTGACTCCGGGGTCACCTGACGTAGTACGGGCAAACTGTCTGTTCCGGCCCTGGGAGATCTTAACGAGGCCGTGCACTACCCGCCTGCCCAGTATAAGAACCATTCATCTATCTGACGTCATCAAGTCATGTGACGGAGCACAGTGGAGATCGACCTACCGTTTGTGGATGTCAGTTTTATTGTAATGCCACACGACGATGTTCACGTGACCCCATGCTGAATGCACTGCTCACGGTGAGAGTGCATCATGTCTTCCGCTGGGGGTCATCAGAATTCCAGGAGCCCACTGCGACCCAGTGACATGATTGACTTAGGGATGGAATTTGCTTGAGTACGTAATGGACTGGAAAAGGGGCAGCCATTCCCTAAGCATTTAATTTGATGCAAGTAGTAAAGTACAACATTACTTACATTTCAGATTAAAAACAGTCACCACCCTTAACTTTCCAATCTCCGTCCTAGAACAACAATATTCTTCTAAGTGACCATTTAAGCACATCAACTTAGAACACTGCTATCCTGGTGTATATCAGTGTTTCCCAAAGTGTGGTACGCGCACCCCTGGGGGTGGGTACGATAGGGGTACGCGCTTCAAAGGAACCCATGAATTTTTTTTTTTTTTTAATTGCTATTAAAGTAAATGCAATTTCTTTTTTAAAGAAGGGGCACATAGTGTTTTGAAAATTATAGACAAGGGTACACAGATGCATACAATTTGGGAAACACTGTCCTAAGGGGACACAATTTCGCTCTCATTTTATCATCATTGAAACCCGGTTATGCCATTGAGTTAACCCAGATACATGACCCCCCAGATATGACCTGCGCCGCCCCCATCCCCCATTTGTCGTCATGACACTCTACCGTACTAACCCCTGCCGTAAGCATTACACGGGCGGGGCTGGGGTCTGAGGGTCTACGTCCTGTGGTCGGTCTACGGCCCTGTGGTCTGAAGGTCTACTGTCCTGTGATCTGAGGGTCTACGGTCCTGTGGTCTGAGGGTCTACGGTCCTGTGGTCTGAGGGTCTACTGTCCTGTGATCTAAGGGTCTACGGTCCTGTGGTCTGAGGGTCTACTGTCCTGTGGTCTGAGGGTCTACGGTCCTCCAAGATGGGGGGGGGGTGACACGGAACTCCATGTTCATTGTGTTAAAAGATTAAATTGGCGTTTCAAATGAATGTAGTGGCTACACGTTCTCTTCACCATATTAATTAACTTCAACCTTTTCGGTATCGGAGACATCTCTATAAGATTTATAAATAATATTTTTTTGAAATTAATGTTACTAATTAAGATGAACTAAAGAAATTAATTCGTAAAAGGTAATGTTTATAGTAAAAAAATAAGTAATGTTAATCATATTTTTTTAGACTGCCTCTCGACACAACTTCAAGAAATGGTTGCAATCATGACCCCTCTTTATACCAGACCTCTTTATACCACATCTCTTTATACCACACCCCTTTATACCACACCACTTTATACCACACCTCTTTATACCACACCACTTTATGCCACGTCTCTTTATACCACATCTCATTATACCACACCACTTTATGCCACGTCTCTTTATACCACACCTCTGTATACCACATCTCTTTATCCCACACCACTTTATACCACACCTCTTTATACCACACCCCTTTATGCTACACCACTTTATACCACACCTCTTTATACCACATCTCTTTATACCACACCTATTTATACCACACCCATTTAACGACAAAGAAAGTCTGTACGTCCGCCCCCCCCCCCCCCTTTATTGTTACAAAATACCAGTAGGTTGAACGGACGACGACGACGGCCACAACAACAACAACACGGTAATGAATGTTACAGCAAGTCACGGGCGGACAGGACATTGACGCCTGGATGTTATTTTCAACTTGGTCAGCCGTGGCCGTGACTCCGACTTGAAGTGCAGAGGAGACACCAGGAACAGAGTACATCAGACGTTTGACCAGAAAGTCTCACGGCATTTCGCCGAATCGCAGTTCGATCCTTAGTTTCATTTGGTGAGTTATTTCTGGAGCGGATCTCTGCGACGACCAATCAAATTTCAAAATGTAGTGGATTACAAGAAGCGGCGCGTAATTTTAGTTGTTTCCACGAATAATTGTAATTTCAACGTGGACGGTCTAAAATATATTGCCTGAATTCTATGAATCCTTTTTATTTTATTATTTTTTTTATTATTATTATTATTTTTTTTTTTTAATTCACACAAGTTCATAGAGATGTAGTTATAGGCGGAAAAAAAAAAAAAAAAATCAAAAGCAGGTATAGGTTCAACAAAAAAATTTTTTTTTTTTTTTTTTTTTTTTTTTTATTTTTTTTTTTTTTTTTTAATACAAACAATTTCATAAAAATGTAGTTAAAGGGGGAAAAAAAAAAAAAAAAATCAACAGCAGGTATAGGTTCAACAAAACAAGTCTACTCCATAACTAGCGGTAGTCGTCAAAAGGTCATGGCGTCAGACAGGTTCTTGTCTTCCGGTGACGTCAGCATGACATTGATGTCTTCTTTTGATCTGATGTATACAAATAAAAAAAATTAAAAAGAAAAAAAAATAAATTTATCAATGAAGTCGTTTTTAAAAAAAAAAAATAGTTTAACTAAAGATCTACATAGGCATGTGCCTTACTTTCGGCCTTCGACTGAGTACAGGATGGTGAAGAACTGATTTCAGAAAAAGCATCAAATGTATCACTGCATTTTGAGGTCATCAGATATTTTCTGGGAAGGTGCTTAAGTTCTGTAATTCATATAGAATTCGTATACATGCCATTGATCATTTATTGATATCACGGGGAAAGAAGCGGAAAAGGGGAGGGGGGGGGGTTCTTTTGATGATTAGCTTCGCCTCAGGCAGAGCTCTTCCTCTGTATCCCTGTGTCCAACATCCGTCACCACCCCTGATCCCATTCTTATTGTTTAAAAATTATTTTTGGTAAATGACGTCAATTATATCATCCCAAAAATGTCCTACTTTTTTTTTCTTCCAAAGATCAATTACCCGTGGAGAGAAATATACAAAATAAACATCCTTAAAAGTGAAAACACTTTTTCTTTTTTCCAATAGAAAATATAACAAACAGAATGGTGAAAAAATAATCACTGTTCGGTAAAACTCAGGCTAACATTCAGTTCATAGTTGTAAAATTAGTGTTTATCTCTCTTTTCTATCAAGATAACAAAGGTTTGAAATTTAACTAATTGGAAAAGATATCCTTTCTTTTGTAAGTCATTAGTGGCCCCAATACATGGTCGGTGGCCCTCCGGTGTTGACGGAATGAATTTAAACACCCAATACATGGTCGGTGGCTCTCCGGTGTTGACCGAATGAATTTAAACACCCAATACACGGTCGGTGGCGCTCCGGTGTTGACCGAACGAATTCAAACACCCGATACATGGTCGGTGGCCCTCCGGTGTTGACCGAACGAATTCAAACACCCGATACATGGTCGGTGGCCCTCCGGTGTTGACCGAACGAATTTAAACACCCGATACATGGTCGGTGGCCCTCCGGTGTTGACCGAACGAATTCAAACACCCGATACATGGTCGGTGGCCCTCCGGTGTTGACCGAAAGAAATTAAACACCCGATACATGATCGGTGGCGCTCCAGTTTTGACCGAACGAAATTTAAACGCCCGTAACTAATCGTTGTCAAGGCTGACGATGCCGACAGAAAGAGATGTTTCACCAGCATCGAGTTGATCCTGGTTGATGGTCCGGTCAAAGTGTTTCAACTTCAAAGCGTTGATCGGCTGAACATCATTTCCCAGTTTTACGCATGCAGTTGTTCCATGCAATGGTGTGAGCGTGTGTTGAATACTATTTGAACATTTAGATATAAAGAAGACATAAACTATTTAATAAAATATCTAAATTTGTTTGGTTACTAATTGTAACCTCAAGATTCCAATTTTTAAATAACGCGTTAGCGCGTGCAAAATTTAAAAAAAAAAAAAAAAAAAAAAAAAAAAAAAAAAAAAAAAAAAAAAAAAAATTGATTGGATGGTGGATGCTGGATTGCGATGGAATTGTTGGCTTGATTTTCATCCATTGATCATTCTTTGCATCCAGTGGTCACTCTTTGCATTTAAGTGTAGCAACTGAATTGTTTTCGAAGTTGATTTAAAAAAAAAAAATGTAATGATATGAATCGCTGAAAAATTGAACAGCGAAGTTTCCACCAAATATTGATTGATTTACAGACATACAAGAACTTTGGCTAAAATGGGCCACTCTGTGGTTGGACAAATACATAGACTTCACCTATTTGATATTTAGGATAATAGAGAACGTGAGTGAAAAATTTCAGCTCTCTATGTCCAGTAGATTTTGGGTTATAAAGCTCTCTATGTCCAGTAGATTTTGGGTTATAAAGCTATCTATATCCAGTAGATTTTGGGTTATAAAGCTCTCTATGTCCAGTAGATTTTGGGTTATAAAGCTCTCTGTGTCCAGTAGATTTTGGGTTATAAAGCTCTATGTGTCCAGTAGATTTTGGGTTATAAAGCTCTCCGTGTCCAGTAGATTTTGGGTTATAAAGCTCTCTATGTCCAGTAGATTTTGGGTTATAAAGCTATCTATGTCCAGTAGATTTTGGGTTATAAAGCTCTCTGTGTCCAGTAGATTTTGGGTTATAAAGCTCTCTATGTCCAGTAGATTTTGGGTTATAAAGCTCTTTATGTCCAGTAGATTTTGGGTTATAAAGCTCTCTATGTCCAGTAGATTTCGAGTTTATCAACCATCAATCAAGGAAACAAACCAACACTGAGTTATATCTATCTATCCATATTATAGCTTCAGATGTTGCCATGGGCAACAATATCACCTTTATATTCATCTGTTCTGTTTTCTTCACCCTGCAAAAGAAAATTTAAAAAAAATATATTATTATACTTTTTACATCAAAAAAAAAAAAATTAACCGTCAATCTTCATTTTAAAATGTTAATCTTGACCCTTTGATGTCGCCGTAAAGCTGTCATGAAGACGGCAGTGTGGTGGCTAATGATATGACGCTGTCTTCAATATAAGCCTTTTTTTTTTTTTAGTAAACATTTTAAAGTGCATGACTATTTATGAAAAAAAAACAATTTAAAAACCCATAAAGACACAATTTTTTTTATAAATACTTTATTAAAATGTAATAGAGTGCAACGACCCCGGGGGGGGGGGGGGTGTGCTGAAAATTTGACAAAACATGCATACAAGTAAAGCACTTTATAACCGTATCCGGAAATTTGATCGAAAGAAATTTCGTTGACGGTAAATTGGTCGACGGTAATATGATCGAACGGAAATTTGGTCGAATCTTCTTTTCAATTTTTACGTAACAATTTTGCATCAAATTTCTTTTTGAACGCATTATTTTGTTTTACTAAATGGTATAGTGCGTTCAAAAAGAAATTTGAAGAAAATTTCAACGTACGAACGGAAAAAAAGATTCGAGCAAATTTCCGTTCGATCAAATTACCGTCGATCAATTTACCGTCGACGAAATTTCTTTCGATCAAAATTCCGGTAACCCTTTATAACGATCCCAATAACTGCCCTCCCTCTACCCCCTCCCCCCCATCGTTTCCAAGACTCGCAACCGTACATTTTTTTTTGTGCCCCTGAACTATATTATTATTATTCTAATGACCCGCCTGCTTTTACAACACAGATTTGTTTCACCAACTCTTTCACAAAAACAAAAGAAAATATTACACATCAAAAGCACTAGCGATACTTTTGGTTTAAGCGCAGTTATCGTTCATTTCCCCGTCATGTTGTCCTCGAACAACATTTAAAAAAAACAAACAGATATTTGAGGGGGTTGGGTGGTGGGGCTGAATATTTTTATAGAATGTGTTGCCATCGACAATAAGTCTATGGCCCAAGTTTCAGGTCGATAGCTTGACGAGAAGAGGGTCAATTAGCCGTCCGAAATTTTGCCAGCCACGAAGTAAAGCGAAGAACATATATAAAATATTCACATTTTTGTAATTTAGGATATTTTCGTATTTTACAAAGCGATGCCCCACATTCTCACTGCCACCTCAGATTCCCCCCCCCCCAAATCATCATAGAATTAAATATAAATACCATGCAAAATGTACTCTACTACAGATTTATTCATTGACCTCAAATGAATTTGTTTAGGGCTCGTCACGTACAACATGACATTTTCATACCTATCCTTCTTCCTTTCAAAAAGAGTCACAAATTCTTTACCCCCCCCCCTCCCCTCCCCTTTAGTGTGTCATGTATAAAATTCAAAACATACATAACATTTTCATAACTAAACCAATGTTTTATTTTATTCTGTAACTTTGTTCCGTAATGGATAAAGATTTTGCTGAATGGTGAACATTTGATGTGTTTGTTCCATTTGCGAAAATTCCATCTCACAGTTCTAAAAATTAATGTTTTTTAAAATTAATTTAAAGATTTTTTCAAAATTAGACAATTTTATATTTTTAAAACTTTATTTTTGTGACATCAACAATTCCCCCCCTTCCCCCCCCTGTCACAAAGTGTCACAAAATGTCAAACTTATGTCTTAGTTATTTCACTGTTGAGATCTGTCCGCTTCTTATTGTCGCTTATCTCCCCATTTTGTCATATTTTGGTTCTCTTCCCCCAAATTTTGAGTTGAAAGCAAACGTTCCCAATACCTTTCCTGTATTTGTAATAAAATGTGAAACTTTCGTGACACTACCACCACAACACTACCACCACAACACTACCACCACAACACTACCACCACAACACTACCACCACAACACTACCACCACAACACTACCACCACAAACACCATCAGCCGGCCACAAGTATGCACTTCATCGTAAACATTTTCCAGATAGGAGGGGGGGGGCATCCCTTAATTATGTCAGCAATTTTTAGGTATTGTACGATCCCTCTCCCCTCTTGTCAACAACTGTCAAACCATCAAGTACCCTCCTAAATAATTGTATAAACAATTGGTTAACCCCCCCCCCCCCCCCCAAAAAAAATAGATAGTGAGTACTGGGGGGACAAGGTCGGGGGGGGGGGGTGGGAAGAGAACAACACTTTAATTACATTTGTTAAAAATCCTTTAGCAAACATGAATTTTCTAGTTGCTAGAAACCATGACTAGAGGCAATATTAGGTTGCAGAATTTAGTAAAGCATTGTTTACGTCTAAGTAGTATTGATAGTCAATTTATTGTTACTATATGTTTTTATGTTCAATGGTGAGAGACAAAATTTTCTTTTTGTTGTTTTTTTAATAGCGCATAGCAACTGATTTCACTATCCCATGTTAATCTCTCTCTATCTATCTCTCTCTCTATCACTCTAACGCTGTCTCTCTCTCTCTCTCTCTCTCTCTCTCTCTCTCTCTCTCTCTCTCTCTCTCTCTCTCCCTCTCTCTATTGTGGAAACCACTCCAACTGGCCGCATCATATTTTCTCCCTTTTTGAGAGTCTCTCTCTCTCTCTCTCTCTCTCTCTCTCTCTCTCTCTCTCTCTCTCTCTCTCTCTCTCTCTCTCTCTCTCTCTCTCTCTCTCTCTCTCTCTCTCTCTCTCTCTCTCTCCCTCTCTCTATTGTGGAAACCACTCCAACTGGCCGCATCATATTTTCTCCCTTTTTGAGAGCAATTTGTAATTTCTACGCATCATAGGTCCTATCATTTGACCGTTTGAAATTAAACCATGTTTTATGGCCACTCAATTTAACAAAAACGAATTTGAATATTCATTAATGATTGATAAATATGTTTAATTATTCCAAAGAAAAATACATTTGTTGACGTCAACTTCTGTTTCCCCCCTTCTCCTCCCCCCTCCCCAAGGCAACAATCGTCTAACTCAGGGGTCTCCAAACTACGGCCGGCGGGCCGCATGCGGCCCGCGAGGCCCTCTCATGCTGCCCGCGGAGACCTTTTTGGCTACGGAAAAAAATGCGGAAATGTACGTGTATCCTGCCAAGATCAGACGCCGCTTACGTAGATGTTATGTATTTACCGAAGTAAAATAGAGGCTCACAGTAGTGCGTTATGTTTTCTAACCGATCATGACTTGGCAAAACCTTATCCGCTGCTTAGTTTTTCTACTTCCGTTCACAGCCAATGAGATGATAAAACGCCATCTAGTGGCGGGGCTTTGCCCGCCTTGTTGCAGACATGGGTGAAAACATTGTGACTCAAATAGCGAAAAATGCAAGCAAGTTTCGCCAATTTTTTATTGAAATGGATGAATTGCTGGACAGCTGTTCCACCTCTCAACTGCTGTGTTCGTTAGTGGTGTGGATGAAGACATGAACATAACACAAGAGCTGGCTTCCCTACAAGCATGTACGGAACTGTTACTGGAGAGGATATATTCAGTGAGTTGAAAAAAAACATTTGCAGATTATAACTTGGACTGGACTAACCTCAGTTGCCTGACTGTTGACGGAGGAAATAACATGAGTGGATAAAGAAAGGCTTGATTGGACAAGTGAAGCAGATGTGGGATGAGAAAAAATTTTGCAACCAGTGTTCCTGCGCTGCATTATTCAGCAGAAAGCTTTGTGTGCTAAATATGTGGATATTAGCAACGTACTGAATCCTGTGGTAAAGAGGGTTAATTTAATAAGGTCACATGATGGGCTCAACCTTTAACAGTTCAAGGACATGTTAAAAGATGCAGACACAGAATCGCAAGATTTACCATATTACACAGCTATAAGATGGCTACGGTTTGAGAAAGTTCTGAGCAGAGTATTTAAGTTACGAAAGGAAATAGGTGACTTCCTGGAAAGTAAAGGCAAGCCACAGCCATTAGTGTCTGATGACGAGTGTGTATGGAAATTGGTCTTTGCTGCAGACATAACTAGTCATTTAAATTTTCCGAACCTAAAACTACAAGGAGAGGAAAATCTAGTTTCTGATATATACATCTAAAGGCCTTCAGATCCAAATTCGTCTTGGTTTTTGGAACTAGAACAGGCCGACAACTTGACACACTTTCAGCAGTGGACGGTCTTCATGGCTGAAGCAACAGTGGAGTTCCCCACGTCATTTGCCTGTGAGATCATCAAAGACTCACAGCTGCAGCGGTTTTCTGACTTGGATTTAAAGGCAGAAGAAATGAGACTTTTTCAAAACCCATTTGAAGCAGATGTGGCCAGACGCCCAGATGAACTGCACCCGGAGGTCATTGAGTTGCAAGCAAATGAACACCTTAGAGACAAGTTAAAAGAAGGACCAGTGGGTTTTTTAACTAGTTTTCGCCCAAGGAAGGCTTTCCTAATTTCAAAGCATTTTCATCAATGTACCTTTTCAACTTTGGAACAACATGCCTGTGTGAACAAACATTTTCCAGAACGAAATAAGTGAAGAACAATTTGAGGAAAAATTTGTCTGATGATCATCTCAGGTCACTGTTGATGTTAGGGACATCAAATCTAAATCCAGAAATGTCTGCTAATCACTGCTATTTTGGCATCCAGGAAACTATTTCACCATTCATACTAATAATAATACAGGTGTTCATGTGTCGTGTATCAATGTGTTATTAAACAATAACTGAATGAAATAATATTACATAACTAATTAGAAACAATATCCGTGTTTTGATTCTTTTTTATTTGGACCTCGGGTGTGTATGCGGCCCCCGAACTGTTGAAACTGTTCATTCCTGCCCAAGACATTCAGGGACTGGAACCATCTTTCAAAAGGAACAGTTGAGGCGACAACACTAGACACATTTGTGTCTATTGCCTCAAGCCTTCAAACCCCTAGTGCATAATTTCCCCATCACCACCAGTAACAGAAACATTGCAAATCCCATCTACATGCATAGGAGCCAAAATGATCAATAAATTGATCGTGGGCCCTTAAGATATAGAAGAAGAAGAAGAAGAAGAAACTTTTCATGAGAAAATGAGAAACCAACTTGGGCCCTTAATTCCAAAGGTCACAGATGTGAACTCATTGATTAAGTAGATGGCTTGTAAGATGCTTTAACAAGTATATCAAACTGACTCCATTTTATTTGTTAACNCCCCCCCCCACCCCCACAACCACCAGGACCACGGGTCATTAAAAGATGATCTATGTTTAGACTCACCGCGTAGACCAGTCACCTCATTCATCAACCACGGTCCCCATATAACAATCAACCCCTCCCCCCTCGTTCTGCCCCCCTCCCCAACCCCGGGCAAACAATGTAAACAGACCGAAGACCATGACAGACAACTCCCCATCAGCACTGGCCGCCATGTTAGTTACGGTTTCTGAGTGCTTCAGTGAAACAGTTACATCCAAACCAAGGGGTCTCAAACTCCGCGGGTCGCTGTTGTGGGTTTGGGGGAGGGGGGAATAAATCAACATGATAAGGGTCATCACATTAGGAGCACAGTGGCAATTAGAGAGTTTTTAAAATTGAAATGTTGACATAGGTTGGGGATTGGGGTGTCATTGTGAGAAATGAGGATCATTGTGATTTAAATGTTTAAAATACCTGGTCCAGGTAAGCAAGCATAATGGCCAATGTTCGTTGATATATTTTTTTTTTAAAGTGTGGAGGTGGGGAAGAGTATGTGAAGTATGTAGTGAAGGGATTCTCTCCCACTGCTTATTATTAATACTCTGCAAAACTCGGTCGTGTCATTACTTCCCTTTAATACAATCAGATGGGATGATTTCATTTCAATAAAATATCTCTTCATAATTGACTATTTTAAAATAGGGCTCATTTAGTCTTCTGACAGTTCACACCATGAACTAGAGGTTGTTGTTTGTGGTTTTTTTCGTGTGGTCAGTGGCGTAGTAGAAGGGGGGACGGGGTCAGTCCGCCTCGTGGGACAGTTCTTTTCTTTATATTAAGGGGCGGTTATTTTTTGGCCACTGCATGTTTTTCTTTATTGTAAGGGGCGGCAAAAAATGACGCCCTCCGCAACGCCCCTGCTTGTGGTACATGTTTTAGTGACATCCTACTCTGGTGGCAACTTGTTCTTGAATCGAACTGTAGCCAACTGTCTTAACATTGTGATAGTGTGCATGACTGACGATTATTGTTGTGTGTCTTGATTGACATATCAGATGTGACCTGATTGGCCGGTGTTATTGTCATGACGTGGTGAGTTGTTTTCAGGAATGTTTAAAGGTGTGAATGTTGGTTGGAGAAATGGAGTGAGTGATCGTGTGATGTGAGGTATACAAAGAATGCAGAATGAGGTATAAAGATTAGTTGTTACACAGACCGCAGACGAGTTGGTATCGTATTTTACTGTAGCAAACATCGACCTGTACATTTAAAAGTTTGAACATTTTGTGCTCATCAACATACTGTAGCCAATTTTAACTGCACATTGACAATGGGCAAAATAATCCTAGTCACTTATAAGTCTTTGTATCAACTGTTTTGAGGGGTGAAGATTCGGCTTTATAAAAGATTGATTTGAAATGTACAGCCTTTCCATCCCAAAAGACGTTTTGAGGCCCAGTTTTTTGTTTATTTTTTAATGAGAACGTCAAGCCATGTTAAAAATTTTAATAAAAATCCACATCAACTCCTAAGTGGAGAAGACGAGATCCATTAACAAATGCACTTCGTACGAAATGAAATAAGTCTGTAACAAAAATAACCTCCTCACTTAGAGATCAACTGAAAATGAGAAAACTCTTGTTGCAGCGTCAGGAAAACATGCAAGTTGAACGCTGCATTCCCAAGATATCCTACCAGTTACTCTAGAGCAGTGGCCCTCAAACGGTATTCCCTAGTGCCGTATCAGGGTTAGCGTGATACTAGTTGGTCAGTTTGAGGAGTGAATGGGGCCGACAACACACATTAAGAGGTTTTTTAAATTCTTGATGAAATAGCAGAATACATTAACAAAATTCAACATTAATTTATTTTTTTAAAATAAATTTTTCGTTCATTTTTTTTCCCAAAGTGGAGTGTAAACGAACTCAAATGTATAAAATAATTATTTACGCAAAAAAGTATGTAAGGGTAGTAGGGCATTCTATGAAGCCAAAGAATGTAAGGGTAATAGGGCACTCTATGAAGCCAAAGGATGTAAGGGTAGTAGGGTACTCTGTGAAGCCAAAGAATGTAAGGGTAGTAGGGCACTCTATGAAGCCAAAGGTTGTATGTAAGGGTTGTAGGGCACTCTATGAAGCCAAAGGTTGTATGTAAGGGTAGTAGGGCACTCTATGAAGCCAAAGGTTGTATGTAAGGGTAGTAGGACACTCTATGAAGCCAAAGGTTGTATGTAAGGGTAGTAGGGCACTCTATGAAGCCAAAGGATTTCAAATAAATGTAGAAGACACTTAATTATGGTAAGGTGTTTTTTTTTTATATTTAGTGGGTGGGGTGGTGGGTGGGGGGGGGATACTTTTAAAAAATATTTTATCTGCCCCATACTTTATTTGCGCAAGAAATTTTAAGAAAATTATTTTCTAATTTTTAGAGCTTTGAAAGGACGTCTTTTTTTTTTTAAATTGTTTTTCTTTTTAAATAAATTTGTCAATGTTCTTCTTTCTTGTAAGAATATTTTAATCTGTAAATGATCCACCAGAGAGGAATTAGTTAGTCTAATACAACGCATGGTTTGAAAATTTCTGGTATGGGGACTCATCATTTCATCCAGGCATTAAGCTAAAAAGTAGAATTTAACGATTGCTCGCCGTCCGTTCATCAAAATCTAATTGCCTAAACCGTATCCGGAAATTTGATCGACCCTAATTTGATCGAACTGAAATTTGGTCGAATCTTTTATTCAGTTTTTACGTTAAAATTTTGTTTCAAATTCCTTTTGAACGCATTATTTTGTTTTACTATATAATATAGTGTGTTCAAAAAGGAATTTGGCGAAAATTTTAACATGTGAACTGAAAAAATGTTTTGATCAAATTTCCGCCACTCAACACCCACCACTCATAACCCACCACTCATCAACCACCACTCATCACCGAAACCTAACCCCCTCCCTTGAGCCAGCATAACGGGGAAGTAACTCTTTGTGTCATCAACTCAGCTGCGACCTTACTGGTCAGCACAATGAAGACTCAGTCGACCGAGCGAGAAGGGGCCTGCATGTAAAAAAAATCAAACAAGACGGCACTGCGAGTAGAAAGAAAATATTTCAACAGAGAGATGTATAAATAGTTTAAGGTATATTCAATTGCTGGTTGAGATAAATTGTCTCCATTTACTTCAATTATTATTTTTTTTTAAATTAATCATTTATGTAAACAAAAGTAAATAGATAGAATATCTTAAATTTTTTGTTACATTTGATAAAATGATCAAATTTAAGGGATGCAATTGTGTAACGAAAAAAAAGGGGTGGGGGGTTGATATGCCTGAAAAGAACAGATGCAAGCGAGTTTATAACAATAATACTCTACAAAAATAAAACTGGGCCTAAACTACACATTCGCTCACCACTCACCGCTTCCTGGCTCGCACCCCATTCCCCACACCCTGCTCCTGACTAATTGGGCCCTAAGGCCATGGTCAAGAAAAACCCATCCGGTACGCTCGCCGATAAGCTTTATACACGTTATGGGGCAGCTGCACGGCCATGCAACACACATTAAAGAACAGCTACACGGCCATACAACAGACATTATAGAACAGCTACACGGCCATGCAACAGACATTATAGAACAGCTACACGGCCATGCAACACACATTAAAGAACAGCTACACGGCCATGCAACAGACATTATAGAACAGCTACACGGCCATGCAACACACATTATAGAACAGCTACACGGCCATGCAACACACATTATAGAACAGCTACATGGCCATACAACACACATTATAGAGAGCTACACGGCCGTGCAACACACGTTATAGGGCAGCTATGAAAGATTGCAGCATCAGCGAGATATCTAACTCCCAGACTCCGACGACATGACTGTCATCAACCGTGTGTAATCATGGCCCGTAACAGTTTTCTGTCTAGCTCTTCCAATGTTACTCAATGTAGATTGCTGTTTTAGTCCACCTTAATCACCAGGTTTGCATCCACAGTTTGGTCACATGGATTGTAGAAGTACTTCATTGTAACTCGGGGAAAGCCGGAAAGCCGCCCAATACCTAGGCTACCTTACCCAGATTCACAACACAAAAGGCGCCCCGCCTCAAGGACCCCCCACACCTAGGCGCCCCAACGCATGGATCCCCCCACACCTAGGTATCCCACCGCAAGAATCTCCACACCAAGGTGCCCCGCTGCAACTGTACCGACATCCCAAGACCCAGGCGCCCCGCTGCATTTGTCCCGAAGCCCATCACCCAGGCGCCCCACCTCAAAAACCTTTCACACAGCACCCAGGCGCCACATTGCTGGCCTCACCACACCAGGGCAAATGAAGACCGCTGGTTAAAAGTCATTTCACATTTTTGTGTTTAGCTATAAGACAAAAAAAGAATACAGCATAAAAGTATAAAAGGGTTAAAATGGAAATCTGCTTCAACGTTTTACCGGTGTCCCTGCACTAGACGGTCAGTCAACAGTCCGTATCAACGAATTGAGGCTTTGCCCCCCCGCCCCCCCCCCGACCATCCAACACCCACCCACCCACAAATGGTGACACCCTTGTTTGTCTGATGTCTTTGTTTCGTTTATTGTTTACTGAATGTTGTCAATGAGTTAAGATCAAAGTACTTTGGACATCAGAAGTTTCTTTGTTTTTTTGTTTTTTTTAGATTCTTTCTTGTAAATAACCAAGTTTTCTTTGCCACTCTCTGCCAAAACTAAAAACAATCATGAATGCCATAGACATGGTAGATATCGTGGATTTGTCTTTGTGACCGTAGTACATAGAATAATGACTCCAATAGATATCGTGGATTTGTCTTTGTGACCGTTCTACGTATAATAATGAATCCAATAGATATCGTGGATTTGTCTTTGTGACCGTAGTACATAGAATAATGACTCCAATAGATATCGTGGATTTGTCTTTGTGACCGTTCTACGTATAATAATGACTCCAATAGATATCGTGGATTTGTCTTTGTGACCGTTCTACGTATAATAATGAATCCAATAGATATCGTGGATTTGTCTTTGTGACCGTTCTACGTATAATAATGACTCCAATAGATATCGTGGATTTGTCTTTGTGACCGTTCTACGTATAATAATGACTCCAATAGATATCGTGGATTTGTCTTTGTGACCGTTCTACGTATAATAATGACTCCAATAGATATCGTGGATTTGTCTTTGTGACCGTTCTACGTATAATAATGAATCCAATAGATATCGGGGATTTGTCTTTGTGACCGTTCTACGCATAATAATGAATCCAATAGATATCGGGGATTTGTCTTTGTGACCGTTCTACGTATAATAATGAATCCAATAGATATCGGGGATTTGTCTTTGTGACCGTTCTACGTATAATAATGAATCCAATAGATATCGGGGATTTGTCTTTGTGACCGTTCTACGTATAATAATGAATCCAATAGTTATCGGGGATTTGTCTTTGTGACCGTTCTACGTATAATAATGAATCCAATAGATATCGGGGATTTGTCTTTGTGACAAAAAGCATGATTATATTAAATAACTTTTATTAAGACAGGATGCATCTAATTAAATAGCATAATGATAGATATACATGGTGGCAAGAATAGCATCTGATTGACATTAATGGAGGCAACTATATCATGTGATAGATTGTTAGTGATGTTACTTGTAACACATAGTTGTAGTGTTAATTATCCACACAGCACTAGGCGGAGTCCATGAATTTAGCATCAGGCCAGTTTATTATATAGTGATTACACTACATGAAGTACATATTACACATCTCCGAAATTGGAGGAATTTATAACTGATATTGTCTATTTACTTCATATATGACTTTCCCACAGATTTTTGAATAAGTAACACGATGCTATGAGATGTATGGCGAGGGGCGTATCTTCAAACATATGCTTCCATTTTTACTCATGTCCTTCTCCACGTCTGCGCATAATATGCCCCAATTAAACTCCTGTTCATTCTAACTCGTAAAAACAATATATTTTTCCGAAACAAAATTATTTTCTAAGTGTTTGATCTGTGACAGACATTAATGATGGGATTATATCATCTGATAGACATTGATTGTGGCAAGAATATCATCGGATAGATATTGATGGTGGCAGTACATTGTTAACATACATATGTAGTAAGATGTACATAGATCTTTTCTTCCGACTTTGACAGAGCACTTGGTTTTGTTTTCCTGGCATAGATAATCTGCTGGTTCATCTTCTGATGTCAGACCCTCCTCGTGAAAGAATAATAATAATAATGATAAAATAACAAAGTTTTATTGATGTAAAGGACATTTTTGATTGCATATTGTTATAAAAGGAAAAAGAAGAAAAGCTATTAAGAAAATAATAATAATAAAGTTACTTTGCGGGCCTATGTTCTGCTGGCCAGCTCTATATCAATATGTTACTCAATTGCTTTTTTTAGTCCTGTTTTATAACCACCAATACATATTTCATCAACGTTACACAGAATATTTAAACCATATCTCTTATATATATTTTACTTGTGATGGGACTACTTCCATCATGTCGTCTGATAACTGCGCTCAATGATTTAAAAAACAACAAATAAAGTCAATGCGTTTGGTGCGTAATGTTTTGGGTTTTTTTTTAGTTCTGTTTTATAACCAATACATATTTCATCAACTTAACACAGAATATTTAAACCATATCTCTTATTCTTATATATAGTTTGCTTGTGGTGGGACTACTTCCATCATGTCTGATAACTGCGCTCAATGATTTAAAAAACAACAAATAAAGTCAATGCGTTTGGTGCGTAATGTTTTGGGTTTTTTTTTAGTTCTGTTTTATAACCAATACATATTTCATCAACTTAACACAGAATATTTAAACCATATCTCTTATTCTTATATATAGTTTGCTTGTGGTGGGACTACTTCCATCATGTCTGATAACTGCGCTCAATGATTTAAAAAACAACAAATAAAGTCAATGCGTTTGGTGCGTAATGTTTTTTTTGTTTTTGTTTTTTTTTTGCTTTGTCGGAAAATGAGATCTTCTCAATTAAAAATATGATGTAGTTAATATATCGGTTTAAAAGTGGCCGGGACATCAGAATATTAATATAGCTCATGGGAGTGAAATAAAAAGTGTGCAGCGACAGCCATAGGGGGGGAAGGGGAGTAGCAAAGAATGGGATTCTAAAATGTGCGTTACTTAAGTTCATGATTTGTCAAGTAGCTTTAGTAGATTCAAAGTTCACGCATTGCTGTCGCCATTTTTTGGCAAGCTATAACTAGCTCCTAATATTAAGCATATCCCCCCCCCCCTTTTTTTGTTTTTCTGTTGACAAATTAAGGGAAATGCCGTTGTCCTGACCGCATTTCGATGACTAATGTGACGGTGTCCTTCTAAGTGGATGTCTAGGACTGGGTTGTTTTTTTTCAAATGGTGGTCCGCGGGCAGGCGCCGGTCCGCGAGCCTTACATTGCCGGTCCGCACAACATGAATATTTATGGTCGAATAAGATAGAAAATGTAATTAATCAAATCTGGCACCGGTCCCGGGTGGGGTTTCGAAACCTGTCCACTGTTCCGCCACAGTTACAAGTCTGCGAACCGCCAGTTCAGGATTTACTTTAAAAACTGTGCATCCTAATTACTGGCTTAATATTTCAGAGATCATGGCTATCTTTATTGATTTATTGCTTACACAACACCTAAAGGATGGTGTAGAGATTAGAGAACTATGACATATGACGTAATGAGTAAAATTACCAAGTCATATGTTCTGACATTTTAGGTCTTCTTATCGCGTACTATATTTATTTGGTCTTTTTCGTATCCCTCATTGTTTCATATGTTGTTGTTTTTTTATAGCGTTTCTTGAAATTTTTAAATTGGGTCATCTCATTTTCATATTTATCAGCTAGGTTTTTTTAAAAATATAACCCTGAATTAAAAAAATAAAATAATAATTATTATAATTTCAGTAAAAGAGGGTACTTGATAAAGAATTGAGAACCAATTTCAGCGGGCCCAAGAGTCCCTGTAAGTGGTCTCAGCCATGGCGACAGCTTGCCGCACGACATTTGTTTCATCTTCGTCTCTTAAGAGCCAAATGGTGTTAATCTGTTATTTAGCGTGTAGATAGTGTTTTGGCGACTTTCTAAATGTCATTTTTTGCATCCTTTAAGACTTGAGTGCACTGATTCTAAATGTCTCTCAATATGGCCCCTGGTAATGTTATAACTATGGCCCTTGGAAATATTGTCAATATGGCCCACTAACTTAGGGAATTTTATCACTATAACCTTAGAAAATGATATCACTACGGCCCAAGGAAATGTTATCACTATAACATTAGGAAGTGTTATCACTATAGCCGTAGGTAAGTGATCTATACGGCCTAAGGAAATGCTTCACTGACATCAGTTATAAAATTTCGGATATTAAAAGTGAGATCAATTTGTGTTGTTGTTGTTTTTTTTTTGGGGTATTTGCATTGTGTCTGCAAAACTTTTACCAAGCCTCCACTTCCAGCCTCCACTTCAAACATCAACTTCCAGCCTTCACTATAAGCCTACATCTCCAGCCTCCACTTCCTGCCTCCACTTCAAGCCTCCACTTCCAGCCTCCACTTCGAGCCTCCACTTCCAGCCTCTACTTCCAGCCTCCACTTCAAGCCTCCACTTTCAGCCTCCACTTATACCCTCAACTTTCAGCATCAAGTTCAAGCCTCCACTTCAAGCCTCCACCTTCAGCCTCAACTTCCAGCCTCCAAATCCAGCCACCAATTCCCGCTTTCACTTCAAGCCTCCACATTCAGCCTCCATTTCAAGCTTCCATTTCAAGCCTCCACTTCAAGCCTCCACTTAAAGCTTCCACTTTCAGCCTCAACTTCCAGCCTCCACTTCCAGCCTCCACTTCAAGCCTCCACATCCAGCCTCCACTTCGAGCTTCCACTTCCAGCCTTCACTTCCAGGCTCCACTTCAAGCCTCCACTTCAAGCCTCCACTTCCAGTTTCCACTTCCAGCCTCCACTTCCAGCCTCCACTTCCAGCCTCCACTTCCAGCCTCCACTTCCAGCCTCCACTTCCAGCCTCCACTTCCAGCCTCCACTTCCAGCCTCCACTTCCAGCCTCCACCTCCAGCCTCCACCTCCACTTCCAGCCTCCACTTCCAGCCTCCACCTCCAGCTCCCCCCTCCACCTCCACTTCCACCCTCC
>CAXITT010000087.1:979948-991464 GCA_964033795.1 Lymnaea stagnalis | reverse complement strand
CTGTAAATCTTCTGTGACTCATCTGTAAATCTTCTGTGGCTCATCTGTAAATCTCCTGTGGCTCATCTGTAAATCTTCTGGGACTCACCTGTAAATCTTCTGTGACTCATCTGTAAATCTTCTGTGGCTCATCTGTAAATCTTCTGTGGCTCATCTGTAAATCTCCTGTGGCTCATCTGTAAATCTTCTGGGGCTCACCTGTAAATCTTCTGTGACTCATCTGTAAATCTTCTGTGACTCATCTGTAAATCTTCTGTGGCTCATCTGTAAATCTTCTGTGACTCATCTGTAAATCTTCTGTGGCTCATCTGTAAATCTTCTGTGACTCATCTGTAAATCTTCTGTGACTCATCTGTAAATCTTCTGTGACTCATCTGTAAATCTTCTGTGGCTCATCTGTAAATCTTCTGTGACTCATCTGTAAATCTTCTGTGACTCATCTGTAAATCTTCTGTGGCGCATCTGTAAATCTTCTGTGACTCATCTGTAAATCTTCTGTGACTCATCTGTAAATCTTCTGTGGCTCATCTGTAAATCTTCTGTGACTCATCTGTAAATCTTCTGTGACTCATCTGTAAATCTTCTGTGGCTCATCTGTAAATCTTCTGTGACTCATCTGTAAATCTTCTGTGGCTCATCTGTAAATCTCCTGTGGCTCATCTGTAAATCTTCTGTGACTCATCTGTAAATCTTCTGTGACTCATCTGTAAATCTTCTGTGACTCATCTGTAAATCTTCTGTGACTCATCTGTAAATCTTCTGTGACTCATCTGTAAATCTTCTGTGACTCATCTGTAAATCTTCTGTGACTCATCTGTAAATCTTCTGTGACTCATCTGTAAATCTTCTGTGACTCATCTGTAAATCTTCTGTGACTCATCTGTAAATCTTCTGTGACTCATCTGTAAATCTTCTGTGACTCATCTGTAAATCTTCTGTGACTCATCTGTAAATCTTCTGTGACTCATCTGTAAATCTTCTGTGACTCATCTGTAAATCTTCTGTGACTCATCTGTAAATCTTCTGTGACTCATCTGTAAATCTTCTGTGACTCATCTGTAAATCTTCTGTGACTCATCTGTAAATCTTCTGTGACTCATCTGTAAATCTTCTGTGACTCATCTGTAAATCTTCTGTGACTCATCTGTAAATCTTCTGTGACTCATCTGTAAATCTTCTGTGACTCATCTGTAAATCTTCTGTGACTCATCTGTAAATCTTCTGTGACTCATCTGTAAATCTTCTGTGACTCATCTGTAAATCTTCTGTGACTCATCTGTAAATCTTCTGTGACTCATCTGTAAATCTTCTGTGACTCATCTGTAAATCTTCTGTGACTCATCTGTAAATCTTCTGTGACTCATCTGTAAATCTTCTGTGACTCATCTGTAAATCTTCTGTGACTCATCTGTAAATCTTCTGTGGCTCATCTGTAAATCTCCTGTGGCTCATCTGTAAATCTTCTGGGACTCACCTGTAAATCTTCTGTGACTCATCTGTAAATCTTCTGTGGCTCATCTGTAAATCGTCTGTGGCTCATCTGTAAATCTTCTGAGACTCATCTGTAAATCTTCTGTGACTCATCTGTAAATCTTCTGTGGCTCATCTGTAAATCTTCTTTGGCTCATCTGTAAATCTTCTGTGGCTCATCTGTAAATCTTCTGTGGCTCATCTGTAAATCTTCTGTGGCTCATCTGTAAATCTCCTGTGGCTCATCTGTAAATCGTCTGTGGCTCATCTGTAAATCTTCTGAGACTCATCTGTAAATCTTCTGTGACTCATCTGTAAATCTTCTGAGACTCATCTGTAAATCTTCTGAGACTCATCTGTAAATCTTCTGTGACTCATCTGTAAATCTTCTGTGACTCATCTGTAAATCTTCTGTGGCTCATCTGTATATCTTCTGAGACTCACCTGTAAACTCATCTGATCAAATTGCAAGGAATATCCGCACTAAGCGCCAAGATGGCCACACCACTTCCGTCTGCGGCTGGCTGTTGTTACCTGGCCAATGTCCAAGTCGAGTTTAGTTTCGTTTTTGTTTTTTTATGTTTTTTTTTCAAACTCAGCTTTTCCTCCAACCCGTGAGAAGTTGTCTTACTCACCAACTTCTCCTTTCCGCCCTTTCTGTTCTGGCATGCAAGAGGCAATGACCCCCCCCCAATGAGGTCATCTACGACACACACACACACACACACAAAACACGTGATACGATTGTTTAGATTCGGGTCTATGACCCACACTGATCAGAGTCATGAACTGTACATGTCGCCCAAGTCAAACTGAAAACTTCTATGGATGTAAAAAAAAAACAAAAACCAACAACAACCGAAAAAGAGATTATTTGTAAAGAAAAAGTTCGAAGTTGTCAAAACAGCTGTGTGCCTACACCTGTAAGCAGACGTCACAGCTTCATCTTACATAAATCAGACTCTTCAGACCCGTCACGCTGCTGTTGTTGTTTTTTTTTTGTTTTTTTTGGCTTTTTTTTTTTTTTTTTTTTTTTTTTTTAAATTATTTTNTTTTATATTCAAATAGATTGTTACGAAATTGATATTACCAAGTTCAATAGCTTCGTTTGTCTAGACTCTAGAGGTAATGCATGTACTTACACGAACCAATGATTTTATAGAAGAAACATCTCTTTATTAAATACACAACTCTGTGACTAAAAACTGCGTTGCCGACTCCATTCCTGATACTGCTGCCATTCCAAAACCACAACACAATAATCACGTCATTCCCCCCGCCCCCCCCCCCTTTTTTTTTCTCTCCAAAAACACGTCACAAAACTACAAAGAAATACGTACAGCAACAGCTACACAAAAACTCTCAGAGCCAAACATGCAAATGAAAAAACTCGAACAAATCCTTAACATATATGAACTCTACACTAAGTGAAAAAATTAAAATTATGTAGTGTTACTTTATTGTAAAGACCATAATGTGAAAAAAATATTTAGGAAGATGCGATAAAATATTTTCCAACAGGACAAATATCAAACTTAAAAAAAAAAACAAAAAAAAACGACCTGAAGCGATGAAAGCCTGACATTTCAGCGGCCATAAATTATAAAACATACAACATTCTTTTTGCAACACTCGGGGTTAAAATTCTCATTTCAGACAAAATTCCTCCACTTAAGGGGGACAGGATTATTAACGCGCACGTTAATTCTCGCTGGGTAAGGTTGGGAGAGGGGGGGGAGAAGACAAATGGAACTGTGACTCTAAGGGACAGCACCGGCCAAGGGGTTCTCAATGTGTTAAAAGTATTGCCTTAAAGCCATGGACTGTTCCGACTTGAAGCTGAGATGTGGGTGTAAATAAAAAAGGGGGTCAACTGCGCAAATAGTAGAGTTCTTTCCAATTTGAAAATTTCATCTTTCGGCAAACGAGAGTTCACCCTAATGGTCTGTAGATAACAGGTTAAGGACCACCGAGGAAGCAGATTAATGGTCACGGCTCGAGGACTATTGAATCACGCGTTGTTTGTGTGTTAACCAAAGAAAAGCTGATTGTACCACTCCCCGTGGCCTTCCCCTTTTGGATGGTGTAGGTTATCGGTAGTTACCACCCTTGCGAGAGTCGGAGCCTCAAGTTGGTGGAAAATTATTATTTTTGTAAATAGCTTTAATTATTTCAAAATGTAGGCTTTTTTCTTTATTTTTTTTTTAATTTTGGGTTAATTAATGTTTATTATAAGCGTGTTATCCCCTTCAATAATGTCACCAGCTAGTAACTTGTCCCCTTCAATAATGTCACCAGCTAGTAATTGTCCCCTTCAATAATGTCACCAGCTAGTAACTTGTCCCCTTCAATAATGTCACCAGATAGTGACTTGTCCCCTTCAATAATGTCACCAGCTAGTAACTTGTCCCCTTCAATAATGTCACCAGCTAGTAACTTGTCCCCTTCAATAATGTCACCAGCTAGTAACTTGTCCCCTTCAATAATGTCACCAGCTAGTAACTTGTCCCCTTCAATAATGTCACCAGCTAGTAACTTGTCCCCTTCAATAATGTCACCAGCTAGTAACTTGTCCCCTTCAATAATGTCACCAGCTAGTAACTTGTCCCCTTCAATAATGTCACCAGCTAGTAACTTGTCCCCTTCAATAATGTCACCAGCTATTAACTTGTCCCCTTCATTTCTTAAAACTAACTATTAAAAATAATAAATATTTTTTTGGAATGACGTGATGCACACCAAAAGACTTCGACACATAAATCTGAGCATTTACAATTGACTTCCGCTTGACCAGGGGTCACCGTCTCAGCATTGTCGTAGCTAGGGTTAGTGGCGCCTGGCGCGGACCAATATTTTTCCGTCCAGTTTCATGAAATGAACTGTACAGCCAGCCGACAGTTTTGATCATTAAAATTTTTTAGATTGTGTCGAATGATCAAACATGGAACTCATTTGTGTTACCCTTTTGTTACGTCCGGTAGACCTGCTGGCGTTGTAGGGTGACGCCAGGTAGACCTGCTGGCGTTGTAGGGTGACGCCAGGTAGACCTGCTGGCGTTGTAGGGTGACGCCAGGTAGACCTGCTGGCGTTGTAGGGTGACGCCAGGTAGACCTGCTGGCGTTGTAGGGTGACGCCAGGTAGACCTGCTGGCGTTGTAGGGTGACGCCAGGTAGACCTGCTGGCGTTGTAGGGTGACGCCAGGTAGACCTGCCGGCGTTGTAGGGTGACGCCAGGTAGACCTGCCGGCGTTGTAGGGTGACGCCAGGTAGACCTGCCTGCTGGCTTTGAAGGGTGACGCCAGGTAGACCTGCTGGAGTTGTAGGGTAACGCCAGGTAGACCTGCTAGCGTTGTAGTGTTACGCCAGGTAGGCCTGAAAATGTTGTAGTCCTACACCAGGAAGGCTTGATAATTTTGCTGTGTTACACTAGTTATTTCTGGTAGGGCTTAAAAAAACAACATATTTTAAGTAATTTTAATATCAAAGTAAGAATGCCCAAATTTGGGAAGTATGAAAGCTATACAACTCTTTAATTCTATTACTTTATTACTCTATAAACTCTATTACTCTATAAACTCTATTACTCTATAAACTCTATTACTCTATAAACTCTATTACTCTTTAAACTCTATTACTCTATAAACTCTATTACTCTATAAACTCTATTACTCTATAAACTCTATTACTCTATAAACTCTATTACTCTATAACTCTATTACTATATAACTCTATTACTCTATAAACTCTATTACTCTATAAACTCTATTACTCTATAACTCTATTACTCTATAACTCTATTACTCTATAAACTCTATTACTCTATAAACTCTATTACTCTATAAACTCTATTACTCTATAACTCTATTACTCTACAAACTCTATTACTCTATAAATTCTATTACTCTATAAACTCTATTACTCTATAAACTCTATTACTCTATAAACTCTATTACTCTATAAACTCTATTACTCTATAACTCTATTACTCTATAAACTCTATTACTCTATAAACTCTATTACTCTATAACTCTATTACTCTATAACTCTATTACTCTATAAACTCTATTACTCTATAAACTCTATTACTCTATAAACTCTATTACTCTATAAACTCTATTACTCTATTACTCTATAAATTCTATTACTCTATAAACTCTATTACTCTATAAACTTTATTACTCTATAAATTCTATTACTCTATAAACTCTATTACTCTATAAACTCTATTACTCTATAAACTCTATTACTCTATAAACTCTATTACTCTATAAACTCTATTTCTCTAAAACTCTATTACTCTATAAACTCTATTACTCTATTACTCTATAAACTCTATTACTCTATAAACTCTATTACTCTATAAACTCTATTACTCTATAAACTCTATTACTCTATAAACTCTATTACTCTATAAACTCTTTTACTCTATAAACTCTATTACTCTATAAACTCTATTTCTCTAAAAACTCTATTACTCTATAAACTCTATTACTCTATAAACTCTATTTCTCTAAAAACTCTATTTCTCTATAAACTCTTTTACTCTATAAACTCTATTACTCTAAAAACTCTATTACTCTAAAAACTCTATTACTCTATAAACTCTATTACTCTATAAACTCTATTACTCTATAAACTCTATTACTCTATAAGCTCTAATACTCTATGAACTCCATTACTCTATAACTCTAACATTCTATAACTCTATTTCTCTATAAACTATATTACTCTATAAACTATATTACTCTATAAACTCTATTACTCTATAACTCTATTACTATATAAACTCTATTAACTCCATAGTAAACTCCAGAATAAGACGCCGAATCAATTTTCAACATAAGTAAACAGTTTTGCATTCACCGCTAGACGAGCTGTCAATCCTTTCAATTGAAGACCTGCTTGGCTGAGGATTTGAGATTCACTGTATTCAATAATTTGACAAACTGTTGGGTTTTTTTTATCAGGGATCCCAAAACTGTCTTATTTTAATTTTTTTATTCGGTCACAGAATAAATCAAAATCATAATTCTGAGACATTTAATTGTTAAACAATATGACGTAACCATCCCTTATTATCGCCAAGTTTTAAATACACAGATGAGCGTTCAGGTCACCTGCTCACAGGGTGTCATGCTACCATCACATTGGTTTGAGAATTCCTGGGTCTAAGAGAATTAAAAAAATAGTCGTAACAATATCTTCAGACTTCAACAGCCCCATAAAACCCCGCGTGTGACGTCATTAGCCTGGTTGTCAGCCGGTGCAGTGCAGGTCTACACTTTGTCACTTTTCCCAAACCGCAGTTGGTGGGCTGTGGTCCCTGGGGTGGGGGGACGGACCACTCTTGATGAGGTGTAAGGATGTGAGCGGTGGTAAAGGGTTGGGTTGGTTGCTGCGGTCTGATAGGTTCGAGCGTTCACGAGAGCGTGGTCTTTGGTGCGTGGCACGTTTCATGAAATATGGATCTCCCCCCCCCCCCTAACCGGGCACCCTTTTTTTTTTTTTGTTNTTGCCTCTATTCCTATGCACACATTCACAACTCCATCAGCTGGACTGAACACAATGAAACTAATTGGAATGACACCGTCTAAACCAGGGGTAGGGAAACGGTGTTTTTCTCCTGCCGAGACCTATTGGCCGAATAATTCAAGCGTCATTCCCGGGCCATAAAAAAAAAAATCAGGACCGGCGCCCAAGGCACACAAAAATGTTTACGCCCCCCCCCCCCTACTTATATATTATCCATACATTACACGTATAAAATGAAGAGAGAAAATATTGAGCAAAATAATGTATTTAAACATTACTTCACCATCAATGATGTCTTTGCGGCTAGAAACTATTTTAAGGTATACAGGTGGTAATATAAACAGAATTCCAGGATTTACTTTCAGACTCTTTTCTGTGACTCTGTCGTTTTTTTCCAGTGACTTCTTATTCCCCACAATCAGCCCCTCCCCCCCACTGCTTCACTCAATACACACACGCGCACACGCACACACACACGCACGCACACACGCACACACACACACACACGCACGCACACGCACACACACACACACACACACACCTATAGTGACCAGTGATCTGGGCCAGCTCAGGTCAGCTGATGGCTTCATGGTGTCACCAGTTACCATGAGGTGGCCGGCCATCAGTGTAATTATCAGCGGAGGGAAGGTTATTTAAAGGTGAGGAGGATGTCAGCTCTGGTAAGTCAGGTCACATGGTCACGGGTGATTTAAAGGGGAGGTCGGGAGAGAGGGGGAGGGGGGGGGGGCTTTAATCACCGGTGGAAAAAAATGAAGCTACTCTACACCGCCCTACTATAAAATAAAGCTATTCTACACAACCCTACTATAAAATAAAGCTACTCTACACAGTCCTACTCCAAAAAAAAAGCTACTCTACATAGTCTTTTTATAAAATAAGGCTACTCTAGATAGTCCTACTATAAAATCAAAATTGTCTTGTATTTCAACGATACACTGGAAGAATTCAACCCAGTCGATCACATCGTATAATTAGCCCGTGTCTCAAGGTGTCCACACATACACATATTCAATTGTAATGTAGAAAAAAGTTAATTTATTTTTAAGTAATTAACCACCGCACATTTTTCCACAACCACCGCGTATTTTTCCACAACCACCACTCATTTTTCCACAACCACCGCGTATTTTTCCACAACCACCACTCATTTTTCCACAACCACCGCGTATTTTTCCACAACCACCACGCATTTTTCCACAACCACCGCGTATTTTTCCACAACCACCACTCATTTTTCCACAACCACCGCGTATTTTTCCACAACCACCGCGTATTTTTCCACAACCACCACTCATTTTTCCACAACCACCGCGTATTTTTCCACAACCACCACGCATTTTTCCACAACCACCGCGTATTTTTCCACAACCACCACTCATTTTTCCACAACCACCGCGTATTTTTCCACAACCACCGCGTATTTTTCCACA
Source organism: Lymnaea stagnalis (assembly GCA_964033795.1). NCBI lineage: Eukaryota > Metazoa > Mollusca > Gastropoda > Lymnaeidae > Lymnaea > Lymnaea stagnalis. Next base: position 983,012 of record CAXITT010000087.1, on the reverse strand, counting down.
ACCACCACTCATTTTTCCACAACCACCGCGTATTTTTCCACAACCACCGCGTATTTTTCCACAACCACCACTCATTTTTCCACAACCACCGCGTATTTTTCCACAACCACCGCGTATTTTTCCACAACCACCACTCATTTTTCCACAACCACCGCGTATTTTTCCACAACCACCGCGTATTTTTCCACAACCACCACTCATTTTTCCACAACCACCGCGTATTTTTCCACAACCACCGCGTATTTTTCCACAACCACCACTCATTTTTCCACAACCACCGCGTATTTTTCCACAACCACCGCGTATTTTTCCACAACCACCACTCATTTTTCCACAACCACCGCGTATTTTTCCACAACCACCGCGTATTTTTCCACAACCACCGCGTATTTTTCCACAACCACCACTCATTTTTCCACAACCACCGCGTATTTTTCCACAAACACCACTCATTTTTCCACAACCACCGCGTATTTTTCCACAACAACCACTCATTTTTCCACAACCACCGCGTATTTTTCCACAACCACCACGCATTTTTCCAAAACCACCACTCATTTTTCCACAACCACCGCGCATTTTTCCACAACCACCACTCATTTTTCCACAACCACCGCGCATTTTTCCAGTACCACCACTCATTTTTCCACAACCACCGCGTATTTTTCCACAACCACCACTCATTTTTCCACAACCACCGCGCATTTTTCAACAATCACTACGCATTTGACTGCAACAGCAATGCATCTGAAGAATGCATCCTAACATTTGAAAGCACATTTGACCAGGTCATCTAATCCGCACATTTGACCAGGTCATCCAAACCGCACATTTGACCAGGTCAACCAATCCGCACATTTGACCAGGTCATCCAATCCGCACATTTGACCAGGTCATCCAATCCGCACATTTGACCAGGTCATCCAATCCGCACATTTGACCAGGTCATCCAATCCGCACATTTGACCAGGTCATCCAATCCGCACATTTGACCAGGTCATCCAATAGCCACTTTTGACCAGGTCATGCAATCCGCACATTTGACCAGGTCATCCAATCCGCACATTTGACCAGGTCATCCAATCCGCACTTTTGACTAGGTCATCCAATCCGGACATTTGACCAGGTCATCCAATCCACACATTTAACCAGGTCATCCAATCCAGACATTTGACCAGGTCATCCAATTCGCACATTTGACCAGGTCATCCAATCCACACATTTGACCAGGTCATCCAATCCGCACATTTGACGGGCACATCCATAGATTTGACCTAAATGTCTGCAATACGACCGATGCATCCAAACTTTTGACCGAGACATCCCAGTCACAGATCTGAGAGAATCGTCTATATATAGACACATCCATACATTTAAAGACACATCCAAACATTTAACGATACATCCAGACATTTAACGACACATCCATACATTTAACGACACATCCATACATTTAACGACACATACATACATTTAACGACACATCCATACATTTAACGACACATCCAAAATTCACACGTTTACAGCATTTTAAAAAAAAAGTGTTTACATTTTTCTCCTTTGATTTGTTTAAAACTAACAGTTGCCATAGCAATTTTTTTATAGCAACAAATATTAAATGGAACAGATCACTTAGGTCAATCATCCCATGATTTGACACTACATATCTGTAGATAGGATTTGACCTATTGGGAGAAAATGTGTTTGTATTGCCTAAGCTCACAGGAATATCCATCAAATTATCACTTTAAAGTATAAAGCTACGGTGTCCAACCTGGGCGAGAGATGGCACTCCTGAAGTGTGAGATGGCACTTTACGGGTGTGACGATGGCACTGCAGGGGTGCGAAGTAAAATCATTAAAGGAGCAGAGGAGCACTTGGCAATTTTTTTAATCCACCACTAGCTAGCGAGTACCCGGCATGCTTACCCGGCATGCTTTGCAATGCCACTCGAAGGAAGAACGTGTTGTTATTTTAATTATGTTTTTGAAGCACTTTTTTATAGACGATATAGTGCACAGATAAATTAGAGGATTGTTGACCCGTGAGTAGGCCACACACAGCTGTCCACGTGAGCAGGCCACACACAGCTGTCCACGTGAGCAGGCCACACACAGCTGTCCGCGTGAGCAGGCCACACACGGCTGTCCACGTGAGCAGGCCACACACAGCTGTCCACGTGAGCAGACCACACACAGCTGTCCACGTGAGCAGGCTACACAGCTGTACACGTGAGCAGATCACACACAGCTGTCCATGCGGGCAGGCCACACACAGCTGTCCACGTGAGCAGGCCACACACAGCTGTCCACGTGAGCAGGCCACACACACAGCTGTCCACGTGAGCAGGCCACACACAGCTGTCACGTGACAAGCATACAAGCATGGGTTTTCAAAATTCGTTCCACATATATCTTCTTCTTCTTTTTTTTTGAGGGGCCCACGATCAATTTGTTGATCATTCTGGCTCCTGGTTTAAATTCAGAGTTTGCCTTCTCTTAGATGGGTTGCCGTCCAAGGCTAACGAGTCCCATCCACCCGGAGTGCTTGAGATGTTGGCTTTGGTGGGGATTGAACTCCAGACCACCAGCTATTTGGTTTGAGACAGTTTAGACCACTCGGCCACCCAGCGCCCATATATGTAGCGATTGATCCACCCATTCACTAGCTCTGTTTGAAATTATATTTATACAGCTCATAGAATTTTTAAAAAAAACAAAAAAACAATATTTTCTAAATGATTGTACTAATTTATAAGCCTTTGCGCGCTTGCACACAACCATTTCCCAACGGGTCATCGCTATCCATAAAACCACCAGTACCACTACCACATAAAGACATACAGACATGCATTTATATACTTAATACAGGTTAACAATGTATTCATTACAACTTTGCCTTATTTCATAAACCAAGTTAATTTGTTTAAGTTCCACCGCTTTCTCTCCGAGATTCCATTTGTTTTTTTTTGTGTTTTTCTTTTTTTTTCTTTTTTTTTTTTTTTTTTCTTTTTTTTTTGTATTTCTTTTTTTTCCAATTTTAAATTAAATTTTTTAATTTTTT
>CAXITT010000087.1:960373-979079 GCA_964033795.1 Lymnaea stagnalis | reverse complement strand
GAAAAAAAAGTTGCTTGATACAGTACATTAATAAGCAACAAAAATTAGTCCACCATTCAGTACATTTATGATCCTTACAGCTTCTTGACCTAATTTAGTTATGATGGACCCACCCCCCCCCCCAATTCAAAAATAAGCAACAACAAAACATACCCTAAAAATATCACTTTTCTCATTACCATGACTTAAGTACCATGACATACTTTCCATGATATAAGTTCCGTGACATAAGTACCATGACATATGTACCATGACGTGAGTTCCAGTGCTGCTGATGTTACCCTCAAATTATTGATCAGTAAACATGAAAACAGACTTGAGGAAACAGGTTTACGATACAGGTCCAAAAAAAAATAAACGCTGGGCAACGAAGGCACGGATGCTTGAGAACCGCCAGGTGATATTAATCAAATCTTGCCATCTCTTAAAGGCTAACACACCTTGCCCGCTTACTTAGACGCAGCTAGTCCGTTTAATGCTCCCCGGTACTGTAAATACGAGCGTGTTGCACAGCCGTATTAATTGTAAAGTTTAGATACTACTACAGCGAGCACGCATTATGTTCAATCAGTGGCGTAACAACGGAGTGGGAGTTGGGTGGAGGTTCGGTCCGCGGGCGGCACCATTTTATTTATACAGACGGGCGCCATTTTATTTATACAGAGGGGCGCCATTTTAGACCAACTCTAGCGTTTGTTGTTTTTTTTTGGAAAGGGGGCGGAACGGAAAAAATATTGTCCCGCCCCTGGGTGAAGCTAATCCTAGCTACTCCTCTGTTTTCAACTTATGGATAGAAATTTAATGTGACAGACATAATTAATGTGACAGACATAATTATTGGGACAGACATAATTAATGTGACAGATATAATTATTGGGACAGACATAATTAATGTGACAGACATAATTGACAGGAAAAATTAATGTGATAGATATAATTAATGTGACTAACATAATTAATGTGATTAATATATATAATGTGATGGACTTAATTCATTTGATTGATGGGATTGATGTGAAAATTATACCGGTAATCAATTTGATTGATTGATATAATGTGAAATATATGATTAATTTTCTAGAAAAAATTACTGCGATGTGTATAATTAATTTGATTATTATAATTTATGGGATTAGATGGAATTAATTTAATCGATCCAGTGACTCATTAAACAAGAAGACATTTCAATGTACTATGAGGTGTACTGGAACACTTCCATGCACTGTGGGATGTACTCGAACACTTAAATGTACTGTGGGATGTACTGGAACACTCTATTGCACTGTGGGATGTAGTGGAACACTTTAATTTACGATAATGGGATGTATTCGAACACTTTAATGTACCATGGGATGTTCTCAAACTCTTAAATGTACTATGGAATGTATTGGAACACTTTAATGTACTCGGGGATGTATTCGAATCTATCCATCAACAGTTAATACAAAAAGTGTGTTTCGACTTGAGCTCACCACGGTCCTCAACCAGACCAATGCCAGCAACGCGTGGCCGTGGGTGAGTTAATGGGAGCGGTGACAGAGGGGTGCTCGGGGAGAATCAGAGGAATCCTCAAACTAACCACCCGAATGCGGTCAGAGCCCCGAAGTCACCCTCTCCCCACCCCCCGAGGGATGCGGTCAGAGCCCCGAAGTCACCCTCTCCCCACCCCCCGAGGGATGCGGTCCGAGCGCCGAAGTCACCCCCCCCCCCCCCCCCGAGGGCCCCCCCCCCCCCAACTGTTCTCCTCTCCACTCGCACAGGGCTGGTCGCTGCATGGTGTGTTGAACCATTCATGTTTCATGGGCCTGGCGTCTCGCTAAACCATCGATCTGTCACCTTTGACCCACCGGGCTCTGCGTAAGGGATCACCATATTACTGTATGTGGTCGGACAACTTCATTAGCTCCGTAGCTCGTTGGGTAGGGGTGGGGGCGAAAATTAAAAAGAGAGAGGGTGGAAATCAGTCGCATTGTTTGGGAGCATTTCGTGGAGCAATGAGTAATGAGCACCGATCACGATTTGCTTATCACCCCCCCCCCCACTCCCCGTGTGGAGGGTGCCGTCCTTATGTTAATGTGGAACACACATTTCTGGAGATCAGTCTCTGAGCAAGTGAAAATTATTCCTAGCTTCCCATCTAAAACAGCTTGAGAGATGGTTTCTTCGTGTGCATGTTCAACGATGTTCTACTTTCACCTAACACCTCGGACGGATACGTCGAAAGCTGCCACGAGACCAGTTGAATACCGCCTGACAAGTTGAATATCACTAAAATATCATTCAAATAGTGCCCAAAGATTAGTCGAATACTGCCCAAAGATTAGTCGAACACTGCCCAACAGCTAGTCGAATACTGCCCAAAAGCTAGTCGAACACTGCCCAAAAGCTAGTCAAATACTACCGAAAACTTAACCGAAAACTGCCCAATAACTAGTCGAATAATGCCAAAAATCTAGGCGAATACAGCCCAAAAACTAGTCGAATACTGTCAAAAATTAATCGAATACCGCCCAAGACCTAATCGAATTGGGCCTAAACAATAGTCGCATACTGGTCAAGGTATTTCGAATATTGAATCAAAAACTAGTCGAATTTTGCCTCAAAGACTAGTCGAATACTGCCCAGACACGCCGAACTCTTCCCAAAGTCATTTGAATAATTCCTAGAAACATGTCACCAACTGTTTAAAGTGTAATCGAATACCACCCTATGACTAGTCGAATACTGCCCCAAGAATAGTCGAATGTTACGCGAAGTAGTTTTGTTTCTTCCTTTCACAAGACTTGTTGCATAAGAAAACTAATTGTGTTAAATAATCGAGGCTCGTGGGAAGTGATTTGTTCTGTTGAGCATCGCGTCGTCCACATTTCCGTGCTTTGATTGGTTGTTATTTCCTGCATGTCACAGTCCATGAAGCTCCATGTCTGTGTTCGCCGAGACCTCCTGCGCATTTGGCTAGACATCAGATATTGATCAATGGCGAAAGCAACAGAATTTTTTATTTTTTTTGTCCACGATCAAACATTCATCACAACCATGCAGTGGTGAAATAAAAAGGAAAGTGAATCCCAATTTCACTCCCTGAATTTCGTCTCTCTCTCTTTTTTTTTTCCCCTCACTTCAAAGTTCTTTGGGATGTCGACACTAGTCGACAGTAATAGTAAACCAAACTAAAATAAAAGATTTTCATTTTAATTCGTTTCTTTAAAATAATTTTTTTTTTTAAATTCAGCATTTAATAAAAAAAAAGCAGAGTCGTTTTCGATATGTTTTTTTTTATCGTATTAATAAAATTATTATTTTTATTTCATTATTATTATTATTATTATTATTTTATTTATCTATTGCCAAAGTATCCGGGTTGCCGATGACGCTGCTTCTGTAAATTTTTGGTCGCCACAACGACAAACACTTTCAAGAAAGCCAAGCCGTGTATGACAGTACATCCCAGAAGCCTCTTTCCCAGGCAAGCGGCGCAATAGCATCACTCAGTGTACAAGAAATGTCGTCTGTCTTAAAATGTGTATTCTTATATGAGAACCTAGAATATGAAAAAAAAAGATGGGGGGGGGGGGTGGGGAATGGTCGGGTCTTTTTATGTATTTTTTAAAATTTATTATATTTTCTGTCAGCTGTCTTGTAAGGGTTAAAGACGTGTTTGACATAATATTTTCTGTCAGCTGTCTTTGAAGGGTTAAAGACGTGTTTGACAGACATGTGCCCAGAAACACCCTTGGCATTAGTTTTCTTTCAACATTCGTTGCTACAATCTTGGTGTCCTTCGTGTCCTTTGCTATATTATTATGTCTATGAAAGTGGAGAGAGGATGACGCCGCTTCTGGGGCTGAAATAAGTAGAGATTATTCATTAGGTTTGATATTTTTTTTTGTTGGGCATCAAAATGGTGTGCGGTATTTATGACATATACAAAATTTCTCTGTTTAAACATGTATCACTATAACACAATTTCTAAGAAAGTTGATTATCAAACATTGACTGAATGTTATTCATTCTCTGTTTAAACATGTATCACTATAACACAATTTCTAAGAAAGTTGATTATCAAACATTGACTGAATGTTATTCATTCTCTGTTTTAACATGTATCACTATAACACAATTTCTAAGAAAGTTGATTATCAAACATTGACTGAATGTTATTCATTCTCTGTTTTAACATGTATCACTATAACACAATTTCTAAGAAAGTTGATTATCAAACATTGGCTGAATGTTATTCATTCTCTGTTTTAACATGTATCACTATAACACAATTTCTAAGAAAGTTGATTATCAAACATTGACTGAATGTTATTCATTCTCTGTTTTAACATGTATCACTATAACACAATTTCTAAGAAAGTTGATTATCAAACATTGGCTGAATGTTATTCATTCTCTGTTTTAACATGTATCACTATAACACAATTTCTAAGAAAGTTGATTATCAAACATTGACTGAATGTTATTCATGCTCTGTTTTAACATGTATCACTATAACACAATTACTAAGAAAGTTGATTATCAAACATTGACTGAATCTTGTTCATTCTCTGTTTTGGAAATCACGGAATTAACGGTCATGTGATTCGTTTATGTTGCTTTGTTTTATGTAATCCATATTTTCTGTTGGTTTGGTTGCGGCAGCCGTGCAGTGGGTGTCATTGCGTCTACCAGCTACGTGTGTGTTTCCTACCAGCTACGTGGTGTATTTCTACCAGCTCTGTGGTGTGTTTTATACCAGCTATGTGGTGTGTTTTCTACCAGCTATGTGGTGTGTTTTCTACCAGCTACGTGTTGTGTTTCCTACCAGCTATGTGGTGTGTTTTCTACCAGCTATGTGGTCTGTTTTCTACCAGCCACGTGGTGTGTTTCATACCAGCTACGTGGTATGTTTCCTACTAGCTACGTGTTGTGTTTCCTACCAGCTATGTGGTGTGTTTTCTACCAGCTACGTGGTGTGTTTCCTACCAGCTACCTGGTGTGTTTCCTACCAGCTACATGGTGTGTTTTCTACTAGTTATGTGGTGTGTATTTGGTGAATTTGTTTAAAAGTAATCCTGGACTTAACCGACTATTTATAGTAACAAATGCACACACCTGAGACCGTGACTTGCATACATGTCTCCTTAAACTCGGTCAACTATGTCCAGAATTCTAAAAACAGCCCTGTTCAGGATGTATGTATAAAAGGAAAACAAATGCCTAGGGTTAACAGTTATACCACGGATAATGATTGTTTTAATTTGACAACATTCTTTTAATATGTCTAAATAATTCAAATATCACATACATTTTTCTGCAAACATATTGCTGCAGATCGTGTTGTTGACATAAAACCACATTGCTGTAGCTATGAAACATATAGTTACGTTACAACAAGTGCACCGCAGTGTTGCACCAAAGCCAGATGACGTATTGTTACACGAGTCTGAGAGAGTTGTCACTGGTGTGTCCTCCTGCATCTGTTCGAGTTAATTGCTGTCTGGTATGGGGGGTCTACATACAAATTCATTTAGGCCGAAGGGGTGCCAAGGTAATGGGGCCGCAACCGGCATAGGCTCGGCGAACATCGGATTTCTTGGCACCAGTGAGACAAAAAAAAAAATAAATGTTGTGTTAGAATTATGATACAGACCATCTAAGACAGCGGTTCTAAATTTTGTGTGGCGACCTCTTTGGGGGTCGAACGATCCTTACAGCAGGGTGGCATAAGACAATCGGAAAAGAAATATTTATGAAGAATCAACTAAAATAATTGTATGGTTTGATGCCACAACAAAATGAGAAACTGCATTTAAATGTCGCGGGATTAGGATGGTTGAGAACCACTGGTCTAAGACAACTTTTTTTTTTTTTTAAATGTAAAAGAACATGGAGTAAACTAGTCTGAATTTGTCTCAAGTGACCTTAATGATCACATTTCTGTCGTCACACCTGGCAGCCTTCTATTTTGAAATGTTCACTGGCTTAAATAAAATGTACTACTCATTGCAATTTAAGTTAAAAACTACTGTTAGCATTAGCTCATTTAAGATAAATGTAGGATGACAATTGCTCTCATTGGATGACCATTGCTCTCATATGATGACAATTGCTTTCATAGGATGACAATGGCTTTCATAGGATGACCATTGCTCTCAAGGGATGACCATTGCTCTCATAGGATGACCATTGCTCTCAAAGGATGACCATCCTCTCATAGGATGACAATTGCTTTCATAGGATGACCATTGCTCTCAAAGGATGACCATTGCTCTCGTTGAACGACCATTATTCTCAAAGGTTTATTATTATTTTTAAAATAATTTAACAATAGCTCTTAATATAATTTGATCATTGCTCTTAAAATGGCAGTTGCTCTTATAGGATGACCATCGGACTTATAGGATGAGCATCACTATTTTAGGATGACCTGTGCTATTTTAGGACCAGCATTTCTCTAAATATATTACCTGTTGCACTCGTGTGATGACACTATTTTGGTTTTTTTTAATGTTGGAAGCGTCCCTATCGAGAGATGATTGTCACCACTAAACGTAAGCGATGGCAAACATCTCATAGAATGACAATTAATCGGGTGTGATAAGGTGGAGATACTGCAATCACGTTAAGTAAAAGGAAATGGGTTTTAAAAAAAAATTATGTGAAATCTTGCAAAAGGGGCGCAACAAAACAACGACCGTTCCTGCAAGATGCCGTCTTCGGCGAAAAAACAGCAGTAAAAACAATATCAAATAAAAATAATGTCTTAGCTGCAATTTAGCTTCCAAGAGGACTGAATGAACACAGTCCTTTCCTGCAAGATGCCGTCTTCGGCGAAAAAACAGCAGTAAAAACAATATCAAATAAAAATAATGTCTTAGCTGCAATTTAGCTTCCAAGAGGACTGAATGAACACAGTCCCTTCCCTATGGGGCAGTGTTCAGATTAATGGACGGTTTTCTTTGTACTAGCCGAAACGTAGTCTACGCCTTTGTTTGCACCCACTGCCAGATGTCGTATCTAGAGGAGACTGGACGCCGCTTCCTCTGACAGATGTACTGAACACTTTCGTAATGTTGTGCAAGTTAAGTAGCGCCCCCGTCTCTAAACAATTCAATAGAAGCGACCACAAGGGCCCAGGGAATATTACTATCATTATTACCGCCATTGTGTCTTGTACTAACACACTAAACCGCCTGAACTTGGACAACAAAACTGATTCAGACTGATAGTTTTGTTGCGTCTTTTTTTTCTGGTTTTCCCATTCTTTGTTTCACTCATGTCATTTTTTCTGATGTCATCGGTCTCATTTATTTTGTCTGATGTCTCACCCGACTTCATTAGTCTGATGTCATTAGTACGATGTCATTAGTCTGATATCATTAGTATGATGTCGTTAGCGTGATGTCATTAGTCTGATGTTGTTAGTATGATGTCATTAATAGGATGCCATTTGCCTGAGGTGATTAGTTTGATGTCTTTCGTATAGAGTCATCAACACTTTATTCATTCCGCCCGGCTATATATTTGCTAGAGACTAGTTTGATCATTCTTTGCAACTCATAGGTATTAAATACACTTGTGTTAACATACAATGTCAATATGAAGGGCAACTCAAGATAGAATATAACAAATTAATAAAATTGCAATATAAAAATAATGTCAAAATTAGAAGATTAAAAAAGTCAAAATTACAAGATAAAAATAATGTCAAAATTAGAAGATGAAAATAATTTCAAAATTAGAAGATAAAAATAATGTCAAAATTAGAAGATAAAAATAATGTCAAAATTAGAACATACAAATAATGTCAAAATTAGAAGATAAAAATAATTTCAAAATTAGAAGATAAAAATAATGTCAAAATTAGAAGATTAAAATAATGTCAAAATTAGAAGATTAAAATAATGTCAAAATAAAAAGATACCAATGAGGAAAAAATTGAATGCTTAAAAACTAGAGACGAAATTTAACGATATAAATAATGATAAACTGGTTGATCCAGAAATAAAAAAGAAAATATTTACTAAATAAATAATGGTTAAATTAGAGGATAATTTTTAAAAAAAATTATAAAATAGAGGATATCAAAGGATGAAAAAATACAAAAATGAAATGATCATGCTGTCTTTCCTAAGGCATGGTAAATTATGTTTACGGTCTATAAATGATTGAATGAATACACGATTAAATGATTACCTGAAATTAAATAAAATTAACTTTTTAACCTTTTAGAAGGCGCCCCTTTGTTGAGGGCGTCTTATTGCAAAATATTCACCTCGTCTTCAGCTGAGACCATTTTTTGGACAACTGCCCTCGACCCCATTTCTCAGACAAGTCGCGCTACGCTAGACAGAAGAAAATTGTTATTCCCCGAGGGATGTAAGAGCAAGGAACATGAACGTCATTAAAATACCGCGGACCCTTCCCCCTCATCTGGTCCGACAAGGTTTTGAGAAAAGAAAAACCGTTTCATCAAGGCGGGCCCCCCCCCCCCCCCCCCCCCCCCCCCCCCCCCCCCCGTCTATCCAGAGTATTACCGTACCGTTGTCGTCAGCGCCCATAGGACAATAGGGTCGCGCGGTTCGTCATCACTTGTGCTGTCCCCCGAATTCTCCGTGCTTTTGTTTCACAGTCGCCAGAAATCACGAGCGGCATATATTAGGCGACATGCCGTCATATTGGGGCTCGCTGTGATCGCTAAAACCCCTACCAAGTTTCTGTGCATCCAGGAGTAATGTTTTCTTTATTCTTCTTTAGTGTGGACACGAAACTGTTAAGTTGAAGACTATAGAAGGCAAAATTTGGAGAATATTTATTTATTTATTTATTTATTTTTGCCAATTCCGCGAGGATAATTTGTGTGTGTTTTAATATTATATTTCTGTTCGCTTTTTTTTTTCATCCGTGTGGAAAGCCACGGGTAGTAATCCAGGTCCGCGTTAATATGTGACGAAGGTTATGTCCCTTTTTTGTTTGGTTTCCAACCAGTTCTAGACTCCCTGTGAGGCTTTAATCGTATTATTGAACAACTTCACCGTGTTTAGAAACGTCACTGTTGGCTTAGAGACGGGCGGATAATGGGTGAGGATGGGGGGTCTCCAGGGCCGGTGAGAGCCAGCCCGTACTGGGATGGAGTTGTTGAGTGTGGCCGTTGTTGCAAAGGAAACCCACTGTGCGCCTGCACTCACTGTTTGAACTTGTTATCGGACATTTACATAATTGACACTCTGATAGAAGTGGACATATTATAGTTGGACGGTAGTGGACAGTAAAATGGGGTCAGTTGGACGTAGTAGCCATGGCTTGGTCAGCTGAGCCGTTGTGGACATATTATGGTCAACGGGACGCTACTCGCCATAGTATGGTCAGTTAGTTGAATGGTAATAATCATGGTACAAGGTCAGTGTGGCATTTATTGGATATATTTGAGCCAGTCGGGCGCTAGGCCTATCCGACACAGTAAAGCTACTTGGGCTGACGAAACCGGTTTTATATTCGTTTTCCTATTACGCCAATACTTAAATTTGGATTTCCTCTGCATTGCCCCACCCCCACCCTCTCCACTAGCAACAATCAGAATTTATTTTAACATACTCTTTTTACACCTGTGCGTCTACTGGCCATGACAGATCGTTACACAAACCGTTACAGGATGACCACGTAACACAATAGATCCGTGTAGGCCATCCGGCAACCCAATCACGTGGTATGCTAGGGTGGTGTAAGAATTTAACCAAACGCCCGTAACAGTGAGATTAGAAATTGTTAACAAGACGCTATCTCGTTGTATCGATTAATGAAGCAAATCAATAACTATCAGTACTCTCCAAACCACTGTCCTCCAATCCATCACCTGCATTTACTTAGATCTCTTCGACAGTTTGCTTTCTTCTGTCTTTAGGTTGTCTTCTAAGTCGGTTCGCTTAAAAAGTACTTCAAGACACTTATTGCGTCTCATTTTTTCTATTATCTTATGAATTTAAAAAAAGAAAAAGAAAAAAAAACCGTTATCGTGGTTACGTCCCCTGTCAACGTACCAGCTGTAGACGTTGTCTCCCGTTTAGTAATTCCCTCCCTTTGTCGTCCAGGCCTCCCACTAGCTCTCATGTACGCCTCGAGGCGAGACATTATGGGGATCCGTAGCCCTTGGCCAGAGAGTTGCAGCCCTTGATTCCACATGACGAGGTATTCTGTAATTAGCCGTGTGATGTTACATTTTTTTTGTTTTAGCTGTTCCAGGACAATGAACCCTCCAATTTACTCCTTTTTTAAAAAAAAACTAACGTCACATGGCGCGATCGATAACGTAATTAGATTCAATGGTTTTTAAAGCAAAAAAAGTGTGTTCAACGATGTGTTTTAAACGCTAATTTCAAATGTGTTTTGTGCCAGGTAAGCTTTTTTAATATTTACGGGGAAGTTCAAGTTAAATCCGATTATGAGTTCAGCTGGGGATTATAAGTAGTTCGTGAACTATTTAATCTTTGTAACCTCCACTGAATGCCCCCCTCCCCCGGCCCACCCTTTTCTTCCCCCCCTCCTTCCCTAATCCATTCTTGCGTCGAAGATGACGATATTCGACCATATTTTCACTACACGCCGGGTCAGACAAGGTTGACAAATAAAACCCACCGACCTCTTCATGCTTGGATGCAACTTTCTGTTCCTACCCTGGTCTGTAGAAGTAGGCATCGCACTGAATCGTGACACCCCCCCCCCCCCCCCCCCCCCCCCCCCGGCAACAAGTGACTCATTTGAAAGTTAATAATATTGAAACTGCGTCTTGCTTCGTGAAAAAAATGAGTGGCTGCCATCACGATGCATGAAGACATTGCCCATGTTGCCCATGTTGCCCATGTTCATATACGGAAGTTAGACCAAAATATCATGCAGTCTTCAATTTATCATATACCTTAATGCAAACATGAGTCAGGATATTTTGTCTAGATTTTTCTCCCATACATTTCGTGTTGAATCGTCATGGAAAGGCCGGTACATTGAAAAACAACTCGTAAATTTTTTTCTCTCTCTCCTCTCCCTCTCTCTCTTTCTCTCTCTCTCTCTCTCTGTCTCCCTCTCTGCCTCTCTCTCTCTCTTTCTCTCTCTGTCTCTCTCTGTCTCTCTCTCTCTCTGTCGCTCCGTCTACATTGTCATTGGAATCACTCAAACTGTTTCAGAGATTTCGTTCTTTGTCAGGTTTCATTGACCCCGGGGGTGGGGGGGGGGAGAAGGGCCGCCATAAATAGTTCTGTTAATGGCGCCCACGGGATCGTATCTGTCCATCTTCTAACACAGGCGCATTTGCTTTTTTTTTTTTTTTTTTTTTTTCTCTCTCTGTCGCTCCGTCCACATTGTCATTGGAATCACTCAAACTGTTTCAGAGATTTCGTTCTTTGTCAGGTTTCATTGACCCCGGGGGTGGGGGGGGGGAGAATGGCAGCCATAAATAGTTCTGTTAATGGCGACCACGTGATCGTATCTGTCCATATTCTAACACAGGTTCTTTTGCTTTATTTTTTTTTTTTATTCTGGCGATACAACCGTCATTGACAACACTTACCCTGTGTGACAGCCAACCCTGTCTGTCACTGTACCACCGTTTACCCTCTCATTAAACGTCTGGGACGTCCGCCTTACGGTAGGGCGCATTTTTTGTCAGAAATACGGCATTGTTCGGACTCGGGAGTTCTGGTCAGTTCGTGGTTCGATTAGTGGATCCTTCTGACGTCATCGCCGTTTTGACGTAAGATATTCTACTTTTGGAGTAGAGTGTTCACTATTGTGTGTTGTGTTGTGTTTAATTAAATTTTCTCAACCGATGCAATGTCCGGCTATAGGTAAAATTCGCTATACACATGTATTTAAACAATTTTAACACTTGGGATCGGCTTACACTCCGCGTACGCAGCTTAAAGTGTGCTATTCATAGAACATAGCTTAGATTGTGCTATTTATAGTTCGAAATGAGTCTTGAGTGCTCATTTGCTCATACTGATCGCCAATCAGGGGCTTATTAACGTATTCTCCAATTCTTAAGTTTTGTCCGCAGAAAATTTCCTTTCGAAATCCAATACTGAACACACAAAAATTTAAAAATTAAAATATAATCAGTAATTTAGTTCTGCTTGGTTAATAATCAATTAATCAATGGTATCCTACCCCAGACGCATTTATCATTTGTTTAAATCAAGTTTCTGTTCTCAAGCCAGAGTCAGTTCCACAGCAGGATTAAAATAACAGCCTGCATCTCCCGCCCCCACCCACTTTTTCCCCTCCCCAATAAAACACAGGCACAATTTCTCAGTGTCGCTGTATTAAAAAAAAAAAACTTTTTATTCTTTCATTTATAATCAATTTTTTTTTTTAAAGTCATTTAATGTTAATGTAATAAAACCGTAATTTGAAGGCAATAAAACTTTTCATGATTGTAGAGATTTAAGCTAATAGATAATTCTTTTAGCTCTGTTTGGTTACCGTGGTCAAGTGGATGCAAACTCTGGAATTCCATAAAGTTGTCTTTTGAAATTAGCCGTAAGTCCACTGTTATAACATAAGGGTTCGTTCAAACCCGTAGCCGCCTTTAAAAAAAAAAAAAAAGTTTTCTATTTCTAGCGATAGAATTTGCTTAGTCTGTTACGCTTCTCAGACCGTACACCGGGTAACTAAGACAAGCAGCACAGTTTATAGTGTTTGGGTTGTTTTTTTTTCCTTTAGTGGTGAAGGTCCGATGGATAGACAAGTGAGTAGGCGATACAGGACAGTGACAGCACAGGGCTCGCTGCTGTTAACTTATTTATAAGTTTCTAAATGCCATGGCCGGCCTCCTGCTGGTTGTCCCCTGTAGCATGGCCAAGAGCCCTTTTGCGGACTTCATGCGTCAATTCGAGAGGAGACGCCGGCCGGTTTGGTAGTGGTTAACGCTGATCAGGCTTTTTTTTCCCAAGCGGATCGATGTCTCTGATCATGCAGTGATAGGAGAGGTCGGGAGCCGTACACCAGTCCTTGGGGCTTCTTGCCCTGTCTCAATAGTTTATGGAAAGGCTGTCTCGCCGGGCAGTAGTGTGGCTCACTTGTTCTTCGTTACTGTCAACCTGCTCGGTACACAACGGGACCAACGGATTACTAACTGGACAACGGTACTAATGATATTAACGGTACTTGCGGTACTAACGGGACAACGGTTCTAACGGTACTAACTGGACAACGGTACTAATGATATTAACGGTACTTGCGGTACTAACGGGACAACGGTACTTAACTAACAGTACTAAAGGTACTAACGGGACTAACGGTACTATCGGGACTACCATCAACATCAATATATTCATTACACCTACCACCAACATCAATATATTCCTTACACCTACCATCAACATCAATATATTCTTTAGACCTACCACCAACATCAATATATTCTTTAGACCTACCATCAACATCAATATATTCTTTAGACCTACCACCAACATCAATATATTCCTTACACCTACCATCAACATCAATATATTCTTTAGACCTACCACCAACATCAATATATTCTTTAGACCTACCACCAACATCAATATATTCCTTACACCTACCATCAACATCAATATATTCTTTAGACCTACCATCAACATCAATATATTCCTTACACCTACCATCAACATCAATATATTCTTTAGACCTACCATCAACATCAATATATTCTTTAGAACTACCATCAACATCAATATATTCTTTAGACCTACCATCAACATCAATATATTCTTTAGACCTACCATCAACATCAATATATTCCTTACACCTACCATCAACATCAATATATTCTTTAGACCTACCATCAACATCAATATATTCTTTAGAACTACCATCAACATCAATATATTCTTTAGACCTACCATCAACATCAATATATTCTTTAGACCTACCATCAACATCAATATATTCTTTAGACCTACCATCAACATCAATATATTCTTTAGACCTACCATCACCATCAATATATTATTCCTTACACCTACCATCACCATCACCATCAACATATTCTCCTGGAGCCGATGCTCGTTCTTCCGGCCATTTAATCGCCACCGATTAACATGTTATGACAAATTATGACCACTTGACATGTTACCAAAACTCAGACCTAGAATCGATTCCAATCTATTATACAAGGATCCCCCAAAACTGAAGACACTAGGTCTCAAAAGTGTGAGCTTTTTTTTTTTAACAAAAGTCTAATCAAATTTTTTTTTTTTTAGTTTATAACATTTTAAAATTATTATTATTTTTTTAAAAGTTTTGAAGATATTTGTCTTGCTTGTTTCAATGCTCCTGTAAATGACCCTTCATATTTTCTCCAATTCAGTTAATAACACCTGCTATTATCAAGTGACAAGATCAGCGAAGAACTTATGTCTAGTAAAGTGGGGCTATGCTAGCAGAAAGAATTAAACCATCAAGCATTTAACTGAGGATTTCAATAGTTTGCAAAATACCTAAGAGAATAATGTTCTTGCCATATATTTTTTTTTCCAATGGCGACAATGCAGTATGTTCATGACGCAAAGATTCATGAGACCCCTCTGATACAGGGAGTGCGGTTTGATAGGTTCGATACGGTCTGCCACGCGCTGAGACCCGGCACAGGCTCTGAATTATACATGATACTGTACATTCTGTACCGTGAACTGGTATCGACCACCTCGATGTCAAAGTTTGGCAAGTGATGGCGATATCGATTAGGAAATCCTTGATTGATGGTTGAATGATTCAGTGGAACTTTCCTGGGCTTTTGTGGGAGGATGACAGTACGGGGGGTATGGCAGTACGGGGTGTGGCAGTATGGCAGTACGGGATATGGCAGTACGGGGTATGAAGTACGGGGTATGAAGAACGGGGTGTGGCGGTACGGGGTATGGCAGTATGGGGTATGGCAATACTGGTTATGGCAGTAACGGGTGTGGCAGTACGAGGTATGGCAGTAGCGGTTATGTCAGCGGATATGGCTGTAGCGTTCGTGGCAGTAACGGGTATGACAGCAGTGGAGTATGGCAGTAGCGGCTACACCAGTACGGGGTACAGCCAGTTAGGAGTATCCTAATAAAGGGTAATAGCTGTACGGCGTATAGTAGTACCGGGTGTATTAGCACCATTAGTAGTAATTTTTAGTAGTAAGGTGAAGAGCATTTCAGATAGAGCTGCACAGTGTATGGTCTTAGTGGCATAATAGCACGGTATATGGTTCGTGTTAGAAGTACGGTCATACGGTGTATGTTCCTATGGGGTTTGTTTAGAGTGTTGTGTGGGCATGTGGTGTATGGTTGTATGTTTGAAAATAGGAGGTTTCTAGCACAGCTCACGGCTTCTATTCCCTCGGTGTTACTTGTTGTCTTCTGTTGATAGTGATAGAAAAGATAGAATGTCTCCATACACGCCAGTTCATACATTTTGCAGTAGCTGTAGTTGGAATCTGCCAGCTACATGATCAAGAGCGAGGTCAATGACCTCTGCTTTAGTTTCACATAGCCATAGCCTGCTTCACGCCAAATCACGCTAATAAGTTGGTACAGTGTTCGGCAACCCGCCGCTCAGTGGTCTGCAACCCGCCGCTCAGTGGTCTGCAACCCGTCACTCAGTGGTCTACAACCTGCCGCTCAGTGGTCTACAAGCTGCCGCTCAGATGTCTGCAACCCGCAGCTCAGTGGTCTGCAACCCGCAGCTCAGTGTTCTGCAACCCGCAGCTTAGTGGTCAGCAACCTGCCGCTCAGTTTTCGACAACCGTAGTTCCAAGGCCGCATGCGGTTCGTTCAAGGAACAGATGCGGAGATGTTACAAAATAATTTAAAGCGACATGCGGCCCCCAAAATATTTTGAAAACGGATATATTTTGAAAACGGATATATTTTGAAAACGGATATATTTTGAAAACGGATATATTTTGAAAACGGATATATTTTTGAAAACGGATATATTTTGAAAACGGATATATTTTGAAAACGGATATATTTTGAAAACGGATATATTTTGAAAATGGATATATTTATTACACAGCAAGAGGCTGCCTAGCGCCTGCCTTGATGGCAGGGCTGCCACTCACTTTTTTCAAATTTCCCAAGATTTGGTGAACAAATTTCCCAAGATTTGGTGAACAAATTTCCCAAGATTTCCCAAGATCATACAAATATATACGAGTTTTTTTTTAAAGGAGGGTTTTCTATGTAATTAATGTAATAATAGATTGAATCAATGCCCCTGAAAAACATGGTATATTAATGGACTGAAATTTAATGAAAAAGACATTTAAAACATGTTTATCACATTTTTAAAAAAAACAATTTGTTTTAAAAAAAATAATTTATAATCCAAAATATCAATACCCACTGGAGTTAGGCTACTAAATATTACCTCCGAATTCTCTGATAAAAATATAATCTACAATACATGTGTAATAGAAGTCACTTGGAAAAAAAAAGCATACAAGGCTAATCAACACAGAATTCCTTTTACAAAGGCAAAAGTTTCTTCATCAAAAAATGATTTTTTATTATTGTAAATCTGTTGATTACAAGTGGGGTTTGCAAAGCAATTAAGCAAAATTTATTAATAATAATTGTAGTTAAAATGGATTGATATTACGATGAAAACAATAAGTGTTTTATTTTTTCTTGTAAAATTTACATTATAACGATTTTTTCCCCAAAAAAAAAATACTTTTAAAGGAATTGTTCATTTATAATCCTACAACGTAGGCCTATACTGCCTATACTATTAATATCTTAGTTACCCGTGTTTCAATCCACAAATATTTTTTCCAATTGATGAAAATTAGGCTGGATTTTTTACAGACGCATTATATTTTGAACACATTGTAGAAGTAATTGAAATAATAAAATTCTACTATGGCATGGATTCTTGATTGAACACTATCGTTCACTCTTTGGCTTGTACTGTTTTTCGTATGGTTGCTAATGTCTAAGAGCATAATGATAAAGTTTCCGAGCCTTCCCCCCCCCCCATTTAATAAACATTCAAAACCTGGATGTAATTTGTAAATCTTCAATTTTTTTTTTTTAAAGAGAAAATTGAATTTTTTTTTAAAATTATTAACTTTTTAATAATTCACAATATTAACTTTAAAATCAGAAGAATTTTTATTTATTTTATGAGTGGATTTAAAAATTAAAACCAGAAAAGAAAATGAAAACAATTAATTTTTTGCCTTGTTACTTTAAAAATTATTTTGCTTTATTTTTACTTTATTTTTTATCAGATATTGTTGCGTTTTTTTCGAAAAATATAACAAAATTTCCCCCCCAGTTAAGATTTCCCAAGGTTTTGCATGATTTTCAAAATTATTCCCCAGATCCCAAGGGGGGTCGTGAATTCCCAAGATCTTGGGAAATTTCCCAAGGTGTGGTAGCCCTGCTTGATGGTGACGTCTCACAATGTCAGTGACCAGATCGAGTCGTTCCATTATACTTGAAATGACTTAGTCTCCAGCCCTCATCTAACATCAAGGGAAACATATTATTGTCTCTATAATGCGAGGCCGTCTGATATCTTGTCACCGATCCCCTCACACAAATACATACGAACCACAACTCTATTTTCCTCGTCATTGTGTGGGTATCGTTTCAGTGGTGTATTCATCGAAATCGATTTTTCCCGCCTTTTATGGGTACATTTTTCCACCTTTAGGCGTAGGAAGGAATATACGGAAAGTGAATACCTTGGTTCCGTTAGAGGCGAATCTTAATAAACTCCTGGGATCTACTAAGAAATAATGGACTGTGCTGTGTCTTTTTGTACCTGTCTATAGTCTATGCCTAAACAATGTTCGTATAGTATACCCATGTGTGCTGCTGTACTAACAAGTCTTGTTGTATTATTTCGTCTGCCGTTACCAGCCTGTCAGATATAGTATCAGTGGGTCAAATTGTAGCAGCCATTCCAGTTATATTTGTTTGAACAGCCTGTCTTGAATAACGACGTCTTCTACCAATCCTGCGTCAATTAGCCAGGTTGTCCTACATGTATTAGAGAGATTATCCTAGGTGTATTAGCGATATTGTCTTTTTTTATTAGATAGATTCTCCTATGATTATTAGCGAGATTGTCTTACTTGTATTAGAGAGATTGCACTACGTGTATTAGCGATATTATCTTACTTGTATTAGCGAGATTGCCCTACGTGTATTAGCGATATTGTCTTACTTGTGTTAGAGAGATTGTCCTACGTGTATTACCAAGATAGCTCTGCGTGTATTTTCTTTGGAGCAAGGCTTTCATTTCACGAGGTAGGTCACCCAAGACAAAATGCCACTAACCCTCTCACATCATAAAATACCAGCGCCCTTCTGTAATCCTTGGTGCACTCTCAGCCTGTACAGCTTGCCACAACTCTTGCATTCACACGTGTGTACTCATATTTTGGACATGCGTACACGTGAAGCCAACTCATATAATCTCATGTATAACTATACCAAGTAATAACTGCTGGTCTGTTGTGTGCATGTGTTATAACCCTTATCAACATTCAATGCTTATTATGTCATGTGTCGTCATTGCTCTCAACATAAAATGTTCTCAAAGAAGGGGTTGCTTGAGATTTCCCAGCATCCCCTGGATACGTATTTTAAAATGTTTTAACTGGAAATAAAAATTGTCATTGGAATGTGAAATAGAATGCATTACGAACAATAGTTCGACACATTCTATTTAGCTGAATTCCGGGGTGAGG
>CAXITT010000087.1:932873-955373 GCA_964033795.1 Lymnaea stagnalis | reverse complement strand
TGTAATTAGTTAAACCTTATAATGTAATGGCCTAAGTGACTTCCAAAAGATATTTTATTTAGGCTAAAAAGTTATGGGAAATTTAGTCTTATAAAAAAAATAAGAACTATTAGTTTGATTGCATGAAAATTTTGAAAATAGACCACAAAATAGGAAATACTTTTAAAAATAGATTACTTTTTTAAACCTAAAAAAACTTTTAAAATGCAAATCTAACTCGTAAATAATTTTATTTATCTTAGAGTTAATGAGGCATACTGTATTTTATTTATACTGACTGGCTTGTCGCATCTACTTTCTTCTGATTGACCTACACTACTCTTCTCTAAATGATTGACCTACAATACTTTCCTCTAAGTGATTGACCTACACTACTTTCCTCTAAGTGATTGACCTACACTACTTTCCTCTAAGTGATTGACCTACACTACTTTCCTCTAAGTGATTGACCTACACTACTTTCCTCTAAGTGATTGACCTACACTACTTTCCTCTAAGTGATTGACCTACACTACTTTCCTCTAAGTGATTGACCTACACTACTTTCCTCTAAGTGATTGACCTACACTACTTTCCTCTAAGTGATTGACCTACACTACTTTCCTCTAAGTGATTGACCTACACTACTTTCCTCTAAGTGATTGACCTACACTACTTTCCTCTAAGTGATTGACCTACACTACTTTCCTCTAAGTGATTGACCTACACTACTTTCCTCTAAGTGATTGACCTACACTACTTCTCCAAAATACACATATGAATATTTGATTAGACAACATTATGATAACATCCTGGTGAATTGGTTCAGTTTGAGGTATTTATTTTTACTACAGAATTATGTATGACTTTATTTCATAACAAAGAATACGGTACAGATAGAGACTAGTTAAGCCATTTATATTATTTATATTATTCGGACAGGGTAGTTACCCCCTTACGGCAGGACGAACAATGGGTAAAGGAAGAATGCTAAGTGAGCCAATTATAATCAATTTGATAAGATAGTTATCCCTTTACGAAAGGACCAACACTGGGGTAAAGGAAGGATGCTAAGTGAGCCAATTATATTCATTTTGACAGGGTAGTTATCCCCTTTACGACAGAGCGAACGATGGGTAAACGAAGGTTGCTAAGGGGAGCCAAGCATCTTCCTTTCATTTTTGACTCAGTTGCACTAGCAAGGGAAGCTACTGGTTATGTAAGAGTTATCGATTCATGAACAGGCGATTCTTCATCGTAAGTTACTGTGGCCACTTCGGGTTATCGGGAGACTGCGTGTCTAGATCTCAAACTGTACGGATCGTGTTTAGTTGTATATGGCGCTTTATTGGCAATGGTTTACTTATATGTGGCTCTCTTTATGGTTTACTTATATGTGGCTCTCTTTTGGTAATGTGTTAGTTGTGTGTGATTTTCTATTGGTAATATGTTGGTAGCTGTTGCTCTCTATTGAAAATAGGTTATTTGTATGTGCTTCTCTATTGACAATGTGATAGTTGTATGTGGCTCTCTATGGTCAATGTGTTTGTTGTATGTGCTTCTCTATTTCATTGTGTCATTTGTATATGGCTCTCTATTGACAATGTTTAAGTTGTATTAGACTCTCTATGGATAATGTGTCATTTGTTTGCGGTTCTCTATTCTAATGTGTCATTTGTATGTGGCTCTCTATGGAAAATGAGCCATTTGTATGTGGCTTTCAATAGACGATAACTTAGCTGCATGTGGCTCTCTAATGACAATGTGCTAGTTGAATGATGCTCTTTATGGAAATGTGTTCGCTCTAAATAACCATCTCTTGATGGGAAAGGCGATAGTTGCACATGGACTTCAGCTTAATATGTTTTTTGTTTTTTTTCTAATCAGTCACACGGTTTTAAATATTTTTTTTGGAATTGCGTGAGGCCTGCGCTACCTAAAACCTATTGGTAAATTCTTCACTTGAGCAGAACTATATCTTAAATGTGTTTTCATAGCAGGTGATATAGATATCAATAAACAAAAACTTTAGAATGTCATGTTACATCGTTCAGGATTTCTGAACAGCAGCGGTCACGGAATTTACAATGACATTGTGTTTAAAAATATTTTTTTTTAGTAAAATAAATCGCAATGAGCGGCAATATCTTCGATTTTTCTAATTAAAAAAACAAGACAGTTTTTGGCGAGGGCAAAGAGTCTGCTAAAAAATGCCCACTGTTAGTTACCTTGAGCTGGTTAGGAAGACAAAGTCTGCGAGATGTAACCTAACAATCTGCGCTTCTATCCCGACATGATCGAGCTGAAGTCATTTTAAGATGACCCAGGACGCCACGCGTTACAGCTGTCCACGATTTCAGCTGTCCGCGAGCTACAGCTGTCCCCGATTACACGTGTCCACGAGTTACAGCTGTCCACGATTTCAGCTGCGAAGATATGAGCGACACGGCTCGCCGCATGTTGAAAAATGAAACCCGTCTGTATTTCAGGAGTTCATCAAGTCCTCTGGGTCGTCCACGTCATTCTCTACTTGCTCGCCAGTACCAACGCCCAAGTGAGGGCCGCTGTGCAACATCGGACCGCGAAGCCCCATCATTTGGATGCACTGCATCGACCTAATAAAGACAACCCAAAAGATCATTCCAAAAAAAATTTTCGAAATCGGCATGGTAAGCAAACATCGATCCCCCGACAGTCTCCGCATATACAAAGTCACTACCAGGGGACACAACCTGCGCCAGATCCTCCGGCCGCGGTGCGCCGACCCTCAACTCCCGCCAATAATACAATATCGAAAGATCGGATCCCTCAGTACGACGGCACGACGCACGATGGCACGAAGAAAAATTCGGAAAAGACGAACGTCGAATTATCACCCGGGGCGAGGCGGTCGCACAACCCACAAGGTCAACTGTTGACACCCAGGACGACACGTGGGGTGGCCCAAGAACCCAAATTGGGGCCCGCAACCAAGAAACCCAACGGTCCTGGCGTCAAGCCGAACCAAAATGGTCAAAAT
The DNA here is from genome assembly GCA_964033795.1 of Lymnaea stagnalis. Classification (NCBI taxonomy): domain Eukaryota; kingdom Metazoa; phylum Mollusca; class Gastropoda; family Lymnaeidae; genus Lymnaea; species Lymnaea stagnalis. Next base: position 952,375 of record CAXITT010000087.1, on the reverse strand, counting down.
CCGTTCGTCATAAAGCTGACCAACAAAGGCTACGAGTGTCCCGCGATGACCAAATTCATGTACGAGTCTGACAAGCTATTCCCGACCGCGACCGAGACCGTCCCAGAGTTCAAAGGAAATCACAGCACTCGGTCCATTGTTATAGACAACAAAACTTCTTGCAACCAAGCTTCCAGAATGAACGTGTCGACGGCGACTCGACTCAATGTGTCGGTAGAGACGTGCTGCATTACCAACTGCAACCACACGATTGAAATTAACGTCAACCAAAATGAACACATATTTCTAAACTTTCTTACATTCAATGTACCCGGACTAAATTTATCGAGGAATGAAGCATTCGGGGTGTGTGATGAATCACTTGAGGTGGTCGTCAACATCCTACCCAAAAAACAATCCCAGAGACTCATCAATCACGTGATTGGCCCGTTCTGCGGCATCAAGGCCCCGACGGCTGTGTTCGTCGAGTACAGCAAAGTCATTCTGAAACTCAGCCTACTGGACAATAAACAGTGTGTGGATGAAATCAATTTCACGGTGGAGATTTTTCCGTGTCTGAAGTTTGACTATAAGTCATGTGACTCCCCGGAGTACGTCAGTTTAAACTCCGACCACGGATATATTTCTTCTCCGGGCATGTCAAAGGGACAGAACTACCCCAATGAACTTGAATGTCAGTGGAGAATTATCGTGCCTGAAAATAAACTGATTCGGCTGAATCCCGAGTTGATTCGATTAAGACCCGGAGATGTCATCGAAATTTACACCAACCGCACATATTCGCAGATGTTCCCGTTGCTTTTAAATTTTTCAGACTTCAACTTTCGCCAGCCGGTAGTCCTACCGAGTCACACGTGTGTCATGAAATTTCATTCGGACAGCTACAAGTCAGGGATTGGATTTAACATTTCTTACACAGCTGTAGACCCCTCCCAGTTCATCCCGATGTTTGAAAACACTTCACTCGACTGCTCAAAGGTGGCCTCCTTGCCCGAAGAGGTCAGGTGCAACTTCTACTTTGATTGTGCGAACCACGAGGACGAAAACGAATGCGAGTATCAGATGGACGGATGCTGGCCCATGGGCTACGCCTTTAACGGCAACTGTTACCAGCCGGTCACCAATCATAGAAACATATCGTGGACACAAGCGGAGCAACACTGTGAGAGGAACCTCAATGCCCACTTGGTGACCATCAACACCGTGGCTGAGAAAGAATTTCTGGCGAAGCTCCGACACTTCATTGGCCCCACTGTCTCTGTCATCTTTTTGGGGCTTCGGCGCATGCGGATACAGCAGGTCAAGCAAGTTTATCGACGCATGTGGCAGTGGACGGACGGAAGCACAGCGTTCTACCTACCGGCCGAATACAGGTACGCCGGCTGGTCAACCTGCTCACTTCTACACTTTGATTACTTTCATTCAACAGATTGTGGGGCACGTCAGGAAAACATCTCTTTCATCTGTGAACGAAAAATTAAGGAGGATAGCTTTTCCATAAACATGAGTCGCAGGCGTGTATCTGTTCTGCCGAGTTCAAAGTTCAATATGTTTAAATGCCAGTCGGGCGAGTACATATCCGCTGAACAAAGATGCGACAAGGTCGACAACTGTTTCGACCACAGTGATGAGCAGGAATGTGATTACTTGTCCCTTGAGAACACGATGTTTGAATGCGAGGTTTCCGGGCTGCTGCCCTACTCGTTCGTTTGCGATGGGATAGATGGGTGTCCAGACTCGTCTGATGAAGCCATGTGTAAGGAACCGGACAAGGCAAGCCTGGGCCTGACCATGAGCGTGTGCACAGATGGCATGACGCTGAATAGGTCCAGGATCTGCGACGGTCGAGAGGATTGCCTGGACGGGTCTGACGAGGAAGACTGCACGGAATGCGCCGAGCATAGCTCCTTGTGTCCGATGATTGCGTGCTTGCCGTCAAAATGGACAAACGACACAGAAATCGACTGCCCCATTCGTGACCTCAAGGGCAAGCAAGCCCCGGAAAGCTTGTTCAAAGAAAACATCTTCACACGCATCGCTCCCCCAGGAGTGGTCGTCCCGGACGGCTACGGAAAATTCGACATAGAAGAAATGAATAACGAGACCAACGAGTGTCCCGAAACGCACGTCCAGTGCATCGACGGCTACTGCATACCCCTGTACTTGTGGTGCAACGACAACATCGACTGCCCCTACGGGGAGGACGAGGACTGGGAGCAGTGCGAGCGCCAGTGTCAGGGAATGTACAAGTGTAAGTACTCGCGCGTGTGCGTGCACGCTGAGCAGCTGTGCGACGGGTACTACCAGTGCCCCAATCACGACGACGAAAACCTGTGCGAGTACCAGAACCACTCGTGTCCCGTTAACTGCACGTGCACGAGAATGGAGCTCACCTGCACGTCTGCGCCTAAATTCGACTCGGCCGTACCGGAACCTGTTCACTACCTGAGGCTTAACAACGCCCACCTGCCCGACTTGTACTTCGAGGGCATCGCCTCGTACGGCCTCATATACCTGAACGTGTCGTCGTGCGAGGTCAGAACGATAGAGGACCAGAACCTGAAATACTTGAACCTAAGAATTCTGGACGCCAGCAACAACCTGATCACGGCGCTGGGGGCCGACACTTTCAAAAACTGCCCCGTCCTACAAACACTAATTCTATTCAACAACAAAATGCACAACACGAATTTTTCCTTCCTCCAAAACACGCGAGAGCTCATCAAATTAGACCTGTCCAACAACAGAAAGGACGAGCTGGACGATCGGTGTTTCAGAGGAGCGTCGAATCTACAAGAACTGACCCTTCGGTACATGAATATCGTCAAAATAAGCGAGCTCGCCTTCGACGGTCTCGTTGAGCTGAAAAGGATCGACTTGAAAGGAAACAACTTGGTATCGTTCACGTCGAAAATATTCCTGGCTCAGAAGAACCTGCGTCATATCGCGACGGATAATTTCCGGCTCTGCTGCGATTTCGTCAAACCGAGTACAGTGCAGCACACAGACTGCGATGCTCCGTACGACGAGATCTCGTCGTGCGCCGATATACTGAGGACCCAGCTGCTCAGAGCCGCCCTGTGGATCATGGCCGTGCTGACCATCGTCGGGAACCTCAGTGTCATCGTCTACAGGGTCTTCTTCGACAGGGGGATGAAGTACAGCTTCCGGATCATAATCACGTGCCTGAGCGCGTCGGATCTTATCATGGGAATCTACTTGGTCATCATCGGAACTGCTGACGCCTTCTACAGGGACCGGTACTTCCTCGCTGAGCGTGAGTGGACAACGAGCGTCTCTTGCCAGGTGGCTGGCTTTTTGTGCCTTCTGTCCAGCGAGACATCCGCCTTATTCATATTGCTAGTGACGATCGACCGTCTGCTCGCCATAGCCTTCCCTTTGCATCCGCACTTCCACTTCAACGGGAAATCGGCCACGGTAGCCTGTGGTTTAGTATGGGGGATCGGCCTGTGGATGGCTATTGTCCCACTCCTTCCACCGTTTCAACACTGGCAGCTCTATACTCAGAAAGCTGTGGGCGTTCCGCTTCCCATCACAAGGTCCTACTTTCCTGGCTATGACTACGCGTTTGCCATTCTCATCCTGTTCAACATGGTGGTGTTCATGATGGTAGCGTTGGGACAACTGCTCATCTACTTGTCTGTGCGGCTTCAAAAGCACCCGCAAATCTCCGAGATCAGAGTCCGCCAGGACACCGCCATTGCAAAACGTTTAGTCTTAGTGGTGCTCACAGACTGCCTTTGTTGGTTCCCCATCACGGTCATGGGACTCGCTGCCCGGTCCGGCCAGCCCGTTCCCGGGGAGATGTACGTCGTCGCCACGGTCTTTCTACTGCCTGCCAACTCTGCCTTCAACCCTTTCCTCTACACGGCCAACGCCATACTGCTGGCGCGCAGGATACGGAAGAAGAAACACTATTTCGAAATGGAGATCGGTCTGAGACAAATGCCGTAACGTGGGAACTATTGGAGTCTTGCTCTTGAAAATTTGTAAGTTGGAATTTGCTGTTTTTTTGTTTGCTATCTGTCTAGTATAATCCCATTTCACACCCGATTGCATAGTCGTGTAGCATTAACCCCTTCACACCTGATTGCATAGCCGTCTCGTATATTCCACGCACGTTTGAATGTCTTTTGTTCAATTTCATACCTACCCCTCGCATCTGACTGTATTTTGTGCCAATTATCTTCCCAAAGTTTACGTTTATTTCTCTTCGTCGTCACCTTTGTATAGCATTGTAAGACATAAACATCATTCTGATTTTAATTTGGTTGACAGCTACTAAACTGTTCACAATTACACACGATCAATCCTCCAATCCGAACGTGTTGTATTTTTGTATATTCAATTCGTATAGATTTCAGGATAATTTGACATTGTCTCTTCTCATCCAAAACAGACATACATTTATGGCTATTTGATAAAAATAGTTTATTGCATTGGCGTCTCAGTATTTGCAATATTTGCTGTCTCGGTTTACTGTTAATTTAATTCGCCAATCACGTGACAGCAAGGGTCATCATTGGTTTTCAACATTCAAGCTCCTCTCTCAGTGAATCTCAAACTGTTGGAACATTACGTGTTTTATTTGTCGATGATTGTCACTAAGACCTTTACCCCTTTGTTTTTTTGTTGTTTTTTTTTTGGAGCTCATGAATTTATCGGTAACTCATTTTTTTTTTCCATCGACGACAATCTTTTACCATCGGCGACAAACCTGTTTACCATCGGCGACAAACCTGTTTACCATCGGCGACAAACCTGTTTACCATCGGCGACAAACCTGTTTACCATCGGCGACAAACCTGTTTACAATCGGCGACAAATCTGTTTACAAACAGCAAGATACCTGTTTACAATCACTCTAGTTTATAACAAGTTTTGCCAGTGCAACGGAATAGAACATGGACACCATTTAACCGATCCTTGTTGTGACTCCACCGTTTCAGGTCCGTCGACTGACAAGATCGCGCCCTGGGGGCAAACAAGTGAATAACTTTTCATTGTGTTATAACATCCGACGCACTCCCCGCTTGCTAAGATTGCGTCGCCCAGATGCACACTTCGGCTCTGCTGTGTCCTGTCGTCGGTATTGCGCAGTCGCACAATTTGATACATGTATTTTCTGAAGACGCATCTTTTCTTGTGTGTCTGTAAGCGGTCCTTTTTTGGCGGTGCCTTTCTTTAACCTTCTCCAGATTGTATCTGTAGGCGGTCCTTTTTTTGGCGGTGCCTTTCTTTAACCTTCTCCAGATTGTATCTGTAAGCGGTCCTTTTTTTGGCGGTGCCTTTCTTTAACCTTCTCCAGATTGTATCTGTAAGCGGTCCTTTTTTTGGCGGTGCCTTTCTTTAACCTTCTCCAGATTGTATCTGTAAGCGGTCCTTTTTTTGGCGGTGCCTTTCTTTAACCTTCTCCAGATTGTATCTGTAAGCGGTCCTTTTTTTGGCGGTGCCTTTCTTTAACCTTCTCCAGATTGTATCTGTAAGCGGTCCTTTTTTTGGCGGTGCCTTTCTTTAACCTTCTCCAGATTGTATCTGTAAGCGGTCCTTTTTTTGGCGGTGCCTTTCTTTAACCTTCTCCAGATTGTATCTGTAAGCGGTCCTTTTTTTGGCGGTGCCTTTCTTTAACCTTCCTAATAGTTTAACATTTGGAACTTGACTTAACCATGATGTGGTACATTCAAATACAGATAACACACCACACACATGCTCCATAGCTGTACACATCGTACTCAAAGTACCTCTCTTTACACATGACACACATAACACATGTCAGTACACATCACATACATAATCCACCTCTGTACAAATCACACACACTACCCGTCTATGGACACATCACGCATAAATATCCACCTGAGAGATTCTGATGTTTTTTCCTTCGAAATCGTGTGCAACTCTTCTCTCAAATGACGCCAACGGGTTGCTTGTTTTGTGCGTGTGTGTGTGTGTGCGTGTGTGTGTTAATGTTTGAGTGAATAGATTCGGGCATCCAAGAAACAAAAGTCTTTTCAAAGCGGTCTGTAGCGTCATCGGCTGACGTGAAGCACTAATTGGGTGTCATTGTCCGTCTCGAATTGCGGTGGAAGGTCATCGATGTCATTGACTGGCCACGACGGGGGGGGGGCAATCTTTGAATACATGAGCCATCTAGTGGAACAGTTCCCAAACGGTTTGTTCCTAAAATCCAGTACAGTGATAATGAAAAAAAATAGTTTAAGTCTAAAAACATATCCAGTTCGTATTAAGAATTATTCAAATGGCGGTTCAGCAATTTTTTTAAGTTTCTGGGTCTCCCCACTACCCAGCCCCCCCCCCCACATTGTTTCTCTCTAACGTCTTGCAGAACTGGTTAAGAAGCCCCGATTTATAGGGTTCTAGAAAAAGATCTAGCAGAAAATGCGTCCAAAAATTTGAGAACCTCTGATCTAGAGTTAACTGATCGAAATTAAATGAATAAATACGAATATAAATAAATGAACCAGAAAAAAAAAGATTTAAAATGACCTTTATTAATGTTAAACACCCATTAGTTATTTATCCACTTTTTAGTGGCCATGATGGTTTCAAAGACGACAAACATTTCCACTGTCACGGTCAGCTGTTGGAGATGAGTAACGAAGCTTATAGCGTTGTCCTACTTGAGCGGAGTACAAATGTGTGTGCAGACATTATTAACTAAGGTGGTAGTGCCCTGCTTGTTGAAGGAAACTGAAGAGTTCCTCTAGTTGTGCTGCTTTTTGACGGAAAAAAAAAAGAGTTTTTCGAGTTATGCTGCTTGTTGTAGGAAACTAAAGAGTTCCTCGAGTTGTGCTGTCTTTTGAAGGAAACTAAAGAGTTCCTGGATTTATGCTGTCTTTTGAAGGAAACTAAAGAGTTCCTCGAGTTGTGCTGTCTTTTGAAGGAAACTAAAGAGTTCCTGGATTTATGCTGTCTTTTGAAGGAAACTAAAGAGTTCCTCGAGTTGTGCTGTCTTTTGAAGGAAACTAAAGAGTTCCTCGAGTTGTGCTGTCTTTTGAAGGAAACTAAAGAGTTCCTGGATTTATGCTGTCTTTTGAAGGAAACTAAAGAGTTCCTGGAGTTATGCTGCTTGAAGAATTTTTTTTTTCCTTCTTGTTCTGTTTTTGAAACAAATATTGTATACAAAGGTTTAACAAATAGGGAAATGCATCGGATTGATTGCGCACAATTGTCTAACTTTTATTAAGATGTTGTCCCTTGCTTTCTTCGGTGACTTTTCTACCTTAATTTATACACACACACACAAACGTATGCATTCAAAGGTATTTTTTTTTTTAAAGAATTGTATTTAAATTTTTAAAAAAAAATTATAAGTAACTATTATCATGTCTAGTGCAAAAAATTTAAACAATTAAACCCAACTTCATGGACCGTGCCTTCGAGCCAAAAAGAATGACCATGTCATAACTAGACACGCCGTGATACGACCAAAACACTCAAGCATGCAATCACTTTGGAGTTTTGTGTTTGGCTCTATGTTTGTGAGTAACGTTATGATGACAATTCACATGGACACACCAGCGACACTGACCGAGATCCCAGGCAATACTAGTCACCTCAGGCTGGGGTCTACTCACAGAGGGACCACGGCCGCTGACCGAGGACACCGCAACGGAATCGGAGAGCCTGTGGATAGTGATAATGGAATGCTAGGTCAACGCATCGATACTTACTTGTACGACGTTGCCGGAAACCCGTCCGAAAAGAAGTTGATTTCAGACAAAAACCTTGTTAAAAGTGCGTCAGTTTTTGAAGATGTAAATCACGGTCCAATACATGACGCTGAGCCACAGCTGATTGGCGGCGCGAGATCTTTAGACTCTGCTAGAAACGTGACGAGAAATCGACAAAACGCCGCGCTAGACCGGGACGCGTCATGGCAACCAAAGAGCAGAAAAAATAAAATGAAACAGCCGCAGGTCGCGAGTGTGCGCTACTTGGGGCCCGAGGGCTATGAGTGTCTCGGAATGACGGAATTCGTGTACGAGGCGAAAAAAACGTTCCCGGCCGGAACAATCCCGAAACTTGATTACAAGACAACCAATGTGACCGTGCTCATCGACTCCAAGACTTCGTGCAACCACACGACTTTGAACGTGTCTGGGGCGACCGTGCTCAACGTGACCGTGGAGACGTGCTGCATCACCAACTGCAATCACACAACCGACATCTTCGTCAGTGGTAGTCAACACATCCTGCTCAAATTCCTGAACTTTTCCGTTCCGGGCTTGAATTTGTTGCGGAGTGAAGCGTTCGGCGTTTGCGACGAGTCCCTCGAGGTCAGCGTGAACAACCCGCCCAACCAGAACACGGAGACGCCCGACCGGCACGTGATCGGTCGGTTCTGCGGCATCAAGGCCCCGACGGCTGTGTTCGTCGAGTTCAGTCAGGTCAATCTGACGCTCAGCTTGCTGGACAATAAACAGTGTGTGGATAAAATCAATTTTGTAGTTGAGATTGTTCCGTGCGTCAAGTTTGCCTATAATTCATGCGACTCCTCGGAGTACGTCAGTTTAAACCCCTACCACGGTTACATTTCATCTCCTGGGATGTCAAAGGGACAAAACTATCCAAACAAACTTGAATGTCAGTGGAGAATTACTGTTCCTAAAGATAAATTAATTGCACTGAACGCCGCGTTTATCGATTTGAAGCCTGGGGATTTTATTGACATTTACACAAATCAAAATCTCTCCAGAATGTTTCCAACACGTTTAAGATTATCGGACTTACACTTTCGACAGCCCGTGATTCTTCCCAGTAACACGTGTATCATGAAATTTCACTCAAACAGCATCCACTCGGGTGTTGGGTTCAACATTTCCTACGTGGCCGTGGACACATCGAAGTTCATACCGATGTTCAACAACTATTCGCTGGATTGTTCAATCGGGGCACCTAACCTGAGCAAGTGCAATTTCCACGCCGACTGCGCCAACGGTGAAGACGAAAGGATCTGTTATTACAAACGGCCGGGTTGTTGGCCCCAGGGCTACGCCTTTAAAGGTCACTGCTACCAGCTGGTGACGAACATGACCAACATGTCGTGGAACATGGCCGAGGAGTTCTGCGAGACGAACCTGAGCTCGCATCTCGTCACGCTCAACACTGTGGCCGAGAGAATGTTCATCGACAGACTCAGGCGTTACATCGGCCCCAGCGTGTCCATCATCTTCCTGGGCCTGAGGCGCATGCGGATACAGCAGGTGAAACAAATGTACAGGCGCATGTGGCAGTGGACTGACGGCAGCACGGCGTTTTACCTGCCGGACGAATACAGGTACGCCGGCTGGTCAACCTGCGCACTGCTACACTTTGATTACTTCCATTCAACAGAATGTGGAGATAAGAAAGAGAACCCTTCTTTCATCTGTGAGAGAAGAATGGAACCGCTTCCTATCAGTGACGGGACAGGTTTAAATTATTCAGTAGGGGACGCTTGGCCCACGACAAAGTTCAGCATGTTCCGGTGTGGATCTAAAGAGTACATTTCCATAGAGCAGAGGTGCGACAAGGTGGACAACTGCTACGACCACAGCGATGAGCGCGGGTGTGACTACGACCTCCTGGCGGACACCATGTTCAAATGTGAGACTTCCGGTATGTTGGCTTATTCCTTTGTGTGTGACGGCATAGACGGGTGTCCAGACGCCACTGACGAGGCGATGTGCAAGATCCCGGACAAAGCAAGCCTGGGGCTCACTATGACGGTATGCACGGACGGAATGCTGTTGGAGAAAAGAAGAGTTTGTGACGGCCTGGAGGACTGTCTTGATGCATCGGACGAGGAAGACTGCACGGAATGCCATTCCAGGACGTCTCTGTGTCCCATGATTGCCTGCTTGCCGTTTAACTGGACGACAGACAACGAAATCGACTGCCCCATTCGAGATTTGAAGGGCAAGCCCGCCCCTGAAAGTGTGTTCAGAGAGAACGTCTTCCTTTCGAAGCCTCCGCCTGGGGTTATCTTTCCTGACGGTTACGGAAAGTTTGACACCGGGCCGTACTTCAAAGAGGGCGGGTTCTGCCCCGACACTCACGTCCAGTGCCAAGAGGGGTACTGCATCCCCCATTACATGTTTTGTAACGGCTACATCGACTGCCCGAATGGCGAGGACGAGAACTGGCAGGAATGCGAGAAACAGTGCGCCAACATGTACAAGTGCAAATATTCAAGGGTTTGCGTGCACAACGAAAATCTGTGCGACGGCTACTATCACTGTCCTAACCACGACGACGAGACGTTGTGTGCGTATCAAATCAAAAACTGCCCCCCTAACTGCACGTGCGTCAGGATGGAGATCACGTGCAAAGCGCCACCAAGGTTTAACGAATTCGACCCGGTACCCGTTCGGTACATTCGTCTCAACGACGCCCACCTTCCGGACCTGCAGTTTGAGGGCATCGCTTCGTACGCCCTAATCTACCTCAACGTGTCGTCCAGCGGCGTGGTGAACATAACGGAGACGGGTCTCAGGTATCTGAATCTAAGGATTCTCGACGCCAGCAACAACGTAATCGAACACCTTGAAAATGATGTGTTCAAACACTGCCCCGTGATGCAAACTCTGATCTTATCCAGTAATCGACTACACAATGAAAATTACTTGTTCTTACGACACACGCGCGAGCTGACTAAGTTAGATTTGTCCTACAACAGGAAAGACGAGCTGGAGTTCGAATGTTTTGACGGAGCTGTCAAACTCCAAGAGCTCACGTTGCGGTATATGAACATTTGGAAAATTTCAGACGGTGCGTTTAAAGGGCTCGTTGCGTTAAAGCGGATTGATTTGAAAGGGAACAATATCATCTCATTTACATCGAGCATATTTCAAAACCAGAAAAACCTGCGTCAGATTACTACGGACAATTTTCGACTTTGCTGCGATTCTGTCAAACCGAGCACCGTGCAGCCGGTGGACTGTGACGCGCCTAACGACGAGATATCGTCGTGCGCCGACATCCTCCGGACCCTGCTCCTGAGAGCCTCGCTGTGGATCATGGCAGTCCTGACGCTCACGGGAAACCTCGGCGTCATTGTCTATCGGATCTTCTTTGACAGGGGACTGAAGCAAAGTTTCCGAATCATCATCACGTGTCTGAGCGCATCCGATTTTATCATGGGCGTCTACCTTGTGATCATAGGAAGTGCTGACGCCTTCTACAGAGACCGGTATCTGGTGTACGAGCACGAATGGACGAGCAGTGCCGCGTGCCAGGTCGCCGGGTTTCTGTGCCTTCTCTCCAGCGAGACCTCGGCTCTCTTCATCCTTTTGGTTACGCTTGACCGCCTGCTCGCCATAGCCTTCCCCTTACATCCAAACTGCCACTTTAACACCAAATCTGCCACCGTCGCTTGTGGTCTCGTGTGGATCATCGGCCTCATCATGGCGACCGTCCCGCTGCTGCCGCCATTTCAGCACTGGCAGCTCTACACGCAGAAGGCCGTGGGAGTGCCATTACCCATCACCAGATCTCACCTCCCAGGTTATGAGTACTCCTTCGGCATCTTCATCCTGTTCAACATGACCGTGTTTCTCCTGGTGGCTCTAGGCCAGCTCCTCATCTACTTATCCGTGACTCTCCAGAAACACACCAGAATCTCAGAGATCAGAGTCCGCCAGGACACCGCCATTGCGAAGCGTTTAATCTTAGTTGTGCTCACAGACTGCCTTTGTTGGTTCCCCATCACGGTCATGGGACTCGCTGCCCGGTCCGGTCAGCCCGTGCCCGGGGAGATGAACGTCGTCGCCACGGTCTTTCTACTGCCTGCCAACTCTGCCTTCAACCCTTTCCTCTACACGGCCAACGCCATCCTGCTGGCGCGCAGGATACGGAAGAAGAAACACTCGAGCGAAGCTGAAATGAGCCTGCGGCGGATGTCGTCATAGAGTTTGGGGAACTGTAGGGGGACGTCTTGGACATTTGTAAGTTGATATGTTTGTCTGTTATATTGTCCAGTCATGTAGCCCACATAAACACGTAATCATTTGGGTGTTTGGAACGGTCTCATCGCTAACAAAGAAACCAAAGTGGTCAGTATTATTTTTTTTTTACAAAATTTCTACGCCAACCTATTGGTGGTCGCTTCATCTAGTGAAGAGAGAGAGAGAGAGAGAGAGAGGGGAGGTGGGGGGGTCAGGGAGAGGAAGGAAGGGAAAGGGAGAGAGAGAGGGGGGCGTGAGAAAGAAGTAGTTAGGGAGACAGATAGAGATATAGAGGGAGACAGTGAGAGAGCGGGATAAAATTAGAATGTATCTTGCATTCATTTAGACTACATACATGACGTCTCTAGAACTCTCGATTGCAGCAAGGCACACGCAAACACACACTATTCTTTGAATAAAAATGGTACCTTATGTTTCATTTGGCCTGCTAAGTCTTACCACATCTTTCATATGGTCTGCTAAGTCTTACCACATCTTTCCTTCGGTTTGCTAAATCTTACCACAATTATTTGGTCTGTTATTTATTACGACATCTTTGATTTGGTCTGCATAAGTCTTACTACATTCATTTGGCCTGCTAAGTCTTACCACATCTTTCATATGGTCTGCTAAGTCTTACCTCATCTTTCCTTCGGTTTGCTAAATCTTACCACAATTATTTGGTCTGTTATTTATTACGACATCTTTGATTTGGTCTGCATAAGTCTTACTACATTCATTTGGCCTGCTAAGTCTTACCACATCTTTCCTTCGGTTTGCTAAATCTTACCACAATTATTTGGTCTGTTATTTATTACGACATCTTTGATTTGGTCTGCATAAGTCTTACTACATTCATTTGGTCTGCTAAGTCTTACCACATCTTTCCTTCGGTTTGCTAAATCTTACCACAATTATTTGGTCTGTTATTTATTACGACATCTTTGATTTGGTCTGCATAAGTCTTACTACATTCATTTGGTCTGCTAAGTCTTACCACATCTTTCCTTCGGTTTGCTAAATCTTACCACAATTATTTGGTCTGTTATTTATTACGACATCTTTGATTTGGTCTGCATAAGTCTTACTACATTCATTTGGTCTGCTAAGTCTTACCACATCTTTCCTTCGGTTTGCTAAATCTTACCACAATTATTTGGTCTGTTATTTATTACGACATCTTTGATTTGGTCTGCATAAGTCTTACTACATTCATTTGGTCTGCTAAGTCTTACCACATCTTTCCTTCGGTTTGCTAAATCTTACCACAATTATTTGGTCTGTTATTTATTACGACATCTTTGATTTGGTCTGCATAAGTCTTACTACATTCATTTGGTCTGCTAAGTCTTACCACATCTTTCCTTCGGTTTGCTAAATCTTACCACAATTATTTGGTCTGTTATTTATTACGACATCTTTGATTTGGTCTGCATAAGTCTTACTACATTCATTTGGTCTGCTAAGTCTTACCACATCTTTCCTTCGGTTTGCTAAATCTTACCACAATTATTTGGTCTGTTATTTATTACGACATCTTTGATTTGGTCTGCATAAGTCTTACTACATTCATTTGGTCTGCTAAGTCTTACCACATCTTTCCTTCGGTTTGCTAAATCTTACCACAATTATTTGGTCTGTTATTTATTACGACATCTTTGATTTGGTCTGCATAAGTCTTACTACATTCATTTGGCCTGCTAAGTCTTACCACATCTTTCCTTCGGTTTGCTAAATCTTACCACAATTATTTGGTCTGTTATTTATTACGACATCTTTGATTTGGTCTGCATAAGTCTTACTACATTCATTTGGTCTGCTAAGTCTTACCACATCTTTCCTTCGGTTTGCTAAATCTTACCACAATTATTTGGTCTGTTATTTATTACGACATCTTTGATTTGGTCTGCATAAGTCTTACTACATTCATTTGGTCTGCTAAGTCTTACCACATCTTTCCTTCGGTTTGCTAAATCTTACCACAATTATTTGGTCTGTTATTTATTACGACATCTTTGATTTGGTCTGCATAAGTCTTACTACATTCATTTGGTCTGCTAAGTATTACCACATCTTTCCTTCGGTTTGCTAAATCTTACCACAATTATTTGGTCTGTTATTTATTACGACATCTTTGATTTGGTCTGCATAAGTCTTACTACATTCATTTGGTCTGCTAAGTATTACCACATCTTTCCTTCGGTTTGCTAAATCTTACCACAATTATTTGGTCTGTTATTTATTACGACATCTTTGATTTGGTCTGCATAAGTCTTACTACATTCATTTGGTCTGCTAAGTATTACCACATCTTTCATATGGTCTGCTAAGTGTTACCACATCTTTCCTTCGGTTTGCTAAGTCTTACCACAATTATTTGATCTGTTATTTATTACCACATCTTTGATTTGGTCTTTCTAAGTCTTACTACATTTATTTGGTCTGCTAAGTATTACCACATCTTTCATATGGTCTGCTAACTGTTACCACATCTTTCCTTCGGTTTGCTAAGTCTTACCACAATTATTTAATCTGTTATTTATTACCACATCTTTGATTTGGTCTGCCTAAGTCTTACTACATTCATTTGGTCTGCTAAGTATTACCACATCTTTCATATGGTCTGCTAAGTGTTATCACATCTTTCCGTTGGTTTGCCAAGTCTTACCACATTAATTCGGTCTGCTAAGTGTTATCACATCTTTCCGTTGGTTTGCCAAGTCTTACCACATTCATTCGGTCTGCTAAGTGTTATCACATCTTTCCGTTGGTTTGCCAAGTCTTACCACATTCATTCGGTCTGCTAAGTGTTATCACACCTTTCCGTTGGTTTGCCAAGTCTTACCACATTCATTCGGTCTGCTAAGTGTTATCACATCTTTCCGTTGGTTTGCCAAGTCTTACCACATTCATTCGGTCTGCTAAGTGTTATGACATCTTTCCGTTGGTTTGCCAAGTCTTACCACATTCATTCGGTCTGCTAAGTGTTATCACATCTTTCCGTTGGTTTGCCAAGTCTTACCACATTCATTCGGTCTGCTAAGCTTCTGGAACTTGAATGTCATTATACGTCCAACAATGTTCAGCGAATCTAATATCCCCTCATTAAGGTAGTAAACCATCTCATTGTACCCATTCAACTCATTATATCCATCCCACCCATTGCGGCCATTAAACTAATTGTATACATTCGACTCATTGTATCCACCTGAGTCATTGTATCCATCCAACTCACTGAATCCAATCCAACTCATCAAATCCTTTCAAATCATTGTATCTGTCCAAATCATTTTATCCATTCAAGTTAATTTATCCATCCAATTTATTGACTGCATCCAACTCATTGTATCCTTCCAACTCATTGTATCCATCCATCTCATTGTATCCATTGAAATAAATGTATCCATCCAACGTATTGTCTCCATTCAACTACTAGTATCCATCCACCTCATTGTACCCTTTCCACTTTTTATATCCATCCCATCGCTCATCCCTTCCGTTAATCCATCTCATTTTGTTATGTTAAATCATTATAATTCATCTCAAATCCATCTCACATTATACATTCCAATGTTATACCATCTCATATTATACATTCCAATGTTATACCATCTCACATTATACATTCCAATGTTATACCATCTCACATTATACATTCCAATGTTATACCATCTCACATTATACATTCCAATGTTATACCATCTCACATTATACATTCCAATGTTATACCATCTCACATTATAATGTCAATGTTATACCATCTCATATTATACATTTCAATTTTATACCATCTCATATTATACATTTCAATGTTATACCATCTCATAATATACATTTCAATGTTATACCACCTCATATTATATCTTTAAAAATTATACTATCCCATTGCATTTCATTATTTATCCGCCAATCATATACGAGATGCCATCAAATATCCCATGATATTCTTCCCACGCCACATCCTGTGTCGTACCCTATATAATTCCGCCCCCGTTAGCATTTATTGACACCAGATAACAAAGAAGACATGGTCCATTGATCTTCACGCTCTGCTGCTGACACCGTGGCGTCCTTTTGTTGTGTGGTATCTCCACCTGTGATGGGCCAGGAATACGTTGGCGAGCATAAAAATAACAGCGGATGTTTGTCACACAGGCAGCTAAGACACACAAGCTTCAGCTTGTGACACTGACATTCCCAGGTACACAAAAAAAAACATTCACTGACCCATAGAAATTCCTAAACACAAATGGCGTTCACTGAGCTACAAACTTCCTAGGCAATGTAACATACCTAGATTCACAAACATTCCTAGACACAAAGGCGTTCACTGAGCTACAAACTTCCTAGGCAATGTAACATACCTAGATTCACAAACATTCCTAGACACAAAGGCGTTCACTGAGCTACAAACTTCCTAGGCAATGTAACATACCTAGATTCACAAAAATTCCTAGACGCACAAACATTAATAGACACACAAAAATTCATATAGATGCACGAACAATCATAGACCCAAACACACATTCCTAGACACATAAACATTCTTTTACACCCAAACATTGATAGGCATACAATCATAGAAACACACACACATTCATAGACGCACAAACCTTCACAGACACGCAAATATTCATAGCGACACAAAAAAGCGAAGCAAACAATCATAAAAACACAAATATTTATTGAGACCCAAACAATTATCGACATACAAACAATCATAGAAACACAAACATTCATAGACACACAAACATTCATAGAAACACAAACGTTGATAGACATACAAACATTCACAGAATATAGAAAGAGCCCAAGATATTTATAAAATCTCCTCTTGGGTTTTTATGAAATATTACGTTTAACGTTTGAAGATCAAGTTAACGTATTCGTGTCTCATTGAAATCGCTTGGCAATGTTTTTTTTATAACGGTAATCAGCGTGTTTGATATAAGGAAATCAGCTTGTGCTATATACGGTAATCAGCTTGTGTTATATACGGTAATCAGCGTGTGCTAATTACGGTAATCATTTTGTTTAAACGCGGTAATAATTTTGTTTTATACGGTAATCGGATAGAGTGTTTGTGAAAAAGACGAAAGCTGTCTTGCGGCATTTGGTACACCGATGCCATTAAAGCACTTGGTTACACCAGTAGCCTAAGTCATGTAAATACTAGACTATATTGGGTTAAATACATTTCACAAAGATCTCGAACCAATTCTATTTTCTAATCAAATACTCTTTATTTGGCTCTGACAATTTTTTTCCCCCCGTTGCCATTTAAGAGAGAGCAGTACTCAACTACCTTTTATTCAAAAAGTTCCACGGCATTAAGCCACAGTTTGTACAAATCAAATAATTTAGAAGAATTCACTGAATGGATGAGAAATATTCAATAAATCATTAAAGACAAAGGTACTCGCTACGTATACAGGCATATGCAGTCGGTACGAATACAGGCATGTGCAGTCAGTACGAATACAGGCATATGCAGTCAGTACGAATACAGGCATGTGCAGTCAGTACGAATACAGGCATATGCAGTCGGTACGAATACAGGCATGTGCAGTCGGTACGAATACAGGCATATGCAGTCAGTACGAATACAGGCATATGCAGTCGGTACGAATACAGGCATATGCAGTCAGTACGAATACAGGCATATGCAGTCGGTACGAATACAGGCATATGCAGTCAGTACGAATACAGGCATATGCAGTCGGTACGAATACAGGCATGTGCAGTCGGTACGAATACAGGCATGTGCAGTCGGTACGAATACAGGCATATGCAGTCAGTACGAATACAGGCATGTGCAGTCGGTACGAATACAGGCATATGCAGTCAGTACGAATACAGGCATGTGCAGTCGGTACGAATACAGGCATATGCAGTCGGTACGAATACAGGCATGTGCAGTCGGTACAAATACAGGCATGTGCAATGAGTACGAATACAGGCATATGCAGTCGGTACGAATACAGGCATGTGCAGTCGGTACGAATACAGGCATATGCAGTCAGTACGAATACAGGCATGTGCAGTCGGTACGAATACAGGCATATGCAGTCGGTACGAATACAGGCATGTGCAGTCGGTACGAATACAGGCATGTGCAGTCGGTACGAATACAGGCATATGCAGTCGGTACGAATACAGGCATATGCAGTCAGTACGAATACAGGCATATGCAGTCGGTACGAATACAGGCATATGCAGTCGATACGAATACAGGCATATGCAGTCAGTACGAATACAGGCATGTGCAGTCGGTACGAATACAGGCATATGCAGTCGGTACGAATACAGGCATATGCAGTCGGTACGAATACAGGCATATGCAGTCGGTACGAATACAGGCATGTGCAGTCGGTACGAATACAGGCATGTGCAGTCGGTACGAATACAGGCATGTGCAGTCGGTACGAATACAGGCATGTGCAGTCGGTACGAATACAGGCATATGCAGTCAGTACGAATACAGGCATATGCAGTCGGTACGAATACAGGCATATGCAGTCGGTACGAATACAAGCATATGCAATGAGTACGAATAAAGACATATCCACTTAATACGAATACAGACACAGGCGCTCGGTACGAATACGGACCTTTGAAATGGTTAATCTGGATATAGGTCACTGGAGTCACCAGTTGTGTCCTGAACCTGGCGGTCGCTCACCCCGAGCTTGATCGACAGCTTTCTAAAATAGTTTTATCACGCGGAGAAATGTTTAGATGAAGCCCACATCGAGCCATGATCCCACATGACTTGTGGACAAAGACCATCTTAATTTAAACGACTCAAACACAACAATGGTAATTCTTGAAATGTCTTGTATTTAGTAACGACATGGCCAATGGTAGAGCTCTCTATAATTATTAAAGTAAACTTTAGCGACACTAAGTTTGCTTTTGGAGGTATTTAGTTGAGAACTATTTGAGTCTTCTTGTCTTAATTTCTGTTCATCAATGGCATACATCTTTTAGAACTATTTCTGAGATTTCTTTTTGTGTGGACATATTGCAAACCTTTCTTCAGAACAATATTTGACGGTTGAGAAACTATTGACCTTTATAGATCTATTTGTAAATCAGTTTAAGCCTGTCGGCCCGACTTGTTTCTTAGATTGGGTAAAAGTGTTGGGCAGGGAGCCATTTAGGATTTTCAGTTAAATGTGAGGTTGTAGGATTTGTAAACGGCTGTATGTCTGACCCCCACACGACATGAAACTTTTTTATTCAAGGAACGAAAAGATCGCGCTAGTGATTGTGATCGCCAAAACACTACAGATATAAACAGCTAAAGTAAGAGTAGATTAAACCTGACACTAAAAGATTTCATTCTGACCTCTAAGGGCGAAACCAGGGACGTCATTTAAGCAGACCAGGGTGGGACATTTGTCCCAACCCACTCCCCCCCCACACACACATACACACTTAATTTGCTGGTTTTGTTTAAATTTCTATGTCTTGATGCGCCTCCAGTATTAAACAGCCCAACAAGCCAGCCAAAATTTTGCCCCCCCCCCC
>CAXITT010000087.1:894384-932319 GCA_964033795.1 Lymnaea stagnalis | reverse complement strand
GGGGGTCATGTGAGGTGGGGTGGGGTGAACTGGGGGGTGACATGGGGCTGGGGGGTGAGGTGAGGTGGGATGATAAACGATGAACATGGGTCAAGCAGGCTACCACTGTATCTAGGGCCAAGTGATCGTCTTCAAAAACGGTTCGGACCTGTGGTTTTTTCCAAGAAACCCGTAACATCTCGGAACATTCGTCCGAGACACATCGAGTGACACCGGCGTAATGCTGTTGTGATAATGTCAACCGTTGAGACGACAGCGGGCAGACAACCGTTGCTATCTTGACCGCCATCAAAAACGAATACATCACGGCGGCGTGTCGCTCTGTTTACAGGCACTGTTGGTCTTTGACTTAGCTCCCTTAGATAAGGCTCTACCTCCCTTAGATAAGGCTCTACCTCCCTTTAGCGGGGCTGGATTTATTCGTTCATGTGACCGAAGATAGTGGATTTTTCCCCAGCTGCTGGCAACATGTGGGGACAACAACCAAAAAAAAAAAGTGGCGCCATCTTTGATAGGGACAGAGATTGGCCGTCAGCTGATCTGAGTCATGTAAACAGTTATGTTTATACGCAAGTCAATAGTTTTGTTGATATTCATAAGATCAAAAGTAAATTTTAAAAAGAAACAGCAACACACATCTGATTGTTTCTGAAGTACATGCATTGATTTTCATTGGGATTTCACGTGTAATTCACATAAGTAGTCAGCGAGCTCAGATCAAAGCGCGGTGTCTTTTCCCAGTCAGGTTACCAAAATTGCTTGGGTGGCTCTTGTTATCTCAGCGTTGTGTCTGGCACACACGGGAAAATCGGTGGAATAATGTGAGAACCGCAAGGGCCACAGACCCACAAGGGACGGTGACCCCACAAGGGCGAGAGACCCACAAGGGACAGAGACCCACAAGGCACAAAGACCCACAATGGCCAGAGACCCACAATGGCCAGAGACCCCCAAGGGCCAGAGACCCGCAAAGGTGAGAGACCCACACGGGGCAGAGACCCACAAGGGACAGAGACCCACAAGGGACAGAGACCTGCAAGGGCGCGAGACCCACAAGGGTCAGAGACTCGCAAGGGCCAGAGACCCGCAAGGGCGAGAGACCCTAAAGGACCAGAGACCAACAAGGGCCATAGACCCACAAGAGTCAGAGACCCAGGGCCAGAGACCCACAAGGGCGAGAGACCCACAAGGGCCAGAGACCCACAATGGCCAGAGACCCACACGGGTCAGAGACCCACAAGGGCAGACCTTGAAAGGAGTAGCCCGGCATAGCAGTATTCTATGGGCTGCACATAAAAAAAATGTTTTAAAAATCAGAAAACCAAATTTTTCAGAAAGCCGAAAACGCACTCAAATATAAAGCATCGTCATTTTGAACCAACATCTATTGAAACACATATGTTTTTTAAATCAAATTATAATTACACATATGCCTACAGTTATAGGCATACCGTTTTACATACAAACATAAATATACTTGCACTTTGCAATGCGCACAATTCTTACAGACACATGAAGAGTATAGACACACATATACATTCAAATACATTGGAACTTCTCCTAACGAGCACCTCTCATAACGAGTAATTCGTATAACGAGCAAAAAAAAAGTGAAGAAGCTGCTCCCTTAACGAGCGACAATTCGCATAACGAGTTACGCAGAAAGGGGGAAGTCACCCCCCCCCCCCGACATTCATTTGTGAGTCGGGACTTACCCACCGATGCATTAGTCTGTGTTTAGCACTCGGTCTGTTAGGGTATTGAGCACTCGGTCTGTTAGGGTTTTGAGCACTCGGTCTGTTAGGGTATTGAGCACTCGGTCTGTTAGGGTATTGAGCACTCGGTCTGTTAGGGTATTGAGCACTCGGTCTGTTAGGGTATTGAGCACTCGGTCTGTTAGGGTATTGAGCACTCGGTCTGTTAGGGTATTGAGCACTCGGTCTGTTAGGGTATTGATCACTCGGTCTGTTAGGGTATTGTTTTGATGTGTGATCACCAGTTTTTACAAATTTTGTATTCAGACAGTATTCGTAATTTTTTTTTTTTATGTGCAAAGTGTAATAACCTGTGCTAAAATGTCTTCGAAGAAAAAACCACAAGATGACAATCATAAGAGAGAAAAAAATAACTGTTGAAATGAAACGTAAAATCATTGAAAAGCGAGGACAAGGTGTGAGCGTGGCTAATCTAGCGCTCACATGCAATCGGTCAACAGCAACGATCTGCACTATTCTCAAGAACCAAACGAAAATTAAGGAGATGGATGCTTCAAAGGGGGTGTCAAGAATGTCTTTGAAACGGTGACGTATTCTTGATGATGTTGAGAGGTTGCTTCTAATATGGATAAACGAGAAGCGATTTCAAGGCGACACTATTAACGAAAACATTATTTGTGAGAAGACGAAACTTATTTTCGCTGATCTCGTTTAGAAAACACCAGGATTAAGAGGATTAATTGTGTGTCATTAATTCATATTTTTATTTACGTTTTTTGTTTCAAATCTAAATTGTATTCCAAGTTTTTGCAGTCCTTAACAATTCATAAGTAATTTTATATTGGAATAAATGTAAATACATTTTTTTGAAAAATGAGGGTTTTTTCAGCATGGTACGCAGTATCGTATTTTACATTGATTTGTATGGGAAAAATTGTTTCATTTAACGAGTGTTTCGCTTAACGAGTAAAATCCTGGAACGAATTATGTTCGTTATGAGAGGTTCCACTGTACAGCCCATTATAAACA
The DNA here is from genome assembly GCA_964033795.1 of Lymnaea stagnalis. Taxonomy (NCBI): domain Eukaryota; kingdom Metazoa; phylum Mollusca; class Gastropoda; family Lymnaeidae; genus Lymnaea; species Lymnaea stagnalis. Next base: position 929,575 of record CAXITT010000087.1, on the reverse strand, counting down.
AAGCCCTGAAAGCCATTATATCTTTGGCTGGCTTCCTTGGCCCTTAAATTGGACGGAAATCAAGTTAAAGTGTCTGTCCTTTAACAGACCGCAGGTTTTCTGGTTTGTGATTCTAAGATTGTGGGGATTCTGTGGGCAGGGGTGGGTCAAGGCAAGGCTCGTATGACCACGTGACAGCTGAAACAGTAAAAGTGAACTATCGGAATAAGTACTTTGTGATCTCAATAAAAAAAATCCAACTGGCCAAAAGCCATATTCCGTTGTTTGTTTTTTTCTCCTGAAGACGTAAAAGAAAATTACATGAGCACTCAAGTTTGCAGTGATGAAAACATTGATTAGTTCCGGTGTTGAATCAAGATATGGACCCGAGATTTTGTTGTTTTTTTTAACAGACACCAAACGAAAACAGACAATCGGTTTTGAAACTTTTGATTGTATCACGGTAAGGTTTGAGTCCATTTAATGGCCCCGCCTGAATTAATTAGACGTTCAATACCACGAATATCCTAATTGGGGTCCCATATCTTTTTAAACTTTTAACAAGATAATAAAGGTATGAAACTATGTTCGCTTTAAGGAGGTTATGGATCGATTGTACCGTAGTCATAGCTGCGCATGGGTTCAAGAAGCCATCTCGTGGGGATGAACACATCGGTTGTACTGTGGTCATAGCTGGGTACAAGAATCCATCTCGTGGGGATGAACACATCGGTTGTACTGCGGTCATAGCTGGGTACAAGAAGCCATCTCGTGGGGATGAACACATCGGTTGTACTGTGGTCATAGCTGGGTACAAGAATCCATCTCGTGGAGATGAGCATATCGATTGTACTGTGGTCATAGCTGGGTACAAGAAGCCATCTCGTGGGGATGAGCACATCGGTTGTACCGTAGTCATAGCTGGGTACAAGAAGCCATCTCGTGGAGATGAGCACATCGATTGTACTGTGATCATAGCTGGGTACAAGAAGCCATCTCGTGGAGATGAGCATATCGATTGTACTGTGGTCATAGCTGGGTACAAGAATCCATCTCGTGGAGATGAGCATATCAATTGTACTGTGGTCATAGCTGGGTACAAGAAGCCATCTCGTGGGGATGAGCATATCGATTGTACTGTGATCATAGCTGGGTACAAGAAGCCATCTCGTGGGGATGAGCACATCGGTTGTGCTCTTTTCACCACTGGGTACAAAACCTTCTACTTTTAAGAGTCTGAAGGGGCTATCGGAGCTGTGATGATATCAGGACTAATAAATTCCTGAGGCTATTGCTGTGAACGTTAATGGAACAATTGAAGCTCGAATTGAATGATTCTCAGTGGGCAAATGTCCATGTAAAGCCCATCGTGTCTTGCAGGTTAAAGCTCAAACACTGAAAAAATATCCAGCTTAACACCACCTTAAAAAAATGTTTTAATCGAGATACAAGCTATAGTATGTTACATGTATGGTCTCCCGGTGTCTGTCATAACAGCAATAGGTTACAATGTATGGCCTTCTGGTGTCTGTGATAATGTTTCATTATGACTAAATATTGCTTCACTACGGCCAGATCCTGTTTCACTATGGTCAGATCCTGTTTCACTATGGCCCAATACTGTTTCACTACGGTCAGATCCTGTTTCACTACGGCCAGATCCTGTTTCAATACGGTCAGATCCTGTTTCACTACGGTCAGATCCTGTTTCACTACGGTCAGATCCTGTTTCACTACGGTCAGATCCTGTTTCACTACGGTCAGATCCTGTTTCACTACGGTCAGATCCTGTTTCACTATGGCCAGATCCTGTTTCACTACGGTCAGATCCTGTTTCACTACGGTCAGATCCTGTTTCACTATGGCCAGATCCTGTTTCACTACGGCCAGATCCTGTTTCACTACGGTCAGATCCTGTTTTACTATGGCCAGATACTGTTGAACTACGGCCTGATGCTGTTTCATTATGGCCAGAAAATGTTTCACTACGGCAAGATACTGTTTCACTACGACCTGATGCTGTTTCACTAGGTTGAAATTATGTAGCTACTGTACATTTAAACGGTTGATAAGGTCTATGCCGCCCCTTCCCCGACCCCGGCAGTTGTTTCTACCCGCTCACCGCACCCCCCCCCTTTTTTTTTTCTCCAGGTTTTCAATAATAAACACCATCACACATCTCGTAGAACCCAAATGTAGGGCATCATAAATATAGGGATTGTGGTAGAGAGTTGACTATTGCCCATCACGAGAAGGGGTGGCTGTCGGCGTTATCCCACGCACCAACCCAATGCGCCCATACCACGCCCCAATCCAATGCGCCCATAGCACGCACCAAACCAATGCGCCCATACCACGCACCAACCCAATGCACCCATACCACGCACCAACCCAATGCGCTCTTACCACGCACCAACCCAATGCACCCATACCACGCACCAACCCAATGCACCCATACCACGCACCAACCCAATGCGCTCTTACCACTCCTCAACCCAATGCGCCTATACCACGCACCAGCCAAATGCGCCCATACCACGCACAAACCCAATGCGCCCATACCACGCACCAACCACCTGTTATGTGGTCACCATCTTTAGACAGACAAAGACCAGAGCTTTAAGTCCCAGCAACTCAAAAAAGGAAAGCTAAAAAAAGAAAGAAAGAAAGAATGGCGATAAGCTTTTTATTCGGCGTAATCCCCGGGACCTCAAGGGGCGTTAATACAGTTCAGCAGTTGGAGACTTTGGACTCATTCGTGTTGTCAGAGATGTCTGCTGGCTACACGGTTATCAGAGATGTCTGCTGGCTATACGAATGTCAGAGATGTCTGCTAGATACACGAATGTCAGAGATGTCAGGTAGATACACGAATGTCAGAGATGTCTGCTGGATACACGAATGTCAGAGATGTCTGCTGGATACACGAATGTCAGAGATGTCTGCTGGATACACGAATGTCAGAGATGTCTGCTGGCTACACGGTTGTCAGAGACGTCTGTGGTTGCATGGCTTTCGGTAGTGTCTCCTAAGTACATCGTTGTCAATAGTTTGGTCTGTCCGTAGGCATGGTTACGTTGTCCGTCACCATGGCCTGGTTCTATCCTGACATACAACCATCACTGACACTAGCCATTGTTGAAAGTTAGTATATCTTCGTCCGTTATTTTTTACTTGTTATGGCGCTGGTCAGATTAAGGCCCGCGTGAGCCCTGTGCACAGCCAAAATTGGGGCCCATATATGCAGCCCTGTGCACAGCCAAAATTGGGGCCCATAGAGGCATCCCTGTACACAAGCAGCATTGGGGCAAATAGATGCAGCCCTGTTCACAGCCAAAATTGGGGCCCATAGATGCAGCCCTGTGCACAGCCAAAATTGGGGCCCATATATGCAGCCCTGTTCACAGCCAAAATTGGGGCCCATATATGCAGCCCTGTGCACAGCCAAAATTGGGGCCCATAGAGGCATCCCTGTACACAAGCAGCATTGGGGCAAATAGATGCAGCCCTGTTCACAGCCAAAATTGGGGCCCATAGATGCAGCCCTGGGCATAGTTAACATTGGGTCCCATTGCCATCTTTAAGCATTAACGAGACGAATCAGATATGCGATGTAAAACCCTATTCAACTTTTGGAGTCTCGCTATGACAACACACACACAAGATGAATCTCCTGAATCCACATATGCAAGGCCAGTCTTCGGGCTGATTTCTCTAAAATTAATATTTCAGAGCTGTTTTTTTTTTTTTTAAATGAGTATTTCAAACGTTATAAGAAATATCAATATTTTAAAGTTATAAAAGTATCAACATTTCACGAGTTCTAAATACAAGCTGCACTTGGGGAATGAGAATGGTTTCCAATTATTTCTTTGTTTTCAATGCGCATGCGCTGATCTTAGCTTTATTGAACCTTTGGGCCCTAATCGGGGAATTGAATGTGTTCCGCTTCATTAAGTATACTGAGACTGGTATGTTGTGACTGGTTGGTTAGGTTTTCAACTTGTTTTGTTTTCTCTAGATATCATTTCACCGAGATCGAAGAATGGAAACGCTGGAAATTAGAAGTGATGCTTAGTTGAAAGTTGTGTAGAGTACTGGCCTGCCCTAAACATCAGTTATATTTTTGATGTAAAGTTTAAAGGTTTGGCGGGTACAGGCGTGCCCTCAACTTCAGTTATTTTTTTTTTAATTCTCAGATTAAAGGTTTGGAGAGTACAGGTTTGCCCTGAACTTCAGTTAATTTTTAATGTAAAGTCTAAAGGTTCGGAGAGTACAGGCCTGCCCTCAACTTCAATTTAGCGTTTCTGACTTAGGTGTGTAAAATTAATGCTCTGTAACGTACGGTCCAGAAGGGTCACGTTAGATTTCTTTTCTTTCAAAGATATTTATTGCTAGACATGAATCCTATTACGTGACTAAGTCAATGACGTCATCACAACCAAAAACGTGGCTCATGGCGCATGTATGTCAGGACGGTCACGTGACAGCCGGGGAAACATTTGCTACCACACAGCAACGACAGGAATGTGGCAGTCGAATAAATCGTTGAGGCTGTAGCTGTCAGCAGCAGCTGAAGCGTGGCTAAAAATAACCCTCCTTGGGGTCAGTGCAACAGAAACATTGAGAATATGTTTTTGCACTTGTGGGAATTTTTATTTTATTTTTTTTTGTTTTGTTTACGATGATGTATTCACTTCTCGGTCATTTTTTTTCTTTTAAATGTTTTAAGTTTCAGAGAGCTACGTTATAACAAAAGGTTTCTTGTTTACTACACACACAAAAAAAAACAACAAACGACCATGTCTGAACACTCAATAAATCACTGGTGGGTGGACCATTGCAGGTGTCGTTCACCCTGACAGGCACCACACCCACGAGAGTCTGGGGGGTGGAGGGGGGGATAAGGTATGAGAGGTTGTCCCTCCCTGGACTATGCCGTTATCATTTTTGTTTATGTAAACTAAATGTTCATTTAATTGCGTTCATTCCTACAGCACATCAAATTGTTACCACCTCCCATCGCCCGCCCCTTGTTTCAGGAAAGTTGCACATCAAATTTAAATATTAAAATCTATGTTTTTTAAATAATTTTTATTAAAATGGGCTTGATAATAAATATTCACGGACCTTATCTGGCCCACGGGCCCGAGTTAAACCATAGATTTTTTTTTTTTTTAAATGTCCTGGCCAGGGCGGACTCACGTCAATATTTTATATATTTGGCTCTTCCATTTGTGTATCTTAAAAGCATCTACTCAAACAACTAAGCCGTTATGAGTCCCACAAACACTACGCAGAACTAACGTCGAGAGGGAAGATGCAATCACTTGTTTAGTATACACATTTGTTTAGCATTCATATTCGTTTAGTACACAAACATCGAAAGACAAGACTTAAAAATGACATAGGAACTTGTTTGTAACAGGATATCGTCCTAATCAGAAGTGTTTTTTTGAAAAATTGGATGGTCAACACTTATTAGAATTATGCTTCAGGTACTCCCAATAATGTAATTGACTGACTTAAGATAGAATAGCATTGCGTCAGACACAACCATCATCTGAATATATAAGACCGGGGAGACAGATGTAATTGGTGTTGTGACCAATGTTCCCTCTAACGTTTGTTGGTTCGTGTGCAAAATCATAAAGTTGTGTGCACATTTTTACAGATTCTTTTTTTTTTATGCGCAAAATTTTACAGCTGCGCGGTACTCAAAACTGCTGCGCGGCGTATGTGAGATTGCTGCGCGGCGTATGTGAGATTGCTGCGCGGCGTATGTGAGATTGCTGCGCGGCGTATGTGAGATTGCTGCGCGGCGTATGTGAGATTGCTGCGCGGCGTATGTGAGATTGCTGCGTGGTCACGGAGGCGAGCAGTTTAAAGGAAACAGTGGTTGTGGCCAGACTCCCTGTTGAGGGTATAATAAAGTGTATAGAAATAAATATGAATTTTTTTTTTTTTTTTAAATGGAGCCCATGACAAACCCCACATCCGCCCATGCTACATACACACACACACACGCACGCACGTGCGGGTCAGTTTGACACACCCAATGCCAGGCTTGGTCAGGGGTGGAGCTCTCAAATTAAACAACTCCCTTAAGATGTCCATTTTGAAACAACCCCCTTCCCCCCCCCCTCCCCCTGGTCCCACCAACACACACATCCGTTACAGAGAATTGTGCCAATGTCCCAGTGACATGACACACGTCTTCCTTGGCTCTTATTTACCACCTCAACATGTTTGTTATTCTGACAACAACAACAACAACAACCTAACAAAATTCACCCCTCCAAAGGGCGTTTGTATTACAAGTTTCTCATGATGAGCTTCGTTTGTAGAGTTGGTGATTTATTGTTTCCTCAAGGGCTCACGGCCAGATATCATGTAGCGTCGTCTTTCCTTTTTTTCCCCCTCCAATGTTAAAAGTACACTGTTTTGAGATTAATTGTCCATCGTTCAACGAAAGTACCTTGAAGCCCAAAACAATATTTAAATGTGCCGCATGTTCAATGAGCAGACGAAACGAACCAGACGAACATATCAATTTATAAGTGTGTGTGTGTGTGTGTGTGTATGTGTGTGTGTGTGGGTGTGTGTGGTGGTGTGAAAGCGAAGCGGGAGATATGGTGTTTTGTCCCAACTCAATCTGGATAACATATAAAAACCTACAAAGATAGACCATTCGTATCGCTAGACCAAACTCACCTAAGCATCTCAAGAGGAAAATAATAAAGCAGCAATGAGATGCCTGTAACGTACAAGACTGTGGTGTTTACACCTGTTGAGGTCACTTTTTACAACGAAGAAGAAAACGACTACATTTGTGTTCTTAAAAGTTGAGATTAATTTCACATTCGAATGTAGTTATTAATGAGTGTCCCGCCTAGGCGGTCAGGGCTTCCCTGGACAAATGTCGCTATTTTCTTTCAGCGCAATTACTAAAATGGACTCTTACAATCGCCGGTGAGAGAAAACGGCGACTTTTTTGTTCAGAGGGGTTTTTGCCTAGCGATAAGATGTGTCTATCTACCAGGCTATATCTATTGATTGGTGTTTTATTTTAGGACAATATAAGATACGTATTCATGAATTGTTATTCACGAATGAACAATGTGTCTAGAAGGTGATTATTTCCCCTCCATATTCCAAGAACGTGTTGTCTCCCATTGCGCGGTCAAAGACCTCGTGACTAATGTAAAAAAACCATCAGGAAGACGCCGGAAACATCACTAGACATTAAGTTAACAAATAGTCCAATTTTGGTGGGTTTTTTTTTCTTTTTTTGTTGTTTTTTTTTGTTTTTACGCCTGCCTCACACAACGAGGGATTGTTAACGTCCCCATAGAAGGTACCTTTACTTTTGCAGTTCCTGTTTTTTCTAGTAACAAATGAAAGAATGCAGTGGGATGAATCACTTGGTCCCCCCTCCTGTTTCACCCGGAAATACCCCTTGACCGCCAATGGTCACGCTCTTCTCTTTCACCGAGACGCCTCTGACCACCGTTTGAGATCCTCTAAAAAAAAAAAAAAAAAAAAAAAAAAAACCAACCGAGCAAAACAAAAGGAAACCAACAATTAATTTAGCGCCCCAAATGACGTTTCGCGGCCTCGCCTCACGCGTGAACGCTTCGATAATTAATCGGACGTTTTATGAAATCTGCGACTCGTCGTTTTAGGCTCTGGGTAAAGTCAGATGAGTTGCCATGGTCACTGAAAGCGTCCGTTTGCGTCTTATGTCCAGCACCACGCCCTTGTAACACCGGTGGGTTGATTACGAGCTGTAAATGGTTTGGGGACCAGATTTTGTCCCAAACGGTTTTATGTAAAGTGCATCGGTCACACCCAAGCTAACGTCCCAATCCTGATGAAGACTTTCGGGATAATGCAAATGAAACGATCGACTTTTCTTTTCCGCTGCAGGTCTTATCCCCAAGCTGTATCATTACACAGTATGAACCGTTTCAAGTCTCGTCCAAACCATGATCATTCTTTCTTATATTTCTAGGTAAAATCCACTTCTCTCTAGTGTTATTGTCATTCTGTTAGTATATTTTGATAAATATAGTCATATCCTACAAATCTTGTTACAGATCCTACAAAGCTTGTTACATATCCTACAAAGCTTGTTACATATCCTACAAAGCTTTTTACATATCCTACAAAGCTTGTTTCATATCCTACAAAGCTTGTTACATATTCTACAAAGCTTGTTACATATCCTACAAAGCTTGTTACATATCCTAAAAATCTTGTTACATATTATCCTACAAAGCTTGTTACATATCCTACAAATCTTGTTACAGATCCTACAAATTTTGTTACAGATCCTACAAATCTTGTTACATATCCTACAAAGCTTGTTACATATCCTACAAAGCTTGTTACAAAATAAAAATCTTACACTTTATTAGATCATTCGCAAGTAACTTCACCGTGTTAGGGTTCTGTCAAGTTCCTTACAAGGAAAATGTCTTTTTTGTCAGATTTTCCTATCTTCTTTATTCCTCGAAGAGGAAGGCGCTCTGCCAAAACGTGCGTTAAGTTGTCTTGTGTTGTGTTTCCAGAAGCTGTCATGTTCTTTAAAGTATATCACTCGGCTTGACCGCCAGTTTCTGCCATGTTATCCTCTCTACATATCGAGTCCCTTCTCCGGGTGTTGCTGGGCCTCTCGGCTGGCGTCTCATGCTGCTGAACAAATCAAGATAGATAAAGTCAGATGTGTCAATAATTAGTTTATGGTATCGAGACTATCTATGTGGATGGTGTAATCCATATGAAAAGTTAATACACGTGGGTGTTGCTATAAATAAAGTAATGCTGGGGCCATTGCCGTCTTGGCCGCAACGGGGGGTACCCCCGGGGGGAAACAATACTCTGATCCCCCCACCCCCACCCCCGTCATCTCTAAGCTAGGATTAAAGTGCGCACAATAGAATTAAGCATTTACGGCAAATTTGGCCCGTGCCCCAGATTGGTCTATTCCCAGATTGGCCCATGCCCAAATGGCCCATGTTCAGATTGGCCCGTTCCCAGATTGGCCCATACCCACATTGGCCCATACCCAGATTGGCCCGTGCCCAGATTGGCCCATGTTTTATTAGTTAAGGGTAATAAGGGGAGAGACTGCAATGAGGTTAGTACAAAATAAAATGAGTAAAACAAAGAAGTGTGGGCTTCTATTGCTGAACACAGACACTACTTACCAGCTAAGTGCTATTTCTTATTTTTATTTGTATACCGTTTTTTCTGTTGTTTTGTTCGCTGACGAAGGCTTTCTGCCAACACGTTCGCTGTTTTGTTGCGTTTTTTTTTTCAGGTTTAACCCTACTTTGTTTTACTCATTTTATTTCGTTATTAGTCAAGTCGGCGCTGCATGAAGATAACGTTTTCTACGGAGTAGACGTACTGTAATCCACGTGGATAGTGTACCGCGCACCTTGTAAGTCTGGATCCAGGCAATCCACGTGGATGGTGTACCGCGCACCTTGGAAGTCTGGATCCAGGCAATCCACGTGGATGGTGTACCGCGCACCTTGGAAGTCCGGGTTACGCAGGGCCCACGTTGACCAGTGTGTTTCAGCGAGGCCATAAGTCTTCCACAGGGTGTCATCCATCTCAGCCAAGTTGATGTTATGTTGCTAAATTTACCCGACCTATGACACGGGCGTTTATTGCCGTCATCTTACATTATGGCTTACTGCAGGGAAAACTGGGTTTTTTAATGTGTCATCAACCATGAAATGTTGACCTCAGAGATGTAATGCTGCATGATTTTTTGTGTTTTTTGTTGCTTTTTTTGTGAGATAGCGTCCCATGAACAAACATCTTGGCTGAAAGCTATGGTCAAAATTAACATACATCAAAAGTGTTGATTGTTTTCATTGTTTCTGTGGCCCACCAGCATCATATCTGTCACACGCAACATCATATCCGCCACATAGAACATCATATCTGTCACATACAACAACGTAGCTGCCATATCCCACATCAAAATTAACTTTCAAAAATAATGTAAACAATTTTTTTTTGTTTCCTACAATGTATATACACATGTTAACATATTTTTAGTTCCCTTGTGATGTGGTTTATTATAGAGAGAGAAAGTATAATAATTAAACAAATTCAGCCAGACACCACACTCCCGCCAGAACACATGGCCATAAAGGGAAAGAACGATTTCAAACGTCGCATGTGAAACTAAAAGAACCACCTCGATTATCCATACTAATTATGAACAGAGGTAGTCGGGATAATCTCGATAATCGAATATTTATTAAATATATACTTTGTTTTCCGAATAAATAGTTACGATTTTTGCTAAATGGTTTGTCATATGAAGAAGAGCTCGGATAACCGAACGTCCATATGAGCCATTTCCGGATATTCAAGTAGATGCAGTATTAATTTTAGAATGATTCCTCCTCAAACAAATTGATCGCGCCTATCCCGAGGCATCCAATGAGAAAACCTGTTTCTACAATCATTAACGCTTCCTACAATCATTGGTGCTCTCTGCAATCAATGATGCTCTCTACAATCATTTATTCTTTCTACAATCAATTATGCTTTCTACAATCATTCATACTTTCTACAATAATTTACGCTTTCTACAATCAATTATGCTCTCTACAATCATTTATTCTTTTTACAATCATAGATGCTTTCTACAATCATCGATGCTTTCTACAATGATATACGCTTTCTACAGTCAATTATGCTTTCTACAATCATTTATTCTTTCAACAATCAATAATGCTTTCTACAATCATTTACACTTTATACAATCATTGATGCTGTCTACAGTCATTGATGCTTTCTACAATCATTTACGTTTTCTCTAATCATTGATGCTCTCTGCAATCAATTATGCTTACATCAATCATTTACTCTTCTACAATCAATTTCGCTTACTACAATCATTTAGACTTTCTACAATCATTTATTCTTTCTACAAACAATTACGCTTTCCACAATCATTTACGCTCTCTACAATCATTGACGCTTTCTGCACTCATCGGTCACTTTAAAAGTATGGGAAGATTGTCTTTTTTGCATATAACAAGCATTGAACAAACGCGCAGTGTTGATTTTTGGAATATCAGGGTTATTATTAAACCATTTATCAATATATATATATATATATATATGCGCTTGCTGATATGACCTCGTCTCCTTTTCGGGATATTGTAGGTTTAAATGTAACAATTCTCAGGGGGGGGGGGGGGGTTAAAAATGAATTGAAAAAGGCATTACCGCCCCCCAAATTTACCAAATGTTTGACCCCCCCCCCCCCAGATCCCCCACAATTAAAGGGGGTAAAAGTCTTTTGTATAATGAAGAGATGTTATTATTTCCCGTGGAAAAAAAATTTGATAGTTATAATCGTATCGGTATGTTTGTAATCGTATCGGTATGTTGTAATCGTATCGGTATGTTGTAATCGTATCGGTAAGTTGTAATCGTATCGGTATGTAAAATGTGTAAGTAAAGGGTTCGTGACCTTTTAATTGGGCAAAGGAGGAGCGGTGGGCTAGGAGGAGAGTCGAGACAAGGGGAGACAAACAGTGGCTGGGTCATAAGCCAGCTGTGATAAATATTTGGGGGAGCATAGCTCCATCGTGACCCATAATGCGAGATAATCCCGCTGTGACATGACAAGACGGAACGCCAGGAGTTACCTTTCCATTTATTTGGTGTCGTCTGCTTAGAAACATAATTGGTACAAGAAGATGAGGACTACCCTCCATGGTGGACTGCAGACGTGGTCTGCCCTCCCTGGTTTACTACACATGGGGACTACCCTCCATGGTTGACTGAAAATGAGGACTACCTCCCTAGTTGACTGCAAATAAGGACTACCTCCCTAGTTGACTGCAAATAAGGACTACCTCCCTAGTTGACTGCAAATGAGGTCTACCTCCCTCGTTGACTGCAAATGAGGATTACCCTCCCTAGTTGACTGCAAATGAGGACTACCTCCCTAGTTGACTGCAAATAAGGACTACCTCCCTAGTTGACTGCAAATGAGGACTACCGTCCCTGGTTGACTACAGATGGGGAATACCCTCCCAGTTGACTACAGATGAGGACTGCCCTCCCTAGTTGACTGCAAATGAGGACTACCGTCCCTGGTTGACAACAGATGGGGAATACCCTCCCTGGTTGACTACAGATGGAGACTACCCTCCATGGTTGACTGCAAATGAGGACTACCCTCCCTGTTTGAATTTTTGTTGGAAACAAACTTCTCACTAAAGTGGTTACCATTTTATTCTTCGCCACCCAATTATCCGCCCATGTCATGCCCTCGCCAAGGAGTTTGTTGTAAGTCCAGACTGACGTAGATGAGATTCGTGTGGCGTGTTGCAGGCGATTGTTCTAGGGACATTACAGTGTCTAGAATTGGGACTGGGCACCACGGTAATGTCAGGAATGTTCCCACTTGCCTTGTCCACCAACCAATTTTATCGACTTTATTCTAATCCACTAGTCTATTCCTGTAGGTTTGGTGTCGGTACGAAGACAATCAACCTTCTATCAATGTCTGTTCCTGTAGGTTTAATGTCGGGACAAGGACGATCAACCTTCTATGAATGTCTATTCTTGTAGGTTTAATGTCGGTCCGAGAACAATCATACATCTATCAATGTCTATTCGTGTAGGTTGATGTCGGGACAAGAACAATCATACATCTATCAATGTCTATTCGTGTAGGTTGATGTCGGGACAAGAACAATCATACATCTATCAATGTCTATTCCAGTTAGTTCAGTGTCTGTACGAGGACAATCAAACGTCTATCAATGTCTCCCCCTGTACGATTGGTGTCTATACGAGGACAAACATACTGCTACAATACGTATCGCGATAATGCGCGACGGTCAGCGCTTTTGGCCCAAGGAAATTTAATCATTGGTCATACTAGACGCTGTTGAAGACAGAGTAAAAATTAAATGAAGAAATGAAGGTAGTGGGGAGTGCATATGGTCACATGGCCCGTTGCCCCGTGGTGCCCCCCTGGTGTCAAGGTGAGTACGTACTCGTGAATGTGTGCACCAGACAATGGACACCAATAAATCGCCCGAGGGCACCCTGCGAGACCCTCTTAAACGTAGACAAAAAACAGATGAGTGGTCAGCAGAGAACGGGTGGACCCATGGCGAGGCGACAGGCCGCCAACACCTTATAAACACTGACCATTGGTCAAGCGTCCACTGGCGGAGGCTATTTATCTCAGCTTGAACCGCGGGACGCGCGGCCAGTCGGACTAATTGTCCGAATGAAATTAAAGGGGATGGAAACCAGACAACATGGCCCGGGGATCGAGTGACCACCGAGTGACCATCTCTCGGGGTTTTTATTTGTTTGACCCTTAGGCCAGGAAATCGACATATTGGAGGAGCGGAAACATCGAGATGACCCGTTCATTGTGTCCGAGGTCAATGTGTTACTGGGATGATAAGGGGGCAAAAAGTGATGTCCATAGGTTCATGTGGCAAATAATGCACTTGATCTGCTGATTTTAAATAAAAACAAATGGTCAAGGTTTTGCAGGAGTTTACAAACTGCTCTTGGGATCCCAATTTCGGTGTTTGTGATGTCATGAAAATATTGTATAGCATCCATCTGAATTTAAAAAAAAAAAAAAAAACATCAACAAGAAAAAAAAAAAAAAAAAAAAAACTTGACTTTATCAACTTTGGTATTTCACAGATGGCCATATTAAATGTATTTATCATACTAGTCATACCAGCTCGTGGCCATGACGCCATGCTACTTGTGCCATCTGCTTGTCTCTCTCGATGAATCTGTTGATCTCCCTCGCTGCTGCGAATATTTCGTGTCTATGTGTCCTCTCATTCTTCTATTCTTTAAAAAAACAACAACAAAAAATCTCTATTTGTTGTATGAGATTATTTCAGCGTTCCCCCTGGGTCGGGGAAAGCATTGTTATGTGATTCTCACAGAGATACACGCATGTTAGAATTCATGTGACGTTGTTAATGTATTTATGGAATGAAGTGTGATTGTTAATTAAACTGCTCCAATTAAAAAAAAAAAATAATAGTAAAATAAAATAAACAAAAACAACAAAGTTTTTCATATAAATCCTTGAAATCTTTTTTTTTTTGTTGTTGTTGCATTTATGTCACTGCACGTGATTTATCATTTAGTAAGAAGAGGTTTGTAAATGGGTAAACTTTTGATGAAAACACATTTCATATTTCCTTCAGTTTCTCTCAAAAATACATTTTATTTTTTACTGCATACCCAAACACGTCACACAAAAAAAAAAATAAAAAAAAATGCACGCAGCAACAGCTAAACAATTAATTTCCACACCAAAACACGCACCGATTGCATAAATCATAACGTATTAATCGTCCCCTTGAAAAACAGAACAAATGTATTTTTGCGAGTTGGGGGGTCGGGCTGAAAATTTGATCAAGGACATCGGCATCGAATCAAGTTTCAGTTCGATAGGATGAGGGGAAGTGGGTCAATTAGCCGTCCGAGGATTTTTGCCTTAAACACAGAAGCACACGATTAAAAGCGAAGTTAATAAAAAGCACTTTAAAAATCGATTTGATATCCAGTTCCTGTAAACCTCCAAGTGCCATTTACAATAATAGGAAGAACGATTCAAGAAAACTGATGCATATGTCTTATCGTAGCAAAGAAGAAGCAAAGAAAGAAAGAACAAAAAATCTCCTTCTTGGACATGAGTTAGTCTAATGTCAGAAGAAACCCCAAACTTAAAGTTAAATAATCATAAACTAGATGATGACTGTCCAGGCGTTTAAGTAATCATTTGTAGTTTAGTAAAATGACAACAACAAAAAAAGCAAACAAAAAATACTGAATACAACGCCCTAAGGACTTCTGTCATCCACCCCAATTCATTGTATTCAATGCCACGCAATTCATATGTGAGGACGTCAAATGGTATTCGTATGTACAGATGTTATGTTTTATTTTTTTTTTTTTTATACTAAATGTCTAACTAATATCAACGGTGGTTTAATGTGACACTGATATAAAAAAAAAAATAAAACATAAATAAATTGAGAAATCTTCGTGTCGCACATGAGTGAACGAAATCGGCAGGAGGAGAAAAGGGAAATAACTCATAATATTTTATTGCAAATTTTGTATGTGGAAGTTCTCGCTCTTAGTTTTCTTGCCCATTCCCGCAATCTGTCGTGTGTTTTTTCGTTGGACATCTAACAGGTCATCCTTGACGTCTATGAGCTGTGGTTCGATATTTGCTTGACAAGCGTTTCTCTAAATCATCGATAATAAATTTTCAATAATCCAAAAAAAATTAATTTGGGTACTACAGTGTAAATATTTCGTAGACTGTTGCCTGATTACCAGTATTTCGTGCTGCTAGTCTTCTGTGATACCGCTGTTATATTCCTGTCATACCCCTGTTATCTTCCTCTCATACTTTTGTTATATTCCTGTCATACTCCCGTGATACTCATGTTGTACTCCTGTCTTCCACCTGGAACAATTTATCAAGTTGTATATTATGCACCACCGTTTCAGAAACCTTGGCATATGCCATGTATCGAATCTCAAATTATTGCCCCCCCCCCCTTTTTTTTTCCCCAATCTTGAGCTTAGCAAAAACAGTTAGCAGTTGTGGCATGGGGAGCAGTATATCAAAGAGCAGCCGTGATCTGTTGAGCAGTATATCAAAGAGCAGTCGTGGCTTTGGGAAGCAGTATATCAAAGAGCAGTCGTGGCTTTGGGGAGCAGTATATCAAAGAGCAGTCGTGGCTTTGGGGAGCAGCACATCACACTTTTATCAGGATTTCCTCTACCCTATTTTTTTTCCCTTATAAACCACTGCTAAACCTGATCGCTAATCTTGTCCCATGTCATGCGGTCCAGCAAACAGCTTCAGTATGTGGCTGAGATCGCATGTGTGTTTTGTTTCGGTGTTTCAATTATGTTTATGTTTGTATCAGCTCCATTAATAACTGACCCGTTTTCTTCTTCCTTTCCAGGGGCGCAGTTCTCGCTGGAAGATGAAAACAAACGAACTCGGACGGCGTACACACGGGGCCAGCTGCTGGAGCTGGAGAAAGAGTTCCACTTCAATAAGTACATCTCGCGTCCCAGGCGGATCGAGCTGGCAGCGATGCTGAGTCTCACGGAGCGCCACATCAAGATATGGTTCCAGAACCGCCGGATGAAGTGGAAGAAGGACGAGGCCAAGAGGAGGCCGCTCCCGAGCCCCGCCTCCGAGGGTGGCGAGTCCCCGGCCACTCCGCCGTCACTGGGCGACGAGCTGGAGGCGGAGGATTCCAAGGATGGCATCAAGGTCAAGGTTAAATGCAGCTCCAGCAGTGGGGAGGAGAGTAGTAAAAAATCGTTTGGGAAAAGTTCTGGGGGTGGGGGAGGTGGTGGGGTTTCCGGAACGAACTCAGAGTGCTCTAGAGCGGTCAAAGATTCGGGTCAGGTTCTGGATCTTAAAGCGCTGTCCTCTGTGGTCAAGTTAGACCCAAATAAACATTAGGCTATAAATAGAACTGTCCCAGTCACGTGACATACTGACGAACAAAATAGTTAAGTAACTTTTTTTTTTAAAAAGAGCTGTGTAACAGGTTAACATGTACGCAATGACACAGGCAAGCTGACATCTGACATATCAGTAACATTTAACATGTACGCAATGACACAGACAAGCTGACATCTGACATGTCAGTAACAGTTTAACATGTACGCAATGACACAGGCAAGCTGACATCTGACATGTCAGTAACAGTTTAACATGTACGCAATGACACAGGCAAGCTGACATCTGACATGTCAGTAACAGTTTAACATGTACGCAATGACACAGGCAAGCTGACATCTGACATGTCAGTAACAGTTTAACATGTACGCAATGACACAGGCAAGCTGACATCTGACATGTCAATAACAGTTTAACATGTACGCAATGACACAGGCAAGCTGACATCTGACATGTCAGTAACAGTTTAACATGTACGCAATGACACAGGTAAGCTGACATCTGACATGTCAGTAACAGTTTAACATGTACGCAATGACACAGGCAAGCTGACATCTGACATATCATTTAATTCAGTACGTGTGGGCCATCAACTGGCCATTGGCTGGAATTATGGTCGTACTTGAGGGAGACGGAGGGAGGTCTTTTAAGATTCAAATGTCAGTTAGGGGTGACCTCTGGTTTGGGAGGAGATCCCAAAAGGAAGAGAGCCAAATTGTTTCAAATCGTGTGTTGTCATTCGTGTATCCATTGACCGGCAAGTCTCAAATGTATGTAGTGACCAGATGGTCATGAGGGACGGCTGGTCGTCCTCCTGCAGTGATTTCTTCGGCTAAATAACATGCCGTTTAAACACGTGACACTAGTTGCCCCGTCTTGACGTCTGTTACCGTTGTTGGTCAGCAGAAATATATATTCATTTGTATTGCTTGAAATTACAATTTAATTGATATCCTGATTACAGAGCTAATGTGTAAAAAAAAAAATTAAAAATTTAGAACGATATCCCATGTGGAGGGACTAATTTAGAAATATTACACACAAGTTTCAAACTAATGACCTTGTCCTTTGTGCACCTGGAATTGTACACACGTTACCAGCATTAAAATTATAGGATCAGGGTCAATATATCAATACTTTACTTTGGTGTTCATATATTGACCCTATATACTGCAGTGTTGATATATTGACCCTAAGTACTGCAGTGATGATTTATTGTTCCTTAGTACTGCAGTGCTGATCTATTGCCCATAAGTACTTGAGTGCTGATATATTAGGTCATTATATGATAAGAATGCCTGAAGCCCCAGTCCTTGTTGTGCTTTCTCCCATTTCAACCTATTTCTAAATTTGCATTCAATCTCTACCAAAGACGTCCCATGTCTGAGTTCAGCCGTCTCCACAAGGGACGTACAACAACTTATCTAGCACAATGATCAGGCATGTGACACAATGAACGGGCTTAGGACACAATGACCAGGCATAGGACACAATGACTAGGCATAGGACATAATGACCAGGCATAGGACATAATGACCAGGCATAGTGCACAATGACCAGGCATAGGATACAATGACTGGGCATAGGACACAATGACCGGGGAGAGGACACAATGACCGAGCATAGGGCACAATGACCGGGCATAGGACACAATTACCAGGCAGTAGCCTATAATAAATAAGTAGCAAGTTGTGTTATTACTGACAAGGCAACCCTGAAGTATCATTGTCTTTATTGTACCATTATGCTATTACTGAAAAGCTAACCCTGCAGTATCGCTGTCTTTATCGTACCATTATGCTATGACTGTTAGGTCAGCCCTGCAGTATCACTTTCTTTATTATGCCACTTATTTACGTCAGTTTAGCAAGTCCCCATTCAAAAGTTTGTTGTAGCGATTTGTGATACAGGTAAACGGTTGATGATTGCCATGGTATCAATACATTCAGTTCGATTGACCGATTCTTCATTGTAACTTTTAATGAAACATTGTTTTAGTCTTAAACTTTTTCATGTCACAACAACCATGTGCGGATCAATCATGTCACAACAACTGTGTGCTGATCAATCATGTCACATTATTTTACTGTTGAACCAATAACAATCCTTAGGTCCTATTACATGTTGATAATTGTTGAATTGTGAATAATGTTCCCAGATGTGTTAAGTTTTGTATTTATTATTTTGTGCTGTCATTATTGATAAAAATTGAACACATTTCAAAGGAGATATTTTAAGGGTCAATAGTGTTCGGAGTGGTTAGGACAATGTTTAATCATCGATCTATTGTGGGAGAGCGTGGTGTGTGGTTCGGAGAATGTTTAATCATCGATATATTGTGGGAGAGAGTGGTGTGTGGTTCGGAGAATGTTTAAATATAGATTTATTGTGGGAGAGAATTGTGTGTGGTGTGTGGTTGGGAGAATGTTTAATTATCGATTTATTGTGGGAGAGCATTGTGTGTGGTGTGTGGTTGGGAGAATGTTTAAATATCGATTTTATTGTGGGAGAGAATAGTGAGTGGTGAGTGGTTGGGAGAATGTTTAAATATCGATATATTGTGGGAGAGCATTGTGTGTGGTGTGTGGTTTGTAGAATTTTTACATATAGATTTATTGTGGGAGAGAAGTGTGAGTGGCGAGTGGTTGGGAGAATTTTTAAATATAGACATATTGTGGGAGAGAATTGATTGTTGGGAATGGTTGAAAAAATATACTTTAAATATCGATATATTGTGGGTGAGAATTGTGAGTGAGGAGTGACACGGGTGTGAGGGAAATGAAAGCGGTTCAAGAATGTAAAAGAATTGACACGAATAACCAAGCTGTATCTCTAAAATGTATTGGAATTACGGGGATGTTTCAATGAAATGCTCAAATATGTACAATTGGGTTGCCATAGATTTACAGCACTCACTTAACCATGACCCTCTTACGCCTATCGCAGGCCTGCACAACATACGGCCCGCGGGCCACATGTGGCCAGCCAGCTTCCACTTTGTGGCCCGCGAAGTAACGAAATATTCTTTATTCTCATTATTTTTTTTTAATTGCTTTCTCTCCTGTCCTATTTTCTTTTGGCCCGCACACGCTTTTCAGAAAGTATTACGGCCCACCTTACATTTTGAGTTGTGCAGGCCTGGTCTATCGTAAGGTCACGGCTTGACTTATGCTGTTAGTTTCAAAAGTATCAAGTATTTGTTTTGCAGTAATATTTCTTTTTTTATATTAATTTTTTTTTTTTATTTTTTTTTTTGTAATAAAGAGAATGTTATTTGATAATTTCGTTTTATCTCTTCTACTTTTTACAACATGTTTTCCATGTGTGTGTTAGTCATGTCTACATGTTTTCTGTGCGCATGTCCTAAGCATGTTTACATGTGTACTATGTTTTGTATGTGTGTCTTAGGCACGTTTACATGTGTACTATGATTCTTATGTGTATCCGAAGCATGTTTACATGTGTCCTATGTTTTGTATGTGTGTCCTAGGCTTGTTTGACATGTGTCCTATGTTTTGTATGTGTGTCCTAGGCTGGTTTGACATGTGTCCTATGTTTTGTATGTGTGTCCTAGGCTGGTTTGACATGTGTCCTATGTTTTGTATGTGTGTCCTAGGCTGGTTTGACATGTGTCCTATGTTTTGTATGTGTGTCCTAGACTGGTTTGACATGTGTCCTATGTTTTGTTAATCAATTATTCTACATCGTCCTATTTTTTTGTTCAACATTTTTTTTCTACCTGCATCCTGTCTTTGTTCTACAAGCTCTCCACATTTGTTCTACGAGTGTTCCACATTTGTTCTACAAGCGCTCCACATTTGATCTACTAGTGTTCCACATTTGTTCTACACGTGCTCCACATTTGATCTACGAGTGTTCCACATTTGTTCTACAAGCTCTCCAAATTTGTTCTACGAGTGTTCCACATTTGTTCTACACGCGCTCCACATTTGATCTACGAGTGTTTGACATTCGTTCTACGTTTGTCATTCAATTGCTCTACACGTCGTTTCGTGTGTAAATCGTGTTCACAAACACTCAATTTTACTTCATGCATGATTATAAATTCTAGCTCCGCAGTGTGCAGATATCACTGGATATAATAGGAACATTTAAGTTAAAGATATATCCTGCTTTTAAAAGCTAGAAACATGATTTTTTTTTAAAGTATACATGCTATTTTTACTTATTATTTTTTTTTAAATACAAAATTAGTCTTTATACAATCTTAACGAAACAATCCACGTTCCCAGTAATCGTGACGTCAAATAAGTGTACTTTTAATGACAAGAAACGAGGCTGAACGTTATAAAAAATTTTCAATATAAAGTTTATTATCTTTAAAAAGTAATTATAGCGTCTTTATATCTACTTATTAAGTGTTATGATGAGGAGGAACCAATTTCCCCCAACTCCATTTCAAACCACACCAGCCCCCACTCAAAAAATGACAAGGGAGCAAATACTCCGGCCTCCCGGCACGTGACTTAACAAACCAAGTACATGGGAAATAATAATAATTAGAAACATGGAGCTAGTATTTAAGATGAATTACTGGTGGACACATTACGGTTAATATCTCCACTGCTGTACTCAGGTTAAGATGGAAAGTAGTGATCTGAAAGTGATGCACGTCACATAATTTGTGTTACAGCAAAATAAACATTAAAACAGACAATGAGATAAATAATGAAATAGATAATGTAATAACTTATAAAAATAAACAATGAAATATGATATAATGAACATCAACATCTTTGTTTGAAACACTATAAACCAGTGGTTCTCAACCTTTCTAATGCCGCGACCCTTTAATAGAATTCCACATGTTGTGGCGACCCCAACCACACTATTATTTTCGTTGATACTTTAAAACTGTAGAGTATATGTGTTTTCAGATGGTATTTGGCGACCCCTGTGAAAGGTTCGTGCGACCCCCAAAGGGGTCACGACCCACAGGTTGAGAACCGCTGCTATAAACAATCAAATGAACAATTAATTTTTTTTTAAATTGAAAAAAATAATGAAATAAATAATGAAGTAAAAAGGACATAAATAATGAAATGAATTATAATTAAAAAATTTAAATAAATAATGAAATAAATAATAATTTAAAAAATAAAATAAATAATGAAATAAGTAATAAATTAAATAATAAACTAAACAGATCAAATAAAATAATGCAATTAACAATGCAATAGATAAGGCGTGTTTAAAAATGCTGGCAAGAAGAAATCCATGGTGTCATCATTGAGCTAGGTCATGGGTCACCTTGACCTGTCATGGTCCTCTGACTGTGACACGTTCGTTTCCAAGCTCTCTCATCCATTTATTGGCCACTGACCGAACAAACAATGACACGAGTCAGACAATCCACAGGACGGAGCTATGTCACATGGCAGAGATATATGACATGACCGAGATGGATGACAAGGTGCAGAAAGACAAAGAAAATGGCAGAGAAAGAGAGATGTGTGGCAGACGGATAATAAATGAAAAGACAGAGAGAGTGAAAATGCATAGCAAATATCTAGAGGGGACACAACATATTGAGATTTCGGATGCCAGATATCAGATAGTTGGTCTGCCATATGGCGAGTTATCATGTCAGATGGAGATTTAGCATGTCAGAGAGAGGTTTTGGCATACCAGATTATGAGTTGGTATGTCTGATAGAGATTTGGCATGCTAGATAGAGATTTGACATTTCAGATAGAGATTTGACATGTCAGAAAGACAGATGGCGTGACATATATAGAGGTTGCATGACATGTAGAGTTGTTAGATGGATGCTTTAGAGTACGTATGCCAGATATGGAGTTGGAATGACAGAAATATTGGTGGCATGACAGATAAAGAGGTGGCATAAGAGATATAGAGTTGGCATGACGGATACAGACAGATGCGATGGCCAAGTTGGAGAAGAGATGACAGAAGACATGAGAACATTGCATAAATCATATTGCCACAGTTAGAGAGTTGATCGCTTTAAATTGCAAACAATTACTAAGCACGCGCGTCACACGCTGTTGTCAGGCCTGTCATGATGTTGCTTGTGCTCTAAGCCAGCCTCATTATTTCAGTGCAGTGTGTCGTATCCGGACTAAAACAGCTAGTCAGCACAAGTTTTAGGTGCATGCAGTCTGCCTGCCAAGAAATTCGTCAAGGGCTGGCTGGCTCTCGCCTGAGTCTATAATTTCAACAAGGACTGGCTATCACCCCTGCGTCCACGACATTTGAGTAGGACTGTCTATCACCTGAGTCTGGAAAGACATTTGATTAGGACCGGCTATCACCTGAGCCTGGCAAGACATTTGAGTAGGACTGGCTATTCCCTGAGCCTGGCAAGACATTTGAGTAGGACTGGCTATCACCTGAGTCTGGCAAGACATTTGATTAGGACTGACTATCACCTGAGCCTGGCAAGACGTTTGAGTAGGACTGTCTATCACCTGAGCCTTGCAAGACATTTGAGTAGGACTGGCTATCACCTCAGTCTGGCAAGACATTTGAGTAGGACTGGCTATCACCTCAGTCTGGCTAGACATTTGAGTAGGACTGGCTATCACCTGAGCCTGGCAAGACATTTGAGTAGGACTGGCTATCACCTCAGTCTGGCAAGACATTTGAGTAGGACTGGCTATCACCTGAGCCTGGCAAGACATTTGAGTAGAACTGGCTATCAGCCACGTCTGGCAAGATCCTCAACCAGAACTTGTCCTCAACGCAATCTGCCACGCCAATTCAACAAGAAATGATTCTCACCCCATTTGTTCCCCACCACGACAGGACAAGCCGCATGCACAGTGCTGACGTCAGGGCTTCCATCAGGTCTCAAATTGTACCAGAAGACAGCACTGCCCTTTAAATGTGAGGAAAATAATCAGCAATATTTTTAAGAAATGAATGTTTTAGACGGAAACATTTTACATTCATTGATTGACAAAGCAAGGTAAGGTAATGTATTGAATGAAATAAAATAATATCTAAAGTAGTACACTTTTCGATTCTTCTTCAAATAACCTTCTGTAATTTAAATAGCTACTGTCAACAAATAGCAATTAGCAGCCATTCCAATGCCTGCAATAATAAATAAAGTTTAAAATGGAAAATCTGGGTCTGAGAGGGAACCCGTTCACGGTCAAATGGGTCGAGTCACGTGACATTGTCCTCCAGATGAGGTTGGGGTTTGCAGCTGTGGACTAAGAAGAACGTGAAGCGCAATGGGTCAGTCAATGGAGGATGTTTCGATAACAAGTGCAGGAGGGGGCTGTGGTGATAACAGGTGCAACAACTTAACAATACCAGGTGCAACAATGAGAGGTAACGCGTTAGCAAATGTCGTTGTAGCGGCTGTAAATTTAAAAGTAATAACTGAAAGGAATGTAGCTATGACAGCTGCAACACTAGAAGGTTTAATAAAAAAAAATGTTAGTTGTGACAATATCAGTCGTAAAAATGACAGGCGTAACAGTAACTGGGGTAAAATGACAGGCGTAACAGTAACTGGGGTAAAATGACAGGCGTAAAAGTAACTGGGGTAAAATGACAGGCTAACAGTAACTGGGGTAAAATGACAGGCGTAACAGTAACTGGGGTAAAATGACAGGCGTAACAGTATCTGGGGTAAAATGACAGGCGTAACAGTAACTGGGGTAAAATGACAGGCGTAACAGTAACTGGGGTAAAATGACAGGCGTAACAGTAACTGGGGTAAAATGACAGGCATAAAAGTAACTGGGGTAAAATGACAGGCATAAAAGTAACTGGGGTAAAATGACAGGCGTAACAGTAACTGGGGTAAAATGACAGGCATAAAAGTAACTGGGGTAAAATGACAGGCGTAACAGTAACTGGGCTAAAATGACAAGTGTAACTGGAAAGGGGTAAAAAATACAGGTGGAGCAGTAACAGGTTCAAAAATGACTGGTGTAACCATAAAGGTGTAAAAAAATGACAGGAATGACAAAAACTTGCGTAAGAAATAACCCTTTTCAACCAGGACAGATGTGACAGATGTGACAGTATGAAATGCTAAAAAAATAGTAATGGAAACATTCAATTTGATATGACATTAGTGTGTGGTATATATAATGGAAAGACGCATATAGGACATAATGTGTAGAGATTGTGAATGATTTTCCTGGATTGTGACATATTGTAATTAGAGAGTGAAGTGACATTCCTGGATTGTGACATACTTTAGTTAGGGAGTGAAATGACATTCCTGGATTGTGACTAGAGAGTGAAAGGACAGTCGTGAATCTTAACATATTGTCTAAAATGTGAAGGTCATTCGTGGATTGTGTCAGATTGTCAGATGAGGTGGCATTTTGTTAACATCCCTGCTTTGTCCGACTAAGGTCATCTCCATAAATAGAAGCATTTCATCAATGCCTGCACTACCCACCAGTCACGGTGACCTCCCAGTCAGAGGATGACCTCAAGGTGTACCATCAACCTTGGGTGGGTCACACACAGATGGATGAGAACCTGGACCCGTGTAAGCTCCGGGCAGGTTAATCCCGTGAAATATCGTCTGCTTACGTTGCAAGGGGGTTCAGAGAAATTATCTGGCTTCGGGAGTAGGCAAAAGCTTAAATAAGATCGTCTATAGTCGACCAGGGAGACGAGCCTTCTTGTTATTTGGTCGTCCTGTGACTGGAGAAACATACGTAGTCATGACAACCAGAAATCATGAAAGTGATTTCATGTGTCATCAGATGTCGTGTTTGTGGGGAAAAAGATTCCTTTCCTAACCTGATGTCATGTCGTGGAAAAGTAATTCCACTTGTAATCCGATGTCACGTCATGGGGAGGAGCTTCGTCTTGTCATCGGCAGTCTTGTCATCGGCAGTCTTGCCATCGGCAGTCTTGTCATCGGCAGTCTTGTCATAGACTTTAAATTAATATAGTTCGAAATTATTTGAGATGTTGAGAAATGATTTAAGAAGATGTTTGATTCTGTTGTTCTTGCTGTTGTTCTTGCTGTTGTTCTTGCTGTTGTTCTTGCTGTTGTTCTTGCTGTTGTTCTTGCTGTTGTTCTTGCTGTTGATCTTGCTGTTGTTTTTTTTTGTTGTTTTTTTTAAATTAAAGCCGGGATTCGACTTCATCACAGAACTGACGTCACAAGCCATGGTTTATTAAACGGGTCGGCCTATTTCAAATCCGAATAAGTTGATTAACTGCTGATAAAATGTGTGCATCTTTAAAGCTACTTACCTTAATCGGGGTTACTGTTAGGTTTAGAATCGGGAACACAGTGGCGCCCCCTAACCGGACATCGCTGAGCTGTGAATGTAAGGGTAAAGGTCACGGATGTATCCAAGTGAAGCAAGACGAATCTCCTGTATTAGACGTAACTTATCGAAATTCAACATACCACATGTGTGGTAAACATTCGTCACGACAACGTCACAAGTGTTACCAAGGGAAATAATTCAAACTAAATGATCTAAGTTAAAAAAAAAAAATTCTACACAGTTTGTCAATTTTGAGCGCGTTGATAATTGTTCGCACGTGACTTCTAGATGCAGGAAGAATGAGCATAGTACACCCTGGTCAAACATTTCTCAGTCAGTAACTTACATAGTACATTCAGGTCAACATGTTGTCACCAAGTAACTTACATAGTACATTCAGGTCAACACGCTGTCACCAAGTAACTTACATAGTACATTCAGGTCAACATTTTCTAACCAAGTAACTTACATAGTAAATCCAGGTGGCCAGTCTATCACCAAGTAACTTACATAGAACATCCAGGTGGCCAGTCTATCAGCAAGTAACTTACATAGTACATCCAGGTGGCCAGTCTATCACCCAGTAAATTACATAGTACATCCAGGTGGCCAGTCTATCACCCAGTAACTTACATAGTACATCCAGATGACCAGTCTATCACACAGTAACTTACATAGTACATCCAGGTGGCCAGTCTATTACCCAGTAACTTACATAGTACATTCAGGTGGCCAGTCTATCACCCAGTAACTTACATAGTACATCCAGGTGGCCAGTCTATCGCCAGAGTTTTTCAAGGATGGGATGTCCTCGAGCCCCAACCTTCTGGACACGCGCTGAGCAGGGAAAGAAATTAAACACTGTAACAATTATTGTTGTAGTTGAACGCTGCAGACCGAACTTTCGAATTTACGCGCCGAAGCGAGTCCTGCGGAGCTCCAGACTCTGCGTGTGGTTAAGTAATGATAGCTTCTACTGGCTATAGTTTCAAGTAATGATAACGATTACTGGCTATAGTTTAAAGTAATGATAAGCCACTACTGGCTATAGTTTAAAGGAATGTTAACTTCTACTGGCTATAATTTCAAGTAATGATAACTACTACTGGCTATAGTTTAAAGGAATGTTAACTTCTACTGGCTATAATTTCAAGTAATGATAACTACTACTGGCTATAGTTTAAAGGAATGTTAACTTCTACTGGCTATAATTTCAAGTAATGATAACTACTTCCGGTTATACTTTCAAGTAATGATAACTACTTCCGGTTAAAGTGTAAAGTAATGATAACTACTACTGGTTATAGTTTAAAGTAATGATAACTACTACTGGTTATAGTTTAAAGTAATGATAACTACTACTGGTTATAGTTTAAAGTAATGATAACTACTACTGGTTATAGTTTAAAGTAATGATAACTACTACTGGCTATAGTTGCAAGTAATGATAACTACTTCCGGTTATACTTTCAAGTAATGATAACTACTTCCGGTTAAAGTGTAAAGTAATGATAACTACTACTGGTTATAGTTTAAAGTAATGATAACTACTTCCGGTTAAAGTGTAAAGTAATGATAACTACTACTGGTTATAGTTTAAAGTAATTATAACTACTACTGGCTATAGTTGCAAGTAATGATAACTACTCCCGACAGTGGCTTAGCTAGGGATTTGGGGGCCCGGGGTCTTGGCCTCTTTAGGGGCCCCTGCATTTTGACATTCGACATTATTTAATGTAAACAAAAATTTGGACACGCCTTGGGCCCCCCCCCTCAAGTAGGGGCCTGGAGGGACTTTTGAATTTGGACCCCCCCTCCCCCTCCCCTTGCTACGCCACTCACTCCCGGTTAAACTTTCAAGTAATGATAAATAATACTGGTTATAGTTTAAAGTAACAATAACTGCTACTGGTTATGATTTAAACAACATGTATCTAGATTTTGCGATGGCCCCGTTCTTGAACGAGCAAGGGAAATAGTATTGTCAGGGGAAATGGTCACGAGACTGGCAGTGAGTAGTAAGTTGCCTTGTTTACAATGCAACATTAGGACATTGGGAAATATTGGCACGAGGCACTCGACGAAATGGTCAGCTTCAGTTATGTCTTTCTGTAACTGTCAGTTTTGTGAGGTTATTTCCCCTTCTACAATGTGGCCGTATTATATTGTGTCCAACATAGTCACCACTGAACATGTGATTCTTGGATTGTCAGATTTTTACTGTAAAATTGTCACATTTTTTTACTGTAAGATTGTCTGATGTTAACTGCACGATGGTCAGATTCTACTTCCACGTTCGAAGAGAGATCCTCGGAGTTTAACGAGTCCGTAATTTAAAAACCTAAGCCCCCGAAGTCCTAAGACGGCAGTCATCTTGGCCGTCGGTCTGTACACCAAAAGACGGTTGTCGAGGGAACGAAACATTTCTCGAATGCGAACTGTTTTAGAAATTAATCAATTCCTGTGGAGTTTCAGGGCATTGTTGAAATTGTAATGCCCTCCATTTAATGAGTTATTATTTGACTCGGACCTACGCTTGCGACCTTATTTGGTCTGGATAACTACCGATGCTAAAACTCCAAAACAGCACTTGGAGCACAGACAACCACACCGCCACACTCAACGCCACATTCACCACCACATTCACCGCCAGATTAACCCATATTCACCACCACATTCACCACCCCATTGACCGCCACATTCACCGCCACATTCACCGCCAC
Organism: Lymnaea stagnalis; assembly: GCA_964033795.1. Lineage (NCBI taxonomy): Eukaryota > Metazoa > Mollusca > Gastropoda > Lymnaeidae > Lymnaea > Lymnaea stagnalis. The sequence continues at coordinate 901,094 of CAXITT010000087.1, read as the reverse complement.
ATACCCATACAGACACACACTCCATGCAAAACACTCCACCCACTCACCACAGAATCCTCGTGGGGTTTGTAAAATCCACCCAGTCCGTAGTTAACCACCTGGAAAGGTTCTGATGACGTGTCCACTTCTGACTGGCGCGTGTTCAGTCCCGTGACGTCGCCTACCCGATGCGACAAACGTCCAATGACAGGAGTGATATCTGGCAGCCACGCCCTGTGACGAGAAGCCTTTGTATGTACTTCTCTATAAATCAACGAATAAAGAAATATATAGCATTGAACTATGACGTTAAAGTGACGTCCTTGGAATTTCAGAAATTTCTTTGCCTCTTTGTTATGACGAATATGTGACGTCTTTGGTCACTGAAGGTGGGTGATCGTGACGTCACGTTGACGTCAGCGGTAATGAACTGCTATTCAACTCTTGCCAGGTGAAAAATACAAACAAATCTTTAAAAAATGAACATAGACCAACGAACACGAGAAATGCAAAGTTAAAATATTGAAAGGAAAATGTGACTGAGAATGGGCAGAAACAAAAGCTAGCATTCAAAAAATAATAATATGTTTTTAATATAAAAACGATTTGGGTGTAGCATGAAGGATGTTTGACCTACGTTTGACTGACTCTGAAGAGTTCAGTTTCGTGACCAGTCACGTGATGTACAGGAAGTTCAGATGGACTCAACTGTATCGAAGAAAAAAAAACATATTTTATTTTTTTTTATTCTAAATTTTTATACAAAATTATTTTATTTGCATTAGTCTATACTCCTCCCACAACACACACTCACACACGTCTGCTTTTCCGAAAAGACATGTCGTCATGTTACCGTAATCCCTATTAAAAAAAAAATTAAAAAAAGCAAGTTAGCTCATTACAAGACATTTCCTGATTAAGTCCCGGCCTTAATTTGTGTTTAAGTTCGTATGTTCAAGGCCAGCGCGTCATTGCCTTTCGACTGGCTAAAAGTTTGTACAAGTTTGCCCCCCCCCCCCAAGGTCTCCATGGCACAGGTCTGGTTTGCAATTAGTGAACGTACTTCAAGGATGTTTGCAATAAATGCCTTCAATGAATGCAGCAGCAATGAATAAACTTTAAATAAATTCAGCAGTTTAAACAAATTAAGAAATAATTCATTAATAATGGTTGATGCAAATGTTTTTTTTTTTGTTTTTTTTTGTTCATCCGTACCATAATTAAAACAGTGGTAGGCTTTAAATAATTGAACAAACCTTTTCGCTGACATGAATACAATGTATGTACAAAATAACTCTGCACCTAAAGGGTGATTTATTATTACTTTCAGTTAATTCTTAAATTGGTACACCATATTAAGTTATGATATAAGAAATACTTTTTTTTTTTTTTTTAATTATAAAAAAAAAAAAAAAACAACGAAAAAAATTAGTGATTTAAAAGGGTGATTCCCCTTTTTGGGGGGCCGCCCCCCCCCCCCCCCCGTCGTTCATCTTAGAGTGAGACCCTTGTTACAAGTGGTACTTTAATAATCGGTTAGCCGTCATCAACATCGATTTAATACTCGAATCATTGCGAACCGGCTGAATCAGGCACTTCCTTAACATTAATTGCGAATTTCAAAAACTAACCCGGGTAGACACAAGGCTATATAGTGAGCTTGATTATCAAAGAACAACAACTCAAAAAAAATTAAATAACAGGCATAGTTTTCTCCCTTAGTTTGATACACCAATCGACGCTATAATTGACATTTTTGGTAAAAAAAATTTCTAAATATTCCCCCCCCCCCCTCAACATTAGAAGTATTTACCTTGTCTATTGCTAAGGTTTTGACGTGTTCAATTTCCTTCTCCGAAATCACATCGTAATATCGAACTAAATTAAATAACAGGCATAGTTTTCTCCCTTAGTTTGATACACCAATCGACGCTATAATTGACATTTTTGGTAAAAAAAATTTCTAAATATTCCCCCCCCCCTCAACATTAGAAGTATTTACCTTGTCTATTGCTAAGGTTTTGACGTGTTCAATTTCCTTCTCCGAAATCACATCGTAATATCGAACAACATCCGGCGTCCTGTGGAGCTCTTCTGCGTTGTACCTCACATAAGGCCATTTATATTTCAAAGCACAAACAAGAGTTTCAGACAACGTACTCGCATGGGTCTAAATAAAAATAATAATAATATATAGCATAAATACAAATAATAATTTCTGAAGAAAACATATTCGATTTTTTTTTTAAATATTTTTTTTTAAAATAAATTGTTATTCAGTTCGTGGCATAATGTTAGTTGTGCCACATGATGTAACTGTACCTTTGTTGTATCTATACTTTTGTTGTATCTATACTTTGTTGTATCTGTCCATTTGTTGTATCTGTACTTTTGTTGTATCTGTACTTTTGTTATATCTGTCCATTTGTTGTATCTGTCCATTTGTTGTATCTGTACTTTTGTTGTATCTGTACTTTTGTTGTATCTGTACTTTTGTTGTAGTGCTGCTACGTAAGTGGGGGCTTTTACATAAGGTGGCCATACGCATTGTAATTGTGTTCAGGATAACACTATTCTTGTTATTTTTTTTATGGCTCGCTGCCCTGACCCGTCGTGAGCTGACTGTACGCCAGTCTGAGACAACACATTTCATTTTTTTAAACAATTCTTGATACTGCTTTTTTGTAAAAATGTATCCAAAGATCTAGTACATATGATATCCAGGCAAAAATAAATGACAAGACTAAAGTAAATATTTATTAATCCAAATGGGCATCACCAAAAAAAAAGGATATAGGCCTCCCTCACAACATGTAATCACAACTATTTTTTTTTTTGTTGGTTGGGGGGGGGGGCCGTGATATAAAACGAGTTTTAAATTTGATCATTTTCAAGTTCGTTTTTAACGGTCACCCAAGGCTAATCATTATTGCCTGCAATTTTAAATCTCAAGTTAAAAAGAAACCAACGGAAATAACTTCTTAGCGTCTGATCTCACCTGTAAACTCCTCTGACAGAGATTCTTGTATTGTCTTTGAATGGCGTCCTTTTCATGTTCCTTTTCTACGGGTACATGATAAATGGATTAGATTGTGTTTATCAATAATAATAATAATAAAATTAACATTAACTGAACTGTCAAGTAGGCAGCGTACACATACACACAAGTACACATACACACATAAACAAGAACACATAATTTTCAAAACTGACTACTCTCTTAATTTTTTCATAGGTCTGATATAAAGATTGAAATAAGTTTATTATGTTTACTACACAAACTTTTAAAGCTAAGTTAACAACTCATTTAACTGAAACGTCATAAGGCTATCAGTTAACTTCATACTCATAAAGCGATTAAAATATTACCCTCCTCCGATTGGTTAGGATTTTGTGAGTGAAATAATTGTTTTAAGTGGTTGAATGTTCGGTTACTTCGTGTGGAGAGAGTGTTGTTACAAGAATAGTCCTCAGCCAATGAAAACCATCGCCTCGCCTGGGTGTACAGTTTGCAGCCAATGGCAGCCTCGGAGACAAAGAGGAAGTCGTCTGCGGATAGCCGTTTATACGAAAAGACACTTGGTCGGTTCCGTGAGTTGCAGCTTTCACTTTGTTTGGAGTGTGTGTCGGAGTCATTGGTAGAACGGCAGCAGTGGCATAACCCCCGGTGGTCATCTTTCGCGACAAAGTTCAGTTCTGCCAAAAGCAATGCAGTATTTGAAGTTGGAGCATGTTTAACCTCCGTTCTCAGCCAATCAGGAACGGGGAAAATATCATAGATTTGACCAAGTCTGACCAATGCCAGGGCGCTGCCAATCACGTCACGAGCTTTTGGCCACTTCTGCCATTTTGAAATATATTCACGCATTCCACGCAAATTGTCTGGGGAATAAAATGGAAACCTTGTTATTGTCTGGGGAATAAAAGGGAAACCTTGTTATTGTCTGGGGAATAAAAGGGAAACCTTGTTTTGATCTTTAGACTTAAACGAAGTTATTGCTTGAGACTGGTACAGTTACAGCCCGCCAAACAATGGCGGCCACCATGCTTGAACTTCCGGTCCGACTTGACAAGACATGTATTCAAGTAACACACTTTATAAGAATCCAAAATTGTGCTATTCCCCATTCACCCCCCTCCCCTTTTTTTCCCACGTACGCCACCGCCTCTGAACTATATTAATATTCTAATGCCCCAACGCCCCTTTACACCGCAAATTTCTTACAACATGTTCAAACTGAGACTGTTTCCGTAAACCGTAAAACAAAAGAAGAATATAACGCTCCACGCATACTTGTGGTATTTTTAACATCTCATTCAGCGCAGTTATTGAACACACCATTACATAATACTTTCTTTCACAACTTAGAGAATCATGTGTATAGGTTGTATGCAAGAATTCATGTTGTTTCACATTTTAGCACGAAACTTTAAATTTTGGTTTTAGCGGGTTAATAACAGCATGAACCTGTGTTAAGACTAGGGGAGGGGTGGGGTTATCGGTACTGAAAGAGTAAACAATCGAACCAATCCATATCTCAATTACATTACCCATAAGCAATCCGTTTTCGATTGGTTTGACTTCTGTGACTTCTAGCCAATCGCCGACAAGCCGTCTCAATAACCGAAATGCACCTATCGGATGTTCCGCCACATTAGGCTCTTTGAAGGCAGCTTCGTGCTCTTGTTGCAAAGAATCATATTTTCTGTCGTGAAAATAATTCGTGTAGAAAGGAAAGTAAATGAAACATATTGTTAAATACATTGTGGAGTTCTGTCCGCCCCGACCATCTACTGTTCAAGGCCGGAAGAGTCTAATAATTTACCCCTAGGTAACAATCCTAGCCGATAAAGTTTGTCCTTTCTAAGACCGTAAAAACGTCACATCACTTTACGTAATTTTACTATTTTGAGACTTCGTAAAACAAAACTTCCAAAAATGTATTTCCTCATTATACATACATAAGAGTAGCAGTTGATTTGTAACATTTTTCGTCCAATAAAGTTGTCCACACGTTTTCGCCTAGGTAAAGGCCCACTACGCTGGCTCACATCAACGTAGAAGTATTCAGCAGCTGTTTAAAGATTAAATTGACCAAACGGAATACCGGGATGTTTGTTTTTATTAATATCATAATGCGTTTGGCCAAACTGAACGCCCGGATGTTCTATTAATAGATTTCCACCATTAAATGACAAACCCTGGGTAGTCAAGATTATTATCCCAGTTTTATAATACCGATAAACTGTTCGTGGATAATTTCCCAATTTCATTCCAATCTTCAATGACGTTTAAATACAAGAAGTGCGCTAAGCCAACAAGAGCATTCAATCTCCGCAGGCTTGTCGATTGATCTTCTGGTAAAAAGTTTAACATTTAAAAATTCCACATGCCACCCGGGAGCCTCCCAAAACTTCTGTAGAGGAAGCTGGGCTTAAAACACACAGACTGGCAACACGGCGTTTAACTCGGCATAAAACATTCCAAATGGTGTTTAAAAAAACAAAACTTTTATTTAAATTTAAATTCTTTCTTTTTACTCAATGTTACTTATACAACAATATGTTTTCTTCTATGAAAAACACAAATAAATTTGAAAAGCATGTCCTTCCTTTTGGCTATTTCGAATATTTCTCAAGATCTCTTTATAACTGGAGAAACTTCCGCGATCGAGTTTGATCCGGTACGTAAATCCCTTTCTGCAAATAAATATTTAAAGCTTTAATCTATGTGAGTAACCATTGGGAACATTAATATGTTTACCAATAGCAATTTGAAAACAATACGGGTCCATCATTATCGATTGCTTTTTACTGATTATTTTAGGTTAGCAATGAAAACATTGCACGGCACCACCAAACCCCCCCCCCCCCCCCCCCCCCCCGATCTCTCTAGGAACCAATAACAACGTCATGCACCCGAGCGAAGCCCTACTCACAGCTAAAACGAGCCATGTGTATTATATTCAAGTCACGCAGATGGCTCACTTTAGCGAGTAGCAGGCGGCCCCCATTGCCGCTCTAATTGTCCAACACGCTAAGCAATTGTTGGTTCTGAGTCGGCGATCGATGGATGAATCCAATGGATGTGGTTAGCAATTATTGGATGTCGCCGGCCGTGTCTTTTATCCGCGGCCCGGACAAGAAAGGAATTGTCCGGCCGACGTGGTGCTGAGCAAAAGTTGTGTTATCGATCAGTGTATCGTGTTATTGATCAGTGTATTGACGTGGTCGAACACCTGACACGGCACTTCGCTTTGTTTGCTAAGGTCTGTGGGTTTAGAACAAAAGACATGTTCGGTTGACATCCCCTCTCCCTATAACCCCCCCCCCCCCGGGGCTATAGAAACGACTTCACTGCTAACTTATTTAAAATGATTATGTTTTTGGAGTGACTCATAAAATTGTGGTGCACTTGTGCCCTGTGCGCCCGTGGGAAATCACACCAGTAGGCTCAAATCTTTTGTCTGCTTTATAAATTAAAAAAAAAGTGTTTAACCAAAAAAAAAACTGTTTAAATAAAAACAATTTCTTTCAAAAATGTGTTTAGACGCATTATGAATTAGAAAATAACTTTTCATTTCTTAAAATATATTACACAAAGAAAGTCTTTTATGTGCACGTGAATGTAGTTAGAGGTTAAAAAATAGTCATCAGGCCCGTCCTTAGGCATACGCTGGCTACGCATCCGCATAGGGCCACGAACGTGAGGGCACCCCCCCCACCCCCCC
>CAXITT010000087.1:883976-894370 GCA_964033795.1 Lymnaea stagnalis | reverse complement strand
GGGGCCCCCGTTCCCCCCTGTTTTTTTTTTTTTAACTGGCACTCCAGTCGTCTGTTTCACTTACGTTACTTTCCTCATCCTGAAATTTATCATTCTGAGTTGAATTCGGAGGCAGGGGAAGGGAAGCAGCAGGGGGGCGGGGCTTTGGGGGTGGCTAACTGGAAATCGTGGGCTTGGCCGTGGGAATGCGAAAGAGGAAACATTGATGAAGGCAGAATGGAGGTGCCACAGTGGTGGGTGGTGTTTTCTCCCACCCGCGACCCCCCCCCTCTCTTCCGAGGCCCCCAACCTACGCTCCATGCTTAGGGCCCCAAACTCCTAAGAACGGCTCTGTAGTAATGGATGAAAAATGTGAGGTGAACAACACTAGAAAAACTAGATACACTAGATGAACTAGATAGACTAGATCAGTGGTTCTCAACCTGTGAGTCACGATCCCTTTGGGGATCGAACAACCCTTTCACATGGGTCGTCTAAGACCATCATAAAACACATATACTCTACAGTTATGAATTAGCAACGAAAATCATTTTGTGGTTTTAGGGTCGCCACAACATGAGGAACTGTATTAAAGGGTCGCGGCATTAGGAAGACTGATAACCACTGCACTAGATGAACCAGATACACTAGATGAACTACATACACTAGATACACTAGATAACTTGATAAACTTGATACGCTAGATACACTACATACACTAGATAAACTAGATGCACTTGATAAACTTGATACACTAGATACACTACATACACTAGATAAAATAAATACACTTGATACACTAGGTACACTAGATTACTAGTTACACTAGATCAGTGGTCCCCAAATGGCGGTCCGTGGACCTTCACCGGTCCGCATGCCTAACGCTGCCGGTCCCCATAAGATAGATAGTTATTGTCAAAAAGAAATAAAAGTGTAAAAATAAATCATGCACCGGTCCCTGGTAAATTTCGAAACTTGTTCACCGGTCCGCCAAACCTAAAAGTTTGGGAACTACATACACTAGAAAAACTAGATACGCTAGATAAACTAGATACACTAGATGAACTTGATACACTAGATAAAATTGATACAGTAGATAAACTAGATACACCATATAAAATAGATGCACTAGATCACATGAGGCAAACTTAAGGCCTGAGGGCCTCAACCGGCCCGACGTATAATTATATCAGGCCCGCGAGGTCTTGACCGGCGTACAATTATATTCAAGTCAAAGCCATGGTGTTTCCCAAACTTAGCTTACTTCACGCCAAGTTCGCACAGCGCCTTAGTGACTTTTAAGTACGGAAATGTATTTTCGAGCTGTTTCGTAATCCATTGGTCATCGAAATGGAAACTGCACCTGTAAATTTGCAGATTGGGCTAATAGAGCTGCAGTGAAATGAGATAGTAAAGGCAAAGTACGACACAGTTGGGCCTGCACTGTTCACCCGTTTCATTTCTGAAGAGATCCCCCAGCTTTGTCTATATGCGGCTCGAACCTTGAGCATGTTGGATAGTACATACATGTGGAAGCAGCTGTTTTCTGTGATGAAGGTGAGCAAAACATCACACAGGAGTCGTCTCACTGGTGAACACTTGCAGTCCATCATGAGAATTTCAATCAATGACACAGAACGTTACTTGTTTTTGTATAGCCAAGACAATGTGCTAAACATCCAGCTCTGACCCATTGCCATAAGAACGAATTTGGGATGTTGCCAATAATTTTTAATGATTAAAACTTTTTCCGTTTTCATTAAATGTTGTTGTTGTTGTTGTTTTTTTAAACATTAATTTTCAGCGTATTGGATGTTTATCCAGTTCGGCCCGCAACCTTACGTGTGGTTTGAGATTTGGCCCGCCGAGCGATTGAGTTTGTCACCCCTTGCATTAGATGAACTAGACTAGATAGAGTGACAGATCGTGATCGATGTTCGTCACGATTACAGAGTGTGATTTAGAAAAAATGTCCGTCATTTGACTAATTCACCATCACCAGACACATGTTGGTTTGACTAATTCACCATCACCAGACACATGTTGGTTTGACTAATTCACCATCACCAGACACATGTTGGTTTGACTAATTCACCATCACCAGACACATGTTGGTTTGACTAATTCACCATCACCAGACACATGTTGGTTTGACTAATTCACCATCACCAGACACATGTTGGTTTGACTAATTCACCATCACCAGACACATGTTGGTTTGACTAATTCACCATCACCAGACACATGTTGGTTTGACTAATTCACCATCACCAGACACATGTTGGTTTGACTAATTCACCATCACCAGACACATGTTGGTTTGACTAATTCACCATCACCAGACACATGTTGGTTTGACTAATTCACCCTTACCCAAGCATGTTGGTTTGACTAATTCACCCTTACCCACACATGTTGGTTTGACTAATTCACCCTTACCCACACATGTTGGTTTGACTAATTCACCCTTACCCACACATGTTGGTTTGACTAATTCACCCTTACCCACACATGTTGGTTTGACTAATTCACCCTTACCCAAGCATGTTGGTTTGACTAATTCACCCTTACCCATACATGTTGGTTTGACTAATTCATCCTTACCCAAGCATGTTGGTTTGACTAATTCACCCTTACCCAAACATGTTGGTTTGACTAATTCACCCTTACCCACACATGTTGGTTTGACAAATTCACCATTACCCACACATGTTGGTTTGACAAATTCACCATTACCCGACACATAACGATTTTACTATTTCACATTTATTCGAAAAATCATTCACACTCACCTGCTGAGTTTCTGGTAACGTCTTCCATTGTCTCCCCTGGATGCCGAGATGTTTAAAACCTGTTGCAAGTGCTCCAAGAGTTGCCGTTCTTGTTTGAGCAGGTCAGATAGCTTTGCCACCGCAGAATAAACTTCAGCCGTAGAATATTTATTGAAAATGTTTAAACTTAGCCAAAAAGTCAAGAGTCTCCAGACGTGCATTGTTTTATTCTACAGTCCATCGCTTTGTTCGGGCCGTAATCGATTCCAAAGACGTTGACGCTGGTATTAAAGAACACTTAAGGAGTATCGATGAGGCCCCTGTGGACGCTTGATGAGTTTTATCTGCAGCTTAAACTCTTAGGGATATTGCTTCAGCTCCAGGATCGTTTTAACTGTATGAACTGCACGGACTTGTACGAGTTTTTTCTCACAAAGTGACAGTCAGATCAAAATATCCGGCTACATATGCGGTCCTTTATTTAAGCCTGTACATGGTAATATATAAGCTTACCAAGTTTTCTGGATGCCAAGTACGGACACAAAGGCTCACAGAAACAGAAACCATAATGAAGGGGGGCAGTTGTTCTTGACATTTTGGACACACACCCCTTCCCAAACTCGTTCGTACGAGAAGCTTTCAGCCCCCCAGCCCCATAAAAACACCAAAGAAATCAAATAAGTTAACCCATTAACTGCCATGATCTCTAATTATGCACATTTTACCATCTAGTGGCGTCGTCTGCTATCTACTTAGCGCCTGTGCTGTAAATGCCAAATTTAGCTTATGCGCGTGTTTGGCTCCCCTCGCAAGATCGTTCTTCCCGCCGGAGCAGTTATTTTGGCTCTGAATTCCCACACACTATATTGTATTTCAAACGGTGCAATTCCACTGTTGATTTTAGAAGTTCTGTAGCCGGAGCATATCTTGCTCTTTCTTCACCAATCTCCAAAACAAAACACACAAAAAAATGCCTGGGAGGAAATCTTTCTCGAAACCATTCAAGAGTCATTTTCCTCTTGATGTCAGACCCTCTGAACCTAGGCACTACATTGAACGAACGGAATTTGGCAAACAAAGGAAGCGTGCAGTGTGTAAGACTTACGCCAGAAAACAGTGCTGCAATACATAATGTTGGACTACACGTTGAGTGCTTTCTAGTACACCAATAAAAGCTAGACCATATCTGCCATGATCCTCATTTGGGGATGCCCAAAAATTGTAATTTTGGAAGAAGAAAAAATCTGGTGAAATGATCCAAAACACATGATTTCCTTATTAAGCAGAAGTAAAAGTTTTACAATAAAGCAAAAATATTCTGGAAAAAAATGTGGCCAGCTAATGGGTTAATAGATAATTTTGACGTCACAGCAATAAAACAAAAAATGTGGCCAGCTAATGGGTTAATAGATAATTTTGACGTCACAGCAATAAAACAAAAAATGTGGCCAGCTAATGGGTTAATAGAAAATTTTGACGTCACAGCAATAAAACAAAAAATGTGGCCAGCTAATGGGTTAATAGATAATTTTGACGTCACAGCAATAAAACAAAAAATGTGGCCAGCTGATGTGTTAATAGATAATTTTGACGTCACAGCAATAAAACAAAAAATGTGGCCAGCTAATGGGTTAATAGATAATTTTGACGTCACAGCAATAAAACAAAAAATGTGGCCAGCTAATGGGTTAATAGATAATTTTGACGTCACAGCAATAAAACAAAAAATGTGGCCAGCTAATGGGTTAATAGATAATTTTGACGTCACAGCAATAAAACAAAAAATGTGGCCAGCTAATGGGTTAATAGATAATTTTGACGTCACAGCAATAAAACAAAAAATGTGGCCAGCTAATGGGTTAATAGATAATTTTGACGTCACAGCAATAAAACAAAAAATGTGGCCAGCTAATGGGTTAATAGATAATTTTGACGTCATGGCAATAAAACAAAAAATGTGTCGCGTGATTATACCACGGACAGCTTGGCCAGCCCAGTGGTCCCCATAATATGCGTCGCTCTGGGGTGCCATTTTACCCTCGGGCAGAGCCACGAGAAAAAGAGAGCAATCACAGCGGGCGCCAACATCTACTTGACATAGGATCTTAATAATGAATTAAAATATCAAATCCCATATACTTCAGAAAGACGAAGGGAGCCAAAAAATTGTCTTTTTTACTGATCATCGAGGGGGGGGGGGGCACTTTTTCCATATATTAAGTGGCACCATTTTCCGGCCTCGCACAAGGTGCAACATTTCCTCCGCAGCAAACAAACAACAGTAAAAAAGCAATAAAATAAAAATAGCACCTCGCTGGACTCGAAACATTATAGGAACCACTGAACAAACACATTGAAGAAACGTTGGGCGAAATATTACTGTAATGCTGCTACTACTGAGTACTATAGAAGCGATATCTCGCTACTTCATTAGTGAAAAGAAATGGCAGCATTACGGCGATAATTCCTACAAAACATTGCGTGATATTTTTACAGCATTGGAGTTATAAATATGCTACTTTTGGACTGTCAGATGGCACTGAAACTATTCACTGCGTCGGTCTTTGCGGAGAAATAAGATGAGAGAAATGGAAATAAGATAAGCAAGTCGTTGCTTCCAAAAGTACTCACAAGCCGGACGACGAGAGGAAAGTACGGACAAATTACGGACGCAAAAATTAGTACGGACAAAGGGGTCGAAAATACAAACTGTCCTTACTAAATACGTACGTCTGGTAACCCTTTACTATAATATCGGTAATAAATGTGTAAACTGTAAGTGGTGCCCACCATCGTCCTTTCTGTGGTACTACCATATCTGTTCTTTTGGGTTCTGTTTGTGGTCCTAAATAGTTTACGTTTTGTGATCCTATACATGCGACACTGTGAGGGTGAGAGTGAATGGTATTATTTGTGGTCCTAAATAGTTTACTTTGTGTGATACTAAACATGCGACACTGTGAGGGTGAGAGTGACTGGTATTATTTGTGATACTAAGTCGGGTGCTTTCTGTTGTATTTTTATTTTGTTCTATAATGGGTTTAATGGGGCACTTGCCCCCCCCCCCCCTGGATTGATTGGATAGAAAATTTGTTGACAAAAATAGACAAAAAATGGATTAAAGTTAAGAGAAAATAAAGAGAAAGTAACTAAGCTGATGTCCTGTCCGTTCGTTCACCTTACAAATACACTATAGTAAATTAAAACTACATTAAAACATTACTAAAAAAATTTTGCCCCCACCCCCCTAGAAAGTTAATCGATTTTTTTGCTCCCCCCCCCCTAGAAAGTTTTCTGCGGGCGCCCATGTACACTGTCCAACATTTGGTCTCATAAATGATAATTTAAACCATCCAATATTTGGTCTTATAAATGATAACGTAAACTGCTCAATATTTCTTCGTATAAATGATAATGTCCACTATTTGTTCTGATAAATTAAATGCTCAATATGTTTGATAATCTTTGTTTCGTGATAGAGAATGAAGCTAATTTAGGCGAGATTTTAAGAAATTTAATTTAGATTCACAAACGATATAATTTTTCAAAATATTTAAAATCAAATGTAATTTCTTTTAATAAAGAGTGTAATTATATGCAAAATGAAAAAGTACTTATCACCGAGGAGCTACATTAATTTTTTACAATTTTCGTACTATTCGGTGTGTAAAATACAAGACATGATGCAAATTTTAAAGAAAATAAATACAGATTTTAAAAGTTCGATTGTCATGAAAATCAAGCTTAAATTCTAAATTAATAATTTTGAATCTCATTTAATAGCTGTCTTTTTTGTTTTATTTCTAAGAATTCAGACTTCAGATGAATCAAAACGCGAAAAATAATTCTAAAACAGTAAAAAATACTTCTCAAACCTGGTTTCAATGGTCACAAACAAACTCCAGTAAAGGTTTATTGAATTTAGCAACAAGAAATCATTATATTACAACAGTTCAAGGCCCAAATCAAAGGCACGAGAAAATTGGGAGTCTGCTTATCCCACAGCAACATGACACTTTCAGGGGAGAGAACACGTAGAAAAGGGGAGAGAACCCCCACCATACTTTTCGCTGACGTTAAGTTCTGCGGGCACAAACTAATTGGCTGTTTGGAGAAGCATTAATCGATAAGTTGACTTTCGATCAAGTGGAGGTTTAGGTCCCCTGGCCCTAATCATGGCATTTTCATAGCACGAGCTAAAGTGGGTGGTGGCACCATCCTAGCACGGACTACCTGGCCCAAATTGTGCCAATTTCATAGCACTGGCTACCTGGCCCAAATCATGGCACTTTCATAGCACTGGCTACCTGGCCCAAATCTTGGCACTTTCATTTCCACCTGGCCCAAATCATGACACTTTCATACCACGGGATATCTGATCCAACTCATGGCTATTTCATAGCACGGGCTACCTGGCCCAAATCATGACACTTTCATAGCACGGGCTACCTGGCCCAAATCATGACACTTTCATAGCACGGGCTACCTGGCCCAAATCATGACACTTTCATAGCACGGGCTACCTGGCCCAAATCATGACACTTTCATTGTATGGGCTACCTGGCCCAAATCTTCGCAATTTTTAAGCATGGGCTACCTGACCCAAATCATGACACTTTCATAGCACGGGCTACCTGGTCCAAATCATGACACTTTCATTGTACAGGCTACCTGGCCCAAATCATGACACTTTCATAGCACGGGCTACCTGGCCCAAATCATGACACTTTCATTGTATGGGCTACCTGGCCCAAATCTTCGCAATTTTTAAGCATGGGCTACCTGACCCAAATCATGACACTTTCATAGCACGGGCTACCTGGTCCAAATCATGACACTTTCATTGTACAGGCTACCTGGCCCAAATCATGACACTTTCATTGTACGGGCTACCTGGCCCAAATCATGACACTTTCATAGCACGGGCTACCTGGCCCAAATCTTGGCACTTTTATAGCACGGGCTACCTGGCACAAATCATGACAATTTCATAGCACTGGCTACCTGGCCCAAATCATGGCACTTTCATAGCACGGGCTACCTGGCCCAAATCTTGGCACTTTTATTTCCACCTGGCCCAAATCATGACACTTTCATAGCACGGGATATCTGATCCAACTCATGGCTATTTCATAGCACGGGCTACCTGGCCCAAATCATGACAATTTCATAGCACGGGCTACCTGGCCCAAATCATGTCACTTTCATAGCACGGGCTACCTGGCTCAAATCATGACACTTTCATAGCACGGGTTACCTGGCCCAAATCATGACACTTTCATAGCACGGGCTACCTGGCCCAAATCATGACACTTTCATTGTATGGGCTACCTGGCCCAAATCTTCGCAATTTTTAAGCATGGGCTACCTGACCCAAATCATGACACTTTAATAGCACGGGCTACCTGGTCCAAATCATGACACTTTCATTGTACGGGCTACCTGGCCCAAATCATGACACTTTCATTGTACGGGCTACCTGGCCCAAATCTTCGCAATTTTATAGCACTGGCTACCTGGCCCAAATCTTGGCACTTTCATAGCACGGGCTACCTGGCCCAACTCCTGACACTTTCATTGTACGGGCTACCTGGCCCAAATCTTGGCACTTTTATAGCACTGGCTACCTGGCCCAAATCTTGGCACTTTCATAGCACGGGCTACCTGGCCCAAATCATGACACTTTCATTGTACGGGCTACCTGGCCCAAATCTTGGCACTTTCATAGCACGGGCTACCTGGCCCAAATCATGACACGTTCATTGTACGGGCTACCTGGCCCAAATCTTGGCACTTTCATAGCATGGGCTACCTGGCCGAAATCATGACACTTTCATTGTACGGGCTACCTGGCCCAAATCTTGGCGGTTTGGTAGTATGAAAATGGTATGGTCATTTTTATATTTATTTCTTAGGGAGTTCGGGGAAAATGTGGGTGGGGAGGGGGGAGTTAGGGGAAAATATGGATGGGGAGGGGGAGCTTCAAGAAGAAATGATTTTAAAAAGGTCAAGTTTTTTATGTTTTATTTTAAAACTGATCCATTCATTATTCTATTGAATACCTGAATATCAAACTATACCAAGGCACAAAAAATACTCACGATGGAATTATATTTTTTAAATATTCAGGGTCAATGACATATTAATAGTTTTTATAATCACGATTGTTTATTATTATTATTATTACTAATATTTTTATATTTTTGTGGTGTTCTGGAGGGGGGGACACATGAAGATATGCTGACTACATTGCACGTCAGGTGAAATCTCATAATTTTTTAAATATACATTTGCATTACAGAGGATGGTCTGGGGTAGCACTCGAATTTTAAAAAATGGGATTAATCTGATGTAGCATTGGTGTTAACTGAGATAGATATGAGGTGTCCATGACGTTTCAGTGAGATTGACCAGAGGTAGGAAGAACGTTACAATCAAACTGACCTAACGTAGCACGGATTTTACAATGAGATTGACCTGAGGTAGCAGTGAGGTCAAAATAAGATCTTTCTGAGATAACCATGACGATACCGGTACAATGATATTGATCCGAGTTGGCGGTGAATATTACTTTTTTTTTGCTTATTAATAATAACAGGTTCTAGAACCTACCCTTCTCCCCCCCCCCCCCAAAAAAAAAAACCAACGTTTGAGTAAGGTCACCACATACTAGTGGTTGCACTAGGTCCTAGAACGATCAAGCTCCACCATCTCCCACTTGATCTCTCCGAAGTCAGACATGCCGGATGCCAATGTGGAGTTAAAGAGATGTTTCAGCCACCGACTAACCTACACCCATCGTCCATTTAGCTCCACACGAAGAACAATCCCAGCGAGTGCAAGTTTGGGGAATTTCTGAGAACTTTCACTGGCAACCAACTATTTGTATTTTGTCGTCACGACCTATTACATTCACATTTCCAAAACAAACAAAAAACATTAAAAAAAAACAACTTGTTCAAGACTTGACTCCAACAATTGTGGTCGTGTGTTGACGGGTGGTGGTTTCTTCACTCTGCTTACATGTTAGTCTGTTTGATTGTCTAGGTCAAAGCTTATGACTCAACTTTTCGACCTATTCCCTTCGTCCAAAGGACTTGAAGTTACGCATGGTTACTCAATCCGGGCAGAGGCGTAGCGAGGGTGTTTGGCGCCCGGGGACAAGATCGATTTTAAAGCGCCATTTTTTCTATTTTTCAACTCTCGGGCCCATTATTATTACCAATAATATAATATCAAAGCACATTTTAGCTCCCTTGACTAGCTGGCGCCCGGGGACATCTGTTCCCCCCTGACCCGCCCCCCCCCCACTCGCTACGCCTCTGAATCCGGGTGACAACCCTACACGATCAGTAGGTCACGATGGCCCTTGAGTGACTTCTGCAGGTTATATCTTGCATCTCAATGTTGACCCACTGCCTATCTCCAAATCGACCCACTGCCAATCTCCAAATTGACCCACTGCCTATCTCCAAATTGACCCACTGCCTATCTCCAAATTGACCCACTGCGTATCTCCAAATTGACCCACTGCCTATCTCCAAATTGACCCACTGCCTATCTCCAAATTGACCCACTGCCTATCTCCAAATTGACCCACTGCCTATCTCCAAATTGACCCACTGCCTATCTCCAAATTGACCC
>CAXITT010000087.1:858814-883667 GCA_964033795.1 Lymnaea stagnalis | reverse complement strand
CAAAAAAAAAAAAAAAAAAAAAAAAAAAAAAAAAAAAAAAAAAAAAAAAAACTTTTGGACTAAACTAAAATGCATAAAATCAATGCCCCCCCCCCCCCAAGACTACAGAGTTGTAACAGAGATATGATTAATTTTTAAAAAAGCTTTGGGACGCCCCTGAAATACCTTAATGTGTTGTGACTTTCACTTTGCTTTTTTAAAACAAAAAAATACTTTTGAGTAGTCTATATTTTTGGAAAAGTTTTGTTTTTTATTATAATTTTTTTATTTTTAATTATTATGTTATAGAAAGCCACATACACTAATTCGTTCAGCCTGGCCAAGCATCTACTACATAATATATTGTATAAATGTGAAATCGAATTTCAAGTTGAAAAGACAACCCTGAAAACCTTAGATTTAACAACACAATCAATGTTTAGTAGCTCAGCTTTTTAGACATGGAGAATACACGTACATTATAAGTCTATTTTATTCTTCTTCTGAGATGGGACGAAAAGGTTGTTGGGATTGGCTACGAGGATGGAATAAAAAAAAAATGAAAAAAATGAAAAAAGCTGTTCCAGGTTTTGTTCGAGCCAGGACCAAAAGCTGAAATCAATATTTCCTGAGCCCAAGACTTAGTTTCCACGTGTTTATCAAGACTCCCAGAGGGGAGGCAACCTAAAAGATATCAAGAAATTTTGGAGGAGAGATTTATAAATAAGACAATTTGGCACACAATATGATATAATCTCCTACGATGTGCTATAAGCTCCTATTTAGTGACACACAGTATAATAATAGATCCTATGTGTTGACACACAATATGATATTAGAAACTATGTAGTGGCACAAAATATGATATACGAGCCTATGTGTTGACACACAATATGATATTGATTGATTTGATATTTCTAGCGCGCCGGTATCCCTGTCATTGTAACATGCTCACTGCGCTCTGGTCCTCAGAAATCTATTTAAACAAAAAGTTTTTAATTGTTTCTTAAATGATTTTTTATCATTTACAATTCACCTCAAAGATTGAGGCAAACTAAAGATTGAGGCGAACTGGTCCATAATTTTGGCGCTATAGCTTCAAATTGTATATTAGCTCCTATGTGTTGACAAACAAACATGAAAAACAAACCAGGGAAAAACACTTAAATACTTTCTATTAAACAAAAAAAGAGACACCAATAGATTTATCATAATAAATATAGATATAATTTATTGGTAACTTTTGTTGTGTCTTTACAAGTCAAAGAATTTACAAATGTCAACATAAAAAAAAAATTGTCAACAAGACCGTAGAAAACTCACGACCCCTTGAAATTTAGTTACAACCACAAAACCTACAAGGTTTGACAGTGAGTGGTCCCAGGGTTTAAATGACAGTGATGTTAGAAGGGTGCAGGGCCTACTACGGGGTACTCTAAGAAATACTTTGGACCCTTGAGATTATTCTGAAGAAAAGGACCTGCATTATACACTATGCTTGTGGGCTGTCATGGTTCTCAATGATTATTTAACAACCAATGCACATGAACAGCCCCATACTTTGTGCTGCTCATGTTCATGAACAGCCTTCACACTGTTCAATAAACAAAGTGGAAAAAAAAAAATGGACTAAAAAAGCTTCAAGTTAATTAGTTTGACAGCAGGATAAATTTTTTTTTTTTTAAATGTTTAATCTCTGGTTTGATGTACTAAAAATCTATGAACCACCGGTTGATCCTTGCTGTATAGAATTAGTGATTGTATGGTTAAAAATTGATTCAAACTTTTAAAGTCTTTATTACTTGATTAAAAGATTGATATACACAGACCTACTCAAGTAAAAAAAAAAATACTTCAACATTAATTAATGTATGTGTAGAGGAGATGAGTAATTGAAGTCATAAAATAATGTTAGACTTTTAAATATTTCCAGTCCTTTAAAAACAACAGCCACTTAATCAAGAGATGACCATGAAACAAATTCACATGTCCTGCATTATTTTGATCAAACATTTCTAGTTTATTGGCCACAGAAACAAATAAAAAAATTGTACTGCAAGTTGAATTTTTTTTATAAAAACAAATATTAATATTTAATATTGAACACAATCAATGAAATAAATACATTATTGCAGTGTAGTGTCACAAACTGTCTCTTCCTGCACAATACCTACAGTAAGCAACAGGAGTATGTCTATGTCACACATTCAAGCATCTAGCTCATTTATCTAATGAGGTTATTTTTCTAAGCCCATTAATTAACAAAAACTTGCATCAAAAAAGATTTTTCATAGCATGAATTAACTAAACGATTTTCTCATAAACATTCAAAAAGTATATATTATTTGTTTTAGGGAATAAATATCTCAGCCAAAAAGTATTTGAATAATCTGAGTCTGCATTAGAATTTAAAAAATCAGTGCTGGTGGCTACACATGATTAAAGTCAATGTAGTCTTCATTTTAGGTGGATCAAAGAAATTTGTATAAATATTTATTTGGATGTTTTGAAGAAAGTGCTATGGTATATTAATAAGCACAAATAAACTGTTGAACTTCAAGGATTTGTCAGTGACATAGACCCCCACAATCCAATCTTTGTTGACCTCAAAGTAGTCACCCAAAACTAGGCTTCAAGGCTGCCCTGGCATCTGCTAGGAGCCATTAGGATAGCAGCATCACTCCCCCAAACGTTGCACATATGCCAGTACATGGATTCAGCAACGTATCCTAACAGAACTATTCTTGGGGTGGACAGAAATATAACTATACTTAAATTCACAAAATTAAATGTCTGATGACTATCAAAAAACTTTCTTCAAGAAATCTATGAGCCTAAAAAAATTTTTTTTTAAATCCACAAAATTTAAATTAAAAATGTTATAAGACAGAAATATTTGTGTAAGTAAAAAATGTAGTAAGCTTGGATAAAATTTCACTATTTCAATAAAGCTTTACCATACTTTGTTACATACACAAATAGTTTAGTCTTCAACCTATTTAAGTTTTATTGGCTTCATATATCATCTTTCAGCTTTAAAGAAGTCCATCCATCATAACTTAGTTTTAAAATGTTATTATCTTTGTACTTGTTAAATTATTTAATTTACATTTTTTTTTTTGCTTTAGTAGACATGTAGATAAAATTTGCTTTATTTCAATTCACTAACCACAAGAAATGAATTTTAAAAAACAAAACAGATTGTATGCCAGTTAAAAACCAGAATGTTAATTCTCAAATCCTGCAATAGTTTTGTAGAAAAACGGCAAAGTTTACAGGGTCTCTTAGTATATATATTATATAAACACAATAAATACATTGCTTTCATATTGCAATTCTAGCCGCATGGTTCAATTCTTAAAATAGAAATGTTAAAAATCACTTGAAATAAAATTTGACATAGTACTAACTTTATAGTAAATGATTGGTTTTAAAATAATTTTAATAAAAATAAAGATTTCATAAAATATATTCATAATAGAAACTTTGATACTGTGTACATTTTAAAGTAAATATTTTTAGGCACATAACACAACCATTATGGCACATAAATCCATAATTAAAGTAGCAATATGTAAGGATTATTAATACCCATGAAGTTACACCATACAATATTATAAATAGTAAAGGCTTGATTTTATGTGCTTCCTCTGTGTATTATGTCTAATACAGATAATAGGGTTATATCCTCAAGAGCACATTTCTTTTTAATTGCTTAGGATCATAGCAGTGGTCCACAGACAATTCTGGTAGAGCCATCTACAAAAAACATCTAGCTGAACTTATCATTGTCATGAGACAAGTGGACTGTTGATAGCTTTGGAATGAATCCCTGATCTACTGGTCCAGAAAGATGAGACAAGTAAGTTTACACATGATTAACTGGGTGACCTCGCAAGGCTATGGGCGATACTGTGTGTAGAAGTCTGTTAAACTGCTCTTTAACAGTTTACAAATAGGATAACTTTTGTATTAATTTTTGCAAGAAACAATATAAGGTTTCAATTGGGCTGCACCGTTTCAGCTACATATTAAAGCAAAATATATACATATACATACAGATGAAATATATTACTGACTACTTTGTTTCATTATGGCTTATATACAAATTGATTTTTTTTCCTGGAAAATTTTCTTAGGTCTTGAAATATTGGTGCCAGTACATTAACATTTTTTTAAATGCTTTAATTTTTCATTACATCTGAAAGGTAGAGCACACTACAGCACAATCATTTTTATCTCACCACACACTAAAACTAATTACCAGAATTCCACGACACATCATTCTAATATAATGAAAAATATTGGCTTTTTACTGTGAATTACCATTATTATTAAAAAGCTTTTTAGACTAGAAGAATTATATAATGTAAGTCACATTTTACTTTTTAAACAAAATCAATTTGTATCTTTGAAACCCACCTGAGGACACCTCATTTTAAAAACTGTTCTGCAGCTATATTCATTTCCTCAAACTGAGTGAAGGAACTAAAAACAATCATATCTATATTAATTTAATTTAAAATTTGAGTAAGGTTTTCACATAAGTCCTGAAACAATGCAAATGGATTGCCGCTAGCCTAAAAACTAATCCTTTAAAATAGCATAGTTAAGCAGTAAGACTTCGTCATGGAATATCCACTTCTGGTCTTCGCTCATGGACATTTCCAGCAATTAAATCTGTTGGCCAACAAATGCATCAGTGTCTCTTCTTGTAATAGGATGAAATTGAGTCCTAAAAAAATGGCCAGATTTTGGTCTTTGAAGGAGCTCAAACTTTACTGAACTTTAATCCTGCTATTAAATGAAAAAAGAAATTGAAATGTGAGTTAACATAAACAAATTTGTTTCACTCTATACAAATAAAATTCTTATGTATTTCTAGTTTACATTAGTTAATTTAATTTTAATTTTTTTTTATTTGATTATTTCATATGATTAATTTAATACTTTTTGATTGATCTTTAACTTTTCTTGTCACTTTATGAAGTTTGTTAAAATAGATTCAGGAATTTCATAAGTAACATAAGTATTGTAGCTTAAAAATTGCAAAGTATAACAATGAATGAACCCCCAAGTAAAAATGTAAGATTTATTTTAACTAAAAATTTAATTTGGCCCCTAAATTCAATAGTCTGTTGTTGTTGTTTTTTTATGTGACAAGAGTATTTCCTTAAATATAATTGTGGTGTAATTTTTCCAGATCCAACTAAGCCAAAATATTCTAAATTTATTAAAACGCAGTAGGTAAATTATTTTTTAATCATCAGAAGGTTTTAAAATTTAAACAATAGCAGTTAAAAAGAAAGAAAATATATTGATAAGAGAAAATCTATTAACAGAAAGTGCAAAATATATATTTATTTATTTGGATAGTGTAAAAAGTGTGCCAATGTTTTGATAAAATATTGAAACATAAATGAAAGTTTGAAATTAACGCACACAAAAAAAATTATTTTTTTAGATATTAAAAAATAAACAGATTTTCAAGAAATAAAAATACAAAACAACACAGGGATCCCATACATATATTTTAATGTCTGGCGTCATCCAATTTGTATGCAGTGCATGCTTGGAAAATTGTATTCCATTAGCCCCCTACAAAAAGATTCTATCTATCTTTAGTTTGTATAAAACAAATTTATTTTAGAAATCATTTTAGATACAATAGCCAAGCAAATTATGTTACATAAATAAATTATCTTCCGCAAAGTTTAAGTGGACAAATGTCATTGAAACCTCCCTATTCATGACATAGTCAAATACTTTCTACTACATTATTTTATAAAATAAACATTCTCTAAACAAAATCTGATGCTGGTCGCTGTCTTGCAATAAAAACCATTCTTAACAAAACATATAAGAGCCAGCGTGTCAACATAGGGTCTGTATAAATAAAAGCCTTTGTTAAAAAAAATATGCAAGGTAGGCACCATGAGCCCTCTCAAATACTTTAAACATAACTGAAAATTCGCCAACACAGAGAATAGAAAACCAGGATGGCTATAGACTGCAACATCACCCCTCAGCTTAAAGCAAAAGGAATGTAACTGCAATACTTAAAACTTTAATAACAGTGGATCCTCTTAACGACCCCCCCCCACCCACCCGGCAAATAAAGTTATAATTAATGGTTTTTCTTAATGGTAAAACAATTTGACGAGGAGCAAGGAGTTTATGCATATTCTCGCATAAAAAATTGTCAATGAAATATTTTACATTTTGAATTGTGTAGTTTTGATATCTTGGAAAATTGTTAACATTAAAAAGAACTGCAAACTGTTAACCCCAAAATGTTAATTTAACAAACTGAAATTAGTTTTCTGGCACACATCAAGATATTGCTAATTAAATAAATTACAAAACAATATCTATAAAAGAAATATGAAAAAAGAAACTGCAAAGTTCAATGACAAAACTAAATATGTTTACATGAACTAAATATGACAAAACTAAATATGTTTACATGAACTAAATATGTATCTACAAGAACAATTAACAAATTAAAAGGGGAGCTAAGCCACCATGAAATGCCTTGAGAAAAGGGACATTAAACAATGTTACAATGAGTGGTGCTGAGAAGATGTATGCATATGATTTTCTTGCCTGTAACCATTGAAAAACTACAACCATAAACTAAGATTAACATAAAACGTACGTATGTAATTTTAAACTTAAGTCCTGGAAGTTTGAAATTATCCAATGCAGTCAACTTGGAATTCAAAGCAAAGTAAAAATTACGGATTTCTACTACGTAATAAAAACCAGTCAGGTAAAATAACAAAATTTTTACTTGTATTTTATTTAACTTCAACTATTCCAAACTGTAAAATATAATCTGTGGGTGAGAAAAAGTCTAGGTATTTTTGTGACCATGAATTTATTGCTGTTTTTTCCTTTATTTGGTGTATCTAGACTTGATCAAGGTTAAAATAAACTCTTAAGGTTGGCTCAACTACCATGCACTGAAGAGTGAGAGAGAGAGAAAAGACTTAGAGGGAGAGAATAAGATGATGCAAATTGTAGCAACATGAAACAAGCAATAAATGGTGGCTACATCTGGTACTTGCATTAAACGCCCATGGAAAAGACGGGAGCTTTTTAAGAGACCTGCAGTAAAAATGGATGTGATCATAAAAAACTAGATTTGCCATGGACTCGTTTACCAGCAGATTTTGAATGAAGAAGTAATCAAATGTAATCAATTTCTACTAATTTTTAATTTTAAAAAAATATATATTTATGATGAATTTAGGCACCATGACCTGCATTTAGTGTTATTTAAAACATTGTTTTTTTTTAAAAATGCTTCAGATTTCTAGAATTTTCTCTGCAAGTTGGTACATTTTTTGCACCCTGACCCCCTCCCAAAACCACCCTCTTAGTCTTTTATAAGACAGGCATAAATATTCTGAGATTTTTGCCTTTTACAGTAACTGACATTGCTTTGATGAAGAACTACCCAGTAAACCTCTAGGAGCTGAAATTCTCATGAAAATGTCATTCCTTGATAAAAAATTGAAAAATTTCAACACCATTTTTTTTATCATAATAAAAAACATTGCCCCTATTTTGATATACTAATATTGCTGCTTATTTTCCTTTTTTTTTTCTGCAACCAATCTATAAAAAATATTGACATATATGATGGTGGTACAATGGAAGAAATTGTAACATTTAATACTGATAAAATAAAAAAAGAACACAAATTATCAATAAAGAATTTTTTCCTTCCCCCAATACAAAATTTCATGCCAATCTGAATAGTACCATATCCTGTATCAGAGATTTTAAAAAAAATTACCTGGTCAGCCATTAAAAGCAACTAAACCCTAGTGAGCTGTAAACATGCTAATTCTCAATGTGATAAACTTCAAAGAAATAAGTAAAATTTGATGTAAGATGAAGGAAAAAAAATGAAATAATTTTAAATCATCGGCTACCTTCATCATTGCTGTAACAGTTTGGACAATGCAGTTTGTGACCTCTGACCCTGACGTCCGCTCCCTGACTGCCTGAGCCCAGAGACATGTTGCACACGCAGCACCTGAAACACTGGACGTGGTAGAACAGACCGAGCGCTTCAATCACCATGGCCGTGCCGTAACCTGGAAGTCAAGTAACTTTTGTTTTAGAAACTTTAACAGCCTCGGAAAAAGAATGGATGAAACAAAACAGAATAACTCAAAACTGAAAGTTTGATGTCAGTAGATCAAAATGAGATAGATACATACTACGTGACTTACCAATGTCTTACTACGTGACTTACCAATGTCTTACTACGTGACTTACAAATGTCCTACTAACGTGACTTACCAATGTCTTACTATGTGACTTACCAATGTCTTACTACGTGACTTAACAATGTCATACTACGTGACTTGCCAATGTCTTACTACATAACTTACCAATGTCTTGACTGCAATGTGAACACTGTTGTTTCCCATTCACCGGCAACCCATTTTCTCCAGGACTAGGCGGGGCATAACTAGGGGGTTGGGCATATCTGCCCGAGTGCTGCTGCGGCTGGTAGGGTTCTCGGGGGGAGTGCGAGCGACCGTACTGCCCGGTGTCCTGGGGGTAGCTGTCATGGGGCGGCAGGGATGGTGAGCGGGAAGATGAACGGGAACTGTTGGATGAGAGGCCCGCTGGCTCGGATGATCCGCCTCGAGCGCTGGCTGTCTTCTGAAGTAATGTCTGTCTGATGGCTTGAGGCATGGACTCTGAGCCATAGCCATTGCTGTCTCGCCAACGGTTATCATTGGCAGGTTTTATAGGACCTGAGACCTGGGAGGTATAAGAGCTGGATGGCTGGGACCCTGCAAGTCGTCTCCGCTCTGCTTCCTGTATCAGCCAATGGTCACCAGTTGAGGTCGAGGAGAACCTCTTACCAGCAGCAGTTCCTGCTCCATCTTTTGAATCCATCCAAGAAGCTTGATGTCGTGGCTCAGGCTGTCGTGGGGAAGGTGGGGTGTTGGCAGCGTTAGCATACCACTCATTCGGATCTCGGAGTTTAGCTTTAGGGACAGAGTTCAAAGTATGGATTTCTACTCTTGATGGTGCCTCTCTTGTAATCGGGACATTAGCCTGCTGTTGAACTTGGACTTTGATTTCCTGCGTCTCAAGAGGCAAAGTCTGCATGGGGGTAGCTTTTCTGTTCATAGCAAGCATTTGCTCCCGAGAGAATCTACGACCACTTCCAGCAGGATCTGAGTCCTCACCACCACTGCTACTGCTCTCCCTTGGTGGCGGCCATCTTTTAACATTAAGTGCTGCAGACGACTGAGAAATTTTGTTTCCATTATCCTGTTTTGCCACTTGTTGATATCCAGAGTTTCTGATGTTGGAGTTGCTCTCCCTAAAAGGAGGACTTGCTTGGTTATTCACAGGCTTGCGAATGCTATCATCTGTCATATTGGGGCTCCTCTCCCTTGCACCAGTTCCTGAACTACGGCGTTGCGCAGCTACTGGCTGCCTCTCCTGCTGGTGGTTATAGCTTGCACGCTGCTGCTGTTGCTGTAGCAGCAGTTGCTCCTGCTCTTTGTGCCTTTTGAATTCTTCCTGCTCTTTGAGAAACTGTTGCCTTTCCTGCTCCAGCAGTTGCTGTTCACAATGAGAATTTGATTGATGTTATTTTTACTTGTTAATTTACGTTTATGGTCTACATCTTAAAATAAATTATTTATAGAAATCATGTCTATGGGTGATCTCACGACAGTCTACTGTTAGAAAAAATGACACTGAAACCTGATTCATTTTAAGACGCATCATCTTTAACTTTTTTTGAGCTTGTAATTAAATTTTTTTGTTTTATTTCTCTGAGTTTAATGGACATTTTTTTTAGAACGTTTAACAAAAAATTGTTCATAAGGCTTTTTTTAAAAAAAAAAATAATGCCATTTATTGGACAAAAGATTAGAACAAAAATTTAAAAAACAACATTAAAAATCAACAAACCATTCCTCATACCTTTGCTCTGAGAACTTCTGCCTCCTTCTCTTTGATGGCTCTCATCTTCTCCACTTCTCTAGCCATTTGATCTTCCTCCAATCTCTTACGTTCCTCCGCAATTTTCTGCAGTTCTTCCCTTCGTATTCGTTCACGTTCTGCTTCTAGGAATGCTGATGTGTTGGGATCTAAGAGGATTTAATTATATTTTTTAACAGCTTGTTTTAGATTGTAAAATATTTCTTAAAATTTAAAATAACTAAATGAAAATATTCCTTTGACCTGATAGGACCTACCTACTGCAGGTTGAGACCCAAGCTTGATCTGAAACTGCAGTGGTGGAGCATTCTCACTGGGACCCTGGCGATTTCTCGGGTCAATGACAAATGTGCCAGGTTGGCCGGTGAGAGGAACGGACGGTTTGGTGTAAAACGCCGGGAGCTGTTCATCATATTGCTGCTGCTGCTGGTTGATGTTAAATGACAAGGAAGTTGTGTGGGAGCTGCCGGTTTCTGATGTGGATTGAGTAGACTCAGCCGCTGACCTCTGGATTCTGGCCCGCCGCTCAGCTTTTCGCTCCTCAAGAGTACGCATGGTGTTCAACTCAGGTTGAAGCAACTCTTCCTCCTGGAAAAAGAATGTAATGATTAACCTCTAAAATAATAATGTCTCAAAATGTTTAATTTCACGGAACGTGACAGGTTACAATAATCTCAACTTTAAAGTTCCAGTAGTCATACTTCAGATTCATTCTCATTCATGGAATAAATGATTCCAGCACAATTTTATAACTCAAAATTTATTTTTTACACAACCATCTGTCAGATCAGATCAATTTTGTTAAAGAGTAGACAGATTTATTATTAGCTGTCTTAATATATATATATTATATAAATATATATATATATTTATTTGTGTGTGTGTTACCAAATCAAGTCAATTACCATATCTAATATTTATATATATATTTATATATATATATATATATATATATAGCCAAATCTAGTATAATACCATTTCTATAATAGATTTGTTCCTTAAATACTTACCTGTCTTTTTTTCTCCTGTCTTTTCTCCTCTGCCTTTCTTAGGTCTTGCTCATATTTTTCCTGGAGTTCTGCACGTTGCTCTTCAAATCTTGCCTAAAGAAATACATTTTTAAAAGTTATTCTGTTTAAAGTCTATAAATGACTAAGCTGTCTATTGACATCACAAGTGGAAACCATTTTTATGAGATTAATGCGCTTGGTTTTCTAAGATTTATCAATATTTTAGTCATAAAAAAAGTCTAGTCAATTTTGTCTCAATAAGTTTTTTATTAAGTTGTAACAATAAAAATAGTCTATTTGAGATTTGTTCCAATGCAAACCCTGTCAAAATGAGATATGTTCAGATGATAACTCTGTCAAAATGAGATGTGTAAATGATGCCAACTATGAGAGAGAAATGACCTGAATTTCTTTAGACGAGAACTGTAATTTTTAATCTGAACCTGGTGATTTTTATTTACCTGGTCAGGGACGTCATATCCTGTGTCCAGCTGATAATGAAAAGAGGGAAACATGCAGGTTAGACACATGCCGAGGGACTAACTTATACATGCTTTAAGTGTATGTCATAGCCGTCTAGTTGTACAACTGTAAATACTTGATCACTGTAGTTGCAACTGCATCTAATATTTTATCTAATTTTTTTTTAAACACTTGAACATTTAAGTTGACAGAAAGTAAAAGAAAAAAAAAAAAAAATAAAGGACTAATAATAAAAATTTAAGAAACTAAATTTAATTTAATTAATTTTTATCTAATTTTTTTTTAAACACTTGAACATTTAAGTTGAAAAAAAGTAAAAAAAAAAAAAAAAAAATCAAGGACTAATAATAAAAATTTAAGCAACTAAATTTCATTTAATTAATTGGCGATAATTATCTTAAAAACTTATTTTTTTCCGTTGACATGCAACATTGCAGAAGTGAAACTATTGTCTTTGAATATTACTATCTGAACATTCAGGGGATAGAAAATTATAAACATGCTTTGGAAAAAAATGACAATGGTAAAATTGTAGGCACCACTCCACTTTTTGCTTTTTTTTTTTTTTTAAATAATATAAGTATAAAACTAAATTTTGAAATTTACATGAATTTGTTTATATTTCACAATATAGGCAGCATGATATTCACGTAAGTTGCCAAAGTAAACAATTTATGTTTATTTACACTCATATACATCAACTAAACAATAATAATTTTTAACATCAAACATTGGGCTTGTGTTACTGTTTGACAACTACGAAAAAATTGACAAAATTTAACTTTGAATATATTTGAATTTCAAAAGATATGTTAAGGACAGATATTTTAAAAGCAGATAAATTTTTGAACAAGACTAAAAGTCAGGATGTCCAACTTTTTTTGTTGTATACGTAATGATATAAAACAAGGGGAAAAAATTATATGTGAAAACAAAATTAAATGTTGGGTGGTAAATACAAATGAAATAATTTTCCACTACTGATTCTGCTACCTCTCTCTCTCTGTCCTGTTTTTCTGTCCACTCATTCAACTTCTGGTCCCAGGGCTGGGTTAACCTTGAACTTGAATCCTGACTCTGGTAACTCTCTAAAATTAAAGAAAAATATTTCTTACAGCAATGACACATAAAAGAAATGGTTACCCGAAAATTGATCAAAAGAAATTTCGTCGACGGTAAATTGATCGACAGAAATTTGATAGAACGGAAATTTGGTTGAATCTTTTTTTCAGTTCACACGTTAAAATTTTCGTCAAATTTCTTTTTGAATGCACTATACTATCTAGTAAAACAAAATAATGCGTTCAAAAAGAAATTCAAAGCAAAATTTTAACGTAAAAAAACGTTGACTAAAAATGTCACTAGCACGACAATGCAAATATTGCCGTGGCCGTGTCTGGTGAGTTCATTATGAAAATATAATTTTAAAGCAACATTATGACAATCACCTCTATCATTATGAAAATGTTTGGATGTTAATTTGATAGACTTCAATATAGATCCCTTCCCCCCCCCATCCCGACACTCCCATACACAAAATCTCCTAAATCAACACCACTCCATTACCTCTCACGGTAAACATAATATAATTATAGATGGTCCCCAGCCTAAAGTATTTCTAGATATATTCACTGCTGGATGTAGAATGCAAATGCAATTTAAAACTAACAACCGAAAATGTTATTTTTATTTATTTTTATTTTAATCGGAAAAGCAAACGGAATGTATATATTTTCAACCCGTTCTCCAAAATTCGTATTTCTAACAGGTCTTGGCATATAATCATAAAAGACATTTCAAAATCGTTCACTGTATGCCAAAAAGGTTAGAGTAAACAGGTCTTTAAATGACCACACCAAGATTCCACTCACCAGTTCCTCTGTCAAAATCTGAGTCCAGGCGAGGCAGTGAGGCATTGAGGCTGATACGTTTAAACGTCTCACTGATGTCATTGCTTGTATCAATGGCGTACTCTTCCTTCTGGCGCTGCCTCTGCCATTTACGGAGAATGGCAGGAGGACCAGAACCGTCACTGTCATCCTCTAAAACCTGAGATGTGCTGGGAGATGGCCGCGTGTTGACAGATGACGGAGACAATGTGTCATCTAAGATATATTGAGTATTATGGAGATATCAACACTTCTTACTGTATTAATGTCATTTGTAACATGTATAAGACCAATATTTTAAAAATATTATATTTCTCTCTTTTTTAAAAATTATAGTTGAAGATATCTATATTATTTAAGAATTATGGTAATAGAATGGTTGGCTAATATAGCAAGCACGCTATCAATATAGCCCACCCTCAACTCCCACCCCCCCAGCCATACACAGATAAAACGTACCCAGTGAGTCCTGATTTCTGTCCACAGTAAGTGTTAGCCTAGACTGCACTTCAACAGTTTTCTTTTGATCAGTCTCTGGTTCTCGGCTCAACTGTGAAAGCAACAATTTGTGTCATCATTTGCGCTTCTTCTTGGTTCAATTACTAATCAGCCACCAAAGCAACAACCCAATCAACAACCCCAGGCCTATAGTCTGCCTATTTCTAACCAACCCAATCAACAACCCCAGCCCTACAGTCTGCCTATTTCTAACCAACCCAATCAACAACCCCAGGCCTACAGTCTGCCTATTTCTAACCAACCCAATCAACAACCCCAGGCCTACAGTCTGCCTATTTCTAACCAACCCAATCAACAACCCCAGCCCTACAGTCTGCCTATTTCTAACCAACCCAATCAACAACCCCAGGCCTACAGTCTGCCTATTTCTAACCAACCCAATCAACAACCCCAGGCCTACAGTCTGCCTATTTCTCCCCACGCACTCTCACATTCTAATGACTACCTGTTGTCTTGTTGCGGGTTGTCTTGTTTCTAACTGTCTTGTTTCTGATTCCCATTTCTCCGATGCTCCCATCTGCTGCTCAAGCCACGCCCTCTCTGCTGCCAATCCACTCATTACTGATGTCTGACCCTGTGGGATTTTCAAAAGATGAATATTAACTGAAAATTAAACACACACAAACATTAATCCATATTATTTATTAAATCACTGAGTCCAATTTTGTTTTAAAGCAGAAGAAAAACATCAAGGTATAATCACAACAGATCCTTGATAGTCTTCAAGCTGTGTCTTAGCTTACCTCGGTTTCAGATTCTTTTGAATTCTTGTAACCAGGAGAAGTAAGATCTTGTTCTCCTTCATCACTGGAGGATGAGAAGTCTTCATCGTCAAAATCATCTGTCAGTAAAAGGTAGATATAATAATAAAAATCATCTGTCAGTAACAAGTAGATATAATAACAGATTAAATCTGGGTAATGAAGTGCACATTTTTTTTTTTATATTGGTTTAAGGTCAAATCTAACTTAAATATTCACAGAGTATTGGGGCTACCAAGAAATGGCTACTTTGAAGGGGCTACCATGAAAGGTTTCCACTGACCTTCCTGCATATCTCTCCTGATTTTCATTTCAATGTAGCCAGTGCCGACAGCCCTTGCGACAATGTCACCAACTTGTGTCGTTGTCATGTCGGATACACTGGTCTGGTTGACGCTAAGAATTATGTCCTTCACTTTCAAGTCGTTCAAATCTGCTGAGCTTCCTGGAGAACAAACAGCAAAGTCTTCACTGATTTCATATTCATGTGGTCTAAAGATGAAAGAACTGCTGTTGTTGTTTTTTTCACATAGTCTTACTTAGAAAATTAATAATAATCATTTCAATATTCAGTTAAACAAATTGGTGACCCTCCACTCAAAGGTTTCCTGTACCAGCCTGAGAGATGGATCATGTGACAGCTCCAGACTTACCCAATGAAACTTTGCTCACAGTGATTGGTGCATTCTTGTCCAGGCCACCAGTGAGGAAAAATCCAAACCCTTTGTCACTGTCCGCCTTTTGGCTTATTATGATCACTTTTTCCACTGATTTCTAAAAAGAAAAAGAAAATTTTTTTTGATCATTAATAACTGAATGAAAAGGAAAGATTTTAATCATTTGTTCAAAAACCAAATACTAAAAAAAAAAACCCAACAAATAATAATAATAATAATAATGTTAATAAATAAATAAGTGTCACTACCATGAATATTTTATCCTTAATTTTTTTTTTTTCAACTCAAAATCAAAAAAACAAAAAAAAAAATAACCATCTTTTAAATTAATTAAAATTTATATTAAAAAAAAAAAAAAATTTTTTTTGATAATTAATAACTGAAAGAAAAGGAAAAATTTTAATAATTTGTTAAAAAAACAAATAATAAAAAAAAAAACCCAACAAATAATAATAATAATAATAATGTTAATAAATAAATAAGTGTCACTACCATGAATGTTTTATCCTTAATTTTTTTTTTTTCAACTCAAAATCAAGAAAACAACAAAAAAAGTAACCATCTTTTAAATTAATTAAAATTTATATTACCTCTATACTTTTAAAAGATTGTCAGGACAAAGAAATTCTATAAGAGGTAATGTGCTGTAAAAACGTTGTTGATAAAATCCTCAGCTGTTCAATTAACCCTTTAAAATTTCTCAATAGTTGTGTATATATAAATCAAATTCCATACCAAATTTCAATACCAAAATATAAAATCACTGGCCAATTATTCAACTATATTTGTTGGTGAACTGTCTTTATGGCTTGAAATAATAATCAGATATAACATTAATTAATATTTGTGTATATAACATAGATAGCCAACATTTTATAAACAATGTTGTGACAATAACATCAAAATCTTCATAATTTATTACTTGCATTTTTTCTGAGCTGATATTTTTGCATTCAGTTGTCATATATAAATTATATAGTAATTAATGTGGATATTTTTAATCATGCAAGGAAATACAAGTGATGTTCAGATTGAAAAAGATTTAAAATTTCTAAAATAAAATGACAATTTGTGATAAGATCGTACCTTTTTAAAAATTTTGGACCTAGCTTCTGTTGAGTAATATTCTTAAAATGATTAATTTTTTTCAATAAAACTTTTGATTGATCAACAGGTATTTCTTATGTCAAAAATATAAAATTATATCAATAGTTAGATAATTTAACACAGTCTGTACAGCAAAATATTATACCCTATAACCCAAACTAAAATAATTGCCCAAGTAAAAACAGAAGAATTAGTTCAAAATGTGGATTTAGAAATCCATTTTAACAATAACCTTTATAAAGGGTTAATTAAAGGAATGTATAATTATAAGCAGTTTGCTTTTTAAGGCCAGCAGGTGCTATCTAATCTTGCCCAGGGTGTTGCCAAAGTAGAGATTAGCAACACAACTCATGGAGGCAAAGGAGTCGGTAAAAAAAATATTGTACTTGATAATTTTTATTTAGAAATTTTAAATATTCAATAAAATTTTAAAATTTGGCATGAGTTATTGTTTTTATACACATATTGTGCTTCACTTTTATACATGTCTGTTAAAGAATGTGAAGTTCATGATAAGTTTATGATAAGTTTATGATAAGTTCATTTAGCTGCAAGGTCAAGGAAAACAATCCCTATTTTTAAAAAAAATAATGTTTGCGCAACTATCCTAGCTTTAATTAATTCCCCAATCTTTATATAGCTAACACTTTACCCACCCAAACTGGACCACAAAAAATTTAACAGCAGAATATGTTGAACTTGGAAGAAAGAGAATACGCAGGATTAAAGCTTATAATGTTTAAGTCCAATGTAAATGAAAAAAATGAAAACAAAAAAAATCATCTCTTCACACTACGAATAAATTTTTATTTCACTTTTAGAATAAAAATATTGTTTCTTTATTAGTTGTAAATGATTTTAAAAATAAATTTCTTATTAACAAATATTATTAAAGGAAGAACTTTGAAGTAAAAAGATTTAAAAGTATTTAATATCAAAACTTTCTACACAGGCTTTCGTTGTGGTTGGGGTTAGGGGATGCTTTGGATTTTCAAGGCAACATTAAAGGGGTTGTTGTGATAAAAAGCTTGGTAACCCTTGATCTGGCCCGACCAAACTTAGTCATCCCTAACCTTAGGTATAATGTTTTTTAAAAAAATACCTTTGATGACTTCTCATAGCTGCTGTAGACTGCTGATGTTTGTCTGACAGCAGGAACAGGAGGTGCAGATGTTGTTGTTGTTGTCTGATAGGATGATGAGGTAACCGTTGAAGAGGGGAGTGGTGGTATCGATGTGTTAGTGTAACTGCTCCATGGCTCTCTTTTCTCCTCCTCCACTTGTCTCTCCTCCTCGCTACTCTCAGAATCCTCCTCTGAATGAGGTGATCCGTGACTGTGATATGTGGATGCACTCTTGCTATCCTCATTGTCTTTCAGAAAAGCACTTTTCCTTGCACTCAGGTCAATTTTTTCATTGTAGCCTTGCTTGGGCTGTGATGTTTTTGACTCAGAGTCCATGAAATTCTGCATGATGCTGCCAATTTTACTCTGTGTCCTTGACCCCACATTCCTGGTTGTGGTAATTTTTTGGTTATCCCGCTCAGAAAACGATTCACTCTTATTCAAACTGTCTTTGCTTTTTGTGAATGGTTCACTTCTCCGACTGAATGCATCCTGATCTCTTTTGTGAACATTAACCCCACTGGTCTCCTGCTTCGACGATTCACTTATCCAGCTAGAATTATTAACACTTTTATTGGATAAATCCTCGTTCTTTCCACGCCAATCACCAGAACTCTGAGATGAGTTGTAGCCCTTGTCTTTGTTGGCTGAAGTTGCGAGTTTGGTTGGCGCGGCGGGAGCCTGAGGTGAGCCGTAGCCCCTGTCCACTTTAGTTGGGACATCTTGTTTGGCTGGGGCATCATGTTTGGTTGGGGCACCAGTTTTAGACGGAGCACCAAACCTCTGATAACGATTCTCAGTGTTACTTCCAACTTTGCTGAAACTCAAGTCACTGTCATCGTCATCGTACGCTCGTAGCTTCTCTGCCAGTCGGGATCTGGAGGACCTCTCGCCCACCGCCTGTGGCGGCTCGTCCAAAGATTTAGTGTATCTGTGATTGTTGTTGCTGTCATTTTGATCCTCTGCTTTGATTGAATTGTTGAGTTTTGACACACTGGTTTGGCTGTTTTGGTTTCCTTCATTATCATCATCTTCTTCTTTAGCCCAAGCGGCCACTCCATTTTTGGGTAAAGACTGAAAGAAGAAAATAAAAATTCAAAATAAAAATATTGCTTTTAAAATTAAACTGCTCAGGTGCAGTTAAAGAGCTTTACAAATTTACCGATAAGTTTTTAAAAATTTGTTAACTTAATTACAACAAAACAAATTTAATTAAAAAAATTATTGTTTTTAATTTTTGTTCATAAATTTTTGAAACTTTTTCTTTTAAAATAACATTTATTTTTTTAAAAACTAGTTGTTTGTTGTATTTAATAATGTTTTAAATTATACAGTGACCAAAGCCTGCATTAGACAAATTATTATGCACGTATAAACGTTAATTAAATGTAGGAATGAGTTCACGTAAATCCTATGTTCTCATATCTATCCAATCGGAGCCGGAATGGCAGCAATTTCTGTTTTATAATCCAAACCAAGCTCACCTGTGTCAGACTGACCGAACTGTTCAATAATTTGGGAGCCACCTCTGACGTGAACGCCTCATCATCTCCTTCATCATCTATTGGGTAAAATGTTCGTCCTGAACTTTTCCTTCTCTCTCTGTTATTGGGAGGCAATAATATCTACCATTAGGATGTATAATGTGTGAATATTACGACTAACTTGACATTACTTGTTACTCTTGGATACCATGGGTTTCGACACATCACATACAAGAAACAATTAAGACCATATTTACATGAAATTAATTAGTATCTGTTCCTGAATTTAGAGCTTTCAGAAGGTCCAAGTTCTTGTAAAAATAATAATTTTTTTTTTTTAAAGCACCAAAGTCGTCCTCCAGGCAAACAGCGACAGTTGAAACAAAACAAACCCAAATGTAATCTGCCCCCATGTCTTTTATGAGCATGTTTGATCTAGGGAATCTCCCATGTCTAGATCAACATACAGAATAAACTATGTAAATGTGATACGGAATCTATGGGCTCAGATTTAAAGGTTTGTGTAGTCTCATTCAGATTTAAAGGTTTGTGTAGTCTCATTATGTCAATTTTTTGGGGGGTATAGCTTTGTTTCTTTTTCTTCTTTTTTAAAAACAAAATAAATAAATTTGTAACAGAAATATGGAAAAAGGGGATGTGGAAAGGAGGGGGGGGGGGGGATGTTTAAATATAGTTTTTGCCTAGGAGTGGGTGCTATTACTGACTTGTAAATTTTATCTGCATTACAATATGTTGGTTAGACCAGACAGCTAAAACAAAATAAATAAATTTGTAACAGAAATATGGAAAAAGGGGATGTGGAAAGGAGGGGGGGGGGGGGATGTTTAAATATAGTTTTTGCCTAGGAGTTGGTGCTATTACTGACTTGTAAATTTTATCTGCATTACAATATGTTGGTTAGACCAGACAGCAGATTAGTTCATTCAAAGAGCAAAGTTTTAATGGAAAAACTTGAATTATATCCCAATAATCATTGAAAATGTTTCTATGTGTTATAGACAGAGGCACATAGATAAGAATAAAGATATTGTACTTTTATGACAAACAATTTTTTAAATGTTTTTAGAAATCAGGGTGACTTATGAAGGTAGGTTAAGCAATAAAAATAAATGTGTGTATAAATTATTGAATACTTGGGTGGCCAGGATTGCATTGCTGGTACTTGAAAAATTCCCAACGCAGTTTCAAGTATTTGATTTACAACACTGAGTGCCTATCATTAACACTTGGCTCCAGGTGAGAGACGTCTCCTCACCAGGAGGTAACCAAATCAGGTGGATCAAGTCTGGAGTCAGTGACTCATGCTAAGTCAGGTAAATACACCTGGACATGGATTCGATGTCCCTCAAATATTTGGGAACGTCTAAGTGGTGTGGCTGTCACTATTGGGCAGTTGTCAATGAGGGGGCTGTCATTGATGGCAAGCTATTTCAAAGCCTTGTGTCTCACCTGTCCTCTTTCATCTGAGAATATGTCTTGGGCGCTGACGTCTGAGTGACTTCCGACTGCTGTTCTTCCGACATAAGATAATTTTTCTCCGACTGGCTCTTCCTGCGATTTTTCCATGTGCTCAGGTTCTATAAATATACAAAAAAAAATTTTTTTAAATATGCTGTGAATTTCTTTTAATAATTCATTCTGTCAGGTTGAATTTCAAACTTAAACACAAGATGAAAAAGAAGAAAAATTTTCTGAAATGTGCCATGCGTAATCAGTCTGTTTGTACTTTTAATGATGGAATGAAAACTCGACATACTTGTTTTAATATTAACACTGAACTAAATTTGGTTAACGTCATAAGCCAAAAATTCTCTCCAAATGTATTGAAAAGTGTTTAAAGCATATCTTTTAAAAAAATGTGTAAGACATAAACTGGATGGGTAAGTGTCAGAGGGAAAAACATACAGATTGCCAATCAGCATCATCCTCCTTGGCCCGTGTTAACGAGGCTCCGAGCTTACTCTCTGCAGCCACTCTCATCTGGACCTCGGCAGTGTAGGCGAGGTCTTTGGCACCTTTCAACTTGACAAACTGGAGGGGGTCAGTGCTGGAGGAGGACTTCCTCAATCCCTGACCACCGGCTCTGAAATCATATGGAATACTTTTCATTCAAGAAATGTGAAAAGTAAGCAGAGAACTTCCATTTTGTTTTTAATTTTTCATTGTTATTCAATAATGCCTTTAATTTGGGTCTTCTTATTTCGCAATGCCATTAAACGTGAAGAGTAAATTGAACAAGAATTCAGTGGAAGTTCACATCTCTATAGTTAATAATATGAATTAGTTGATCAAAATATGTGGATATTACACAGCAGAGCTAGAGGTACACATTCAGATCATGTATTTATACCTCAAAGGTTTAAACATGAACCCAGATAGTACTTGGAGTAAAAACTTTGGCGGTGACTTACAAACAGGGTTACCATTTAAAAGTGAAACCATCTGTGACCCTCTGCAGACATAGAAATCAGGCAATAACACATAAAGTCTTTCACTGCCCATCTCTCCCATGACTTACACCTTAAATATTAACCAAATATACCAGAAATACCAAAATAACCCCCTTTAAACAGACAAAAAACACATCACAGGTGACTGCTGGCCCAGGTGTCTGCTGGCCCAGGTGACTGCTGGCCCAGAATGATGGTCAAGAGCAAAGACGAGACAATTTTAATTTGATTACCTTCGTGTGGGGTAATTTGTCTCTTGGATGTCGGAGCCCTGCCTCGAGTGTCCGGAATTGTGAGAACCGTCCATGCTGTCCGTCGACGAGTACCTCCTGTGAGAGGAGCCAATATGAGCCAGATCAGGGCTGCTCCTGTACAAGCTGCTGTACTTGTCATCACTGTAGCTGGAGTCAAACGTGTGGAAGTTTTGGCTGTCTCGCGTTTTGTTCAGAGCAGACGCACTGCTGTACCTGGACATGGGCATCTTGCCGTCTGGTTCATCCAAACTGTCAAAAGATTCTGCAACAGACAAACAGTATGATGTTAAACATAAGAACAGACAAACAGTATGATGTTAAACATAAGAACAGAAAAACAGTATCATGTTAACCATAAGAACAGACAAACAGTATGATGTTAGACATAAGAACAGACAAACAGTATGATGTTAAACATAAGAACAGACAAACAGTATGATGTTAAGCATAAGGACAGACAAACAGTATGATGTTAAACATAAGAACAGACAAACAGTATCATGTTAAACATTAGAACAGAAAAACAGTATCATGTTAACCATAAGAACAGACAAACAGTATGATGTTAGACATAAGAACAGACAAACAGTATGATGTTAAACATAAGAACAGACAAACAGTACGATGTCAAACATAAGAACAGACAAACAGTATGATGTCAAACATAAGAACAGACAAACAGTATCATGTTAAACAGTGTCCACAATCAGACACATAACACAAAATAACATGAATACAACATTGAGATATTATACAACAGAAGGCATAGTATATATAACCAAGGACAAAGTGTTTTAAGCTAGATATACTACAAGTAGTTGATTATTTACAACCATCATAATTATTTTTATAACCCATGTTTTTCTTCCTTAGCCTCAAGCCAACTTATCCCCCCCCCCAACCCCACCCCCTGACCTTTTTCAAAAGAGTCCAAAGAACTGTCCCGCGTGTGATGGTAGGAGTTGTCTACGCTTGCTGAGTTCTGACCGGGACGACCTTGACCCCCATGAGCCCAGTCCCAGGTGTTGGCCGAAGTGTTCGCTGACGCCTGCTCACGTTGAAACTCCCTCTCCACAATCTCCACGTCCTGTTTGTGGTGGACGAAAGCTGAGTAGGCGCTCAGATCAAGCTGGGGGCCCTGGTAGTGCTTGGACGCATACTTCCCCAGCCAGTAGATGGTGACGACAACCTGAGGATGAGACAGAGGACACCACGTGTCAATAGTGTCATTACAAGGTCATCACGTGTCAATGGCGTCATTACAAGAGCATCGCGTGTCAATGGCGTCATTACAGGAGCATCGCGTGCCAAAATGGCGTCATTACAAAGAGCATTACGTGTCAATAGCGTCATTACAAGAGCATCACATGCAAATATCATCCCAAGAACATCCCAAGAACATCCCAATCACGTGCCAAGAGTTGCCATTAAAAGGATTTGATATTTCCCAAGAATATTCCCAAGGATTTGATATATCCCAAGAATACATCCACGGGTTCGATGTATCCCTAAGAATATGCAGCGATTCGCGTGTAACTCCGATGTTCACAGATGTTCACGTGTTAGGTGCCGTATGGCTCTAGCGACTGTGCCACCAGGGACTCTCAAGCACTAAACATTTCACTCAACACAATCTGCCAGATACGTCAGCAATTTAGGCTACTACTCAGTCCTTCCAACACATGACCATTCACCAAACTACACAACTGTCGACAACAATAAAAGTTTTAACACACACAATTTCATTCATATAATATTACCATAAAACAGGATCATGTCAAAAGATTTGGATTCGGCGAACACATGCAACGTACTTTTGGCTTCTCGGGCGCATGCGCATGTAACCTTTTCAACGTGTCATCATAGGTAATCACTGAGTTCATTGGTCGTTTAGTGTCTCTGTAATCGATACGTGTTTTACTAAGAAGTAATCGCTAAGTACTTAAGCACTCGAAACGATTCCGTTTCAGGCAACTGATAGTATTACCTAAAGAACCAGCGTTACGCCTGCCCAACACTTGAAAACTTTATTTACTTTGCGCCCAGAACTTCAGCCCAAAGTCCCGTATTGAAAGTTTCATAACCGGAAGTAAGAAATCACGATGTTTGGTTAAGATCAGCGGTTCTCATGCCATATTTATCGCGCATCTGTTAAAAATATTAACTAGATTTTCTATTGATGATGGCACTATCGTATTATTTTTAAAAAATAAGAATTTTATGTCAATTGCAATAGGAAGTGAGTAAAACAAAGTATGGTTAAACCTGAAAAGAAGGAACGCCACAAAACAACGAACGTGTCGGCAGGAAGCCTTCTTCAGCGAACAAACAGAAAAAAACAGAATAACATTTAAAAAATAGCACTTAGCTGAGAAGTAGCAGTGTCACAATGCATTTGCTGCCATAATTTTATGACATGTACAGTAACTTATAAATTCATGTCCTATGCAGAAATTTATAATTTTATGACATATGCAGGAAATTAAAATTTTATGTTATGCAGTAAGCGATTAACGCCCTTTTCCCAGCGTAGTCATCCAACCATGGCAGACTAGGAATCAAGAGAATTTATTTTTTAAGAATGGTATGCCAACCTCCCCCCTCCCCCACATACACATAAGCCAACTGACTGAGGCTACCGTAGTTCACAACTACCATACACACAATCTTTCATTTAATGAACATTTGCATACATAAAGATTGCTTTGAACAGTATCCTTCCTCTCCTATGTCGCTTTGAACAGTATCCTCTCCTATGTCGCTTTGAACAGTATCCTCTCCTATATCGCTTTGAACAGTATCCTCTCCTATGTCGCTTTGAACAGTATCCTCTCCTATGTCGCTTTGAACAGTATCCTCTCCTATGTCGCTTTGAACAGTATCCTCTCCTATGTCGCTTTGAACAGTATCCTCTCCTATGTCGCTTTGAACAGTATCCTCTCCTATGTCGCTTTGAACAGTATCCTCTCCTATGTCGCTTTGAACAGTATCCTCTCCTATGTCGCTTTGAACAGTATCCTCTCCTATGTCGCTTTGAACAGTATCCTCTCCTATGTCGCTTTGAACAGTATCCTCTCCTATGTCGCTTTGAACAGTATCCTCTCCTATG